>CM056994.1:85888819-86488819 GCA_029891345.1 Dryococelus australis
CATGTGAAACATGTAGTTATCTGCGGTGTTTTTTTAAAGTATAAGCAGCTCAAAATAGTGAATAATCGGTTTGTTTTAAAATAATCGATGACTCGATTATGATTAAACAATAGAATATTCTATTATTTTACAAGCGATTATCCCAGCACTAGCATAAGTGTCTTCTTTGGGATGGGGAGCGGCACGTACTAGTGAGGAGAAAACCTAGTCTATGTTGTTGGCGTGCTGCGCCACGCATACCAGGTGATTAAAAAACACCGACAATGCTTAGTACGTTGTGCAGGACGGCAAACCGATCGGTTTTCAAGAGGGGGACCTTTGTCCGAAAAAAAAACGTGGTTTGGGCGGTGTGGGGACTTTTCCATTGGCCATCACAGTCACCAGATCTCACACCGCTCGACTATTTTTTCGAGGTACTGAGAAGGGTAGGGTGTATGAATATCAGAGGAGGATCTCATCGCGCGAATCCACTCAGCGACTTAACTACTGAGGTCAGAGCCGCACGCGTTGATCGTGTGCGTCAATATCTACACCACCAATTTAGGCTCCGGAGTCAACGATTTGAACCCTCCTCGTAACTTACTGCTCTGTGTGATGATCTTGAAATTGTGGTGCTTCGCGACACAATATGGAACGTACACCCATCACCATACACGATACGTTGTTAAACTTTGAACCCAACAACGTCCAAATCATGCTTAGCGGACTTGGGAACTACTCGCTTGAATAATGATCGGTTTGCCGTCCCACACAACATAAGAAGAATTGTTGTTGATGTTGCTTTGAACCATCCGGTGTACGTGGCAGAAGTTAGCACATGGCGCGAACTTCAAAACAATATATTTATTAATTTTGAAAAATTCTGTTGCAAGGAGACGCTAGCCACGACACTGCACCACTACATGACACTAAAGGTTGTTCACGATAAACGGAGCACTTATGAAAGCCTTGCGTAAGAACTACTTCTCTCTCAAGTATGTATCCTTCTATCATACAACAAATTAGTATTCGTACTGACACTTCCACATTATTCATGCACTATGAAATCTGTGATTTTTTTTAATAGTGGCAATTACTACAATAACCTGCGTAAAATAAGCATAAAATATTTTTAATAAATTCAGTTGCCAGAAACCCGAAGGTTAAATATTGAACCAAACTTTGAGATGTGGGACAACTATTGGTATTTTGCTGCCAACTTGTCTGGTGACAATGCGAGTCGGTGTGACTGTTAAAGCATATGCTGTTAACGATCAGTTCTTTCTTTCATCGGTTGATTTCATTCCAAGGTGTTGAGTTTATAGTGAACCGCCTCTATGGTCAGAGACAGACACGTGCGGCTGCCGTTACGGGCCAAGTGTCACTTGGGCGATTGTGGCACTGACGGCCTCTCGCCGCCAGTTGAGCTCCCCCCCTCAACTTAAAGTGAGCGATGAAAGTGAGGGATCAAGCGGTGGAGGCTGCGATTGGACCAGGCCGCAAGATGACAACACGGCTTTTTATAGCTTTAATATAATATAACAATGTGACCAACGTAACAAAGTTGAAACACTTCTGGAAGGGGGGGTTTCCGCAAATCCCTCCTTGCCTTCCTCTTTCCGCACCCTCCGAAGAAAAATGGGACTTGATGCCAACTTAATGGCATTACTTGGCCCTGCGGGTGAGGGATGCCAACTTCGCGTGGCAAGTGTAGCCTCGGCTTTATTGATACCCGAAAGGGATCACAGAGTTCGCAGCGGATGAGGAATATTTCTAAGCCCTCGCAAGTTTCCAACAAGTGCCGTTATTCATACAGTATTAGAGTCGGAGATAAAATAATTTTTGAATGCACATTTTTGCGCCAGAGTAAAATTGTAGCAGCTTGGTTTTTCAACTTGTATCTAACTGAACAAAACTACATATTTAAAATGTTATGCAAACTGTAACTGCTTTCATGCTTGCAAAATTGCCATTATTTCACTAAAAGCGACAATTGTCATCACAAAAGTGAAGTCCCCAAGAATAGTAATCGTGTGTAGGGTTTTTAAGTAGATGGAAATAACAAAACATATAAAATTACAATGGAACATTTTTTATCACAGAGAACTAGGATAACGCACTTTCTTGTGTTTTCCGTTCATATAATAAGTAGGTATAGGCTATTCACGGTAAAAAGAATACTTTTAAAAGACCTGATTAAGATCTATTTGTATGCATGCTGTGTATTCTTCCGCCTTATGTAAGATTAATATTTTCATAGGCCTCATCACTTTAGTCATGCGTCGGTCAAGTGAAACTGGGAAATTATTAGAAACGTAAATATATTACAAATCTGCTCATTTTTACACTTCGGTGCATTAAAAAAAACCATTAAATAAAAAATAATAATTTAAATGATCAGAAATGGTTTCCTAACACTTTTTATTCGACGTTAAGATATGGAACTACTTCTCGTCCATCGTTACCAACTTTAATGGGCGCGTGTCACTCAGGGCGCTCGTTAATATGTAGGTATGCAGGTAGGGGCAGTAATATTTTTCTAATGTTGATTTCAAGAGTTCTCACTTTATCGTAAACAGCCTTTAAGTGTTGGTAGGCTATTTTCAATACCTTGAAAGAGAAACTAACGAGAATGTCTTGTTGCCGTTCATTTCTCATTCTTGTTTAGTGGAGTGGAGAGATTTGGGAGGTTATTAACGTCAAAGTCTTGAGAGCCGATGAGGGTGAAGTGAGGTGAGTACGGAGCAGCGCCGAAATGCAAGGAGCGGGGGAAACGGGAGATCCTTGAGAAAACTCGCCGAGCAGCGCCATCGTGCGACACGATTACCACTTACGAAAATCCGGGATCCCTCGCTGGGAATTGAACCCGGTTCGCCTACATAGGTGGGAGGCAAGTAGTCTAACCACTACAACACTCCAGCTCCTTCTGGTTTAGTAGGCCTACTGCGTTTTATATTCAGTGTTTTGTGTTCCAAACCTCCCTATGAGTTACATTATTTTTTAACCTAGGCGAAGTGTTTACGAATTTTACGATTTTTGAGAATATCCAGTCTCAATGATTTGCTAGCCAGAATTTGTCAGTGCGCCGTGCCTCTTTGATATAGACTTCAACAATTACACAAGGAATACATAAAAAATCTTCTTTCCTTTATTTGAAATTTTTATACGAAATGTAAAGTTTTCAATATAAGCCCAATGCCGATGTATATTTTCTTGAATTGAATAAGTCTGGTGCTTTCTTTTTTCACTACTACACAGCGCACTCACAAATTTCACGCAGTATTTATTGTATTGCAGATGACGTGCGACTTTAATTTCACGTACACAAACAAAACTAGAAGCCTTAAGGTGTAAACGATAGAAATGCAGGTGGTTCACAGTTGAGAGAACAATTTAAAATTAAACGTCATGAAAAACCCTGCACGCAACTGCGTATATTTTAACTCAAACTATGATTTGTATATTTATCATAATGCAGGCAGCAAATTATGTGGGTGGTATGTATGTAAAGGATTTTCATGGCAAAGTCAGCATTTTTTAAAGCAACAAGTAAAAAAAAATCACTCTCCGTAACCAGAGGTGTTCTACAGTACACACAGGCCCGCTGGTATCCATTTGAGTTGGTAGCAAGTTGATATCAGTTCCAAAACGTAGCGTTGTTTTGAGAGTGTCATATATGTATAACTTTATGGCTACTGAAGTCTGAGTTTTCCTTGTTTAATGCACACGAGAACACAACATTTTATAATATAATGCATTCACTGTTACTTCACACATTTCTGAAGCCGTACTAAAGTTCTACTTCCAGGATATTCCTCCGCCTCGTGCAAACTATGCTTAACTAAGACTAGAAAATTACACCGAGGGACATCGCACCGAATTCCTACTCACTCAGTTGTAATAATATTTTGCATGAGAACTATTTCTTACTAGACGATACCAACACACATGTTTTACCACTGTATTTATCCGTATGTATTATAAATGATATATTATTATTTATAAATCAAATCTAGGTAAATTCAAATTAACGAAAAATTAGAATTTTATGTTAACAGGCGTATAAAACAGCTGTGATACATGGCTTGTTTAGGGAATAACTAGACACGTCATACGTGGGGTGATTTTTCTAAGGTTTGATGCAAAAAGTGTGAAGAAACCGCGAATAAACTATAGTAATAAGTATATTTACCTCCCTAAAAATTTCTTGGTTTTATATTGGCTGACGCACGAATTAAGTGAGACGGTCAACTGCAATGTTAATCTTACGTAGCTATAGTGGAATGATCCACAATGAGAGGAGAAAGCAGATTATAAGACGGGCTTTGAAACTGCTCGATTAATCGTGAACATACTGTAGCTCTGTGGGATGACCAAGAGTTGAGTTGAGGATTTTATCCGTGATTGACTACGAGGTATTGAGCACCGGCGAGGTTAAATGAGGTGACGATGGAGCAGCGGCGGAATGTAAGGGTGGGGGAAATGGAAGTGCCTCGAGAAATCCGCCGGCCAACTACAAGTGATTATATTTTCACTTCGACGCTAGCTTCCGACAGCGTAATTAGAAAGAAAGGAAATTTATTCGATTTTTTGCTCTCATATAATAGTGGCCTATTATCTTGCAGGATTTATATATATATATATATATATATATATATATATATATATATATATATATATATATATATATATGTGTGTGTGTGTGTGTGTGTGTGTGTGTGTGTGTGTGTAAAATGGTGTAAGACAAATGCCGTAATCAGGCCTAGATAAAAACTATTAAATTTTTTTTTTTTTTTTAATAACTCTTACATCATTCCTTTTCCGAAAAGAAACCTATTTCAATGGAGAAAAAGTTTGAGTATTGAAACTATATACCGAGAAAATTGTATTGAATTAACACGCCTACATTTGCAGCAAATGTCGACATTCTTTACAACAGTGTCATTTGCAAGTGAAGCCCACACACCGAAACTGACGGTGAAAATGCGTGGTCGTTTGTGATAAAACACGTACAAAGGAGACAAAAAATTATTTATTCTTGGCCCCATATGAAAGCAGATGCATGTCTTATGTCTAAGTATGTTGGTATAATGTTTATAAACTTCCAATAGACACCAATTTTTTTTCCAGAGTGATTAAAAATTAAGATGCCTATTTGTTATTACCTGTTGTTAAATATTTAATGATAAAACATTACTATCGAATATATTTAGTATATTACATTTTATGTATATACCGCATTTGTTTCCAATTTCTTGTGCACGAAACTATGTAAAAACTAGTAAAAAATGTAATTCCGACTGGTGTGGCCTATGATGGCATTTTGAGAGACACCGCAGAAAAAAACACATATTTTTGCGATACTGCTTTACAGTAGTCTAGTTATTGTGGTAAGCTGCGTGGCTTCCATCGTGTGTGTGTGTGTATATATATATATATATATGTTGTATATGTATATGTATATATGTTGTATATGTATGTATATATGTATATGTATATATGTTGTATATGTATATGTTGTTAATAAACTGAAGCCGCTTATGTGTATATATATATATATATATACACATAAGCGACTTCAGTTTATTAACAACATATACGATGAGAAGACTGCGATAGTATTTTTAATGAGATATTTCAAGATTTTTAATGTTTTCTGCAATCATTCCCCAGTGTTTTCGGCGCTCTCGTGAGATGCTCCTCCCACCATGGCGGACCAGTTTCGATTCCCGGAAAGGTCGTTCCTGGAGTTTTCGCACATTGGAGTCGTGCTGGAAAATACCGCTGGTCGGTGGGTTTCCTCGGGTATCTCCCATTTATCCGGCCTTGCATTCTGGCGCTGCTCCGTAGTAATCTCGCTGCAGTCTCATCGGTCATTAAGAACCCGTTGTTAAGAGCCACCCAAGTCTTTGAACTCTCACCGGTAAGTTGCCACGTTTATGAGTGGTCACTTAGACTAATACCCGGTTGCATCATCGTGGTTCGAATCTCGATCCCAGATCGGATCTAAGATTGACACAGAAAACTGTTGCACCATTTGAGTACAGAGCTGGACTGGAGATCCAGATGAAGTTCATTTCGAACCGCCGATATTGAAGGTACCAAATCTCGATCCGAGATCAGCAACCATCGTCGACAAATGTAGTTAGAAAATACGCCAACAGATAGCACAACGATCGATATTTTTCTTAGGAAATTTAAAGAACATTATACGCACTTGAACATTATTCAGTAAAATTCGTATAACAATAATGCACTTAAAACAGATAATAAGCCATCGCACATCTAGTTCTATATGCAGTGAAAAATGCGCCTACTACCATGACATATTTACGAACCAAAAGCAAAATTTGTCTCACACTTAATCTCGATCTCTCACTTTGGAACCATGGTCGAAACATCGGAGATCCAGAATCATGAGAATTTTTCGGTTGCAACACTTTTACATTCGAACCAAGATCAAACTGGACCCCGGTTCGGAACTAGAATCATTTGTTCTCAGATCGGGGAAGATGTTGGTGCAACCGGGCATTAGCCATTAAAATTATTCTCTTTTTCGACACGAGAGTTACGTCCTCAACGTTCACATGGTGTGGTAAGTTACACAGCTGCACCAGATGAGTACAGTCGACTAGGTGCTGGCCAAGTCCAGAACGTCTGCAGGAGCTCGGCACGCCGAGGAAGGAACGAGACCGCACGAAGCACGAGCTGTTGTTTCCTAGACAAAGGAGGTCTGACGACACGAGTCATCGCCTGTGCGCACGATCGCGCTAATGAACCGTGGGACGTACTGCTTCAATTACCGCTGCGCCCTCGCCAGGGTTGGTTTTTAGACGCTTCACTCCCGCGTTCTGGGCCCCCATCTGTATTCCGGCCATTGTCAGCCCTCGGAGTCTCATCAAAATGGCCGACAGCGCCGTGGGATGAGTTTGGTAGAAGGGATGGAGGGAGGAGGGCCACCTAGTTAGTATGAGCACAGTATGGTACAAAATAATAAAGACGAATCGCAGTACCACCCGTACCTTCCCTCGTCCCCACGGACTCTTCCTTCTCTCTCGCTCCCTCTTTTTTTTTTACCCGAATTAATAGGTTGGTGGTAACATTCTATCAGTATCTATAATTGGAACCCACGCCCGTAATAAAAACTAGAGTGAGACGCCGATAGAGATAAAGTTGGTCCCCTTCCCCCTTTGTCGAGGCTGGAGGCTCGCCAGATCGCTGCCAGCGACTCCCCTGCCCCTGGCGGCTGGGAACAGAATTAAAGTAACGCCGGTAGGCGGCGCTGCAGAGGGGAGCGGCCAGCTCTCTGTGTGTGTGTATCTGCGGACGTGTGCTTGTTAGGAAGGTAGGGGAGCAGGCACTGGGTGGGGTTGAATTAACGGCACGGCCAGGGATATCTGTGTGTGGGACGGGGAGGGGGGGCGGCTCCGTTTTTCACCGCACTTCCGCCGACAAGGAATTTATCTGTCCAATGTGTAAGGCCCTTCACGTATTCATTCTTGACAACTTTTACTTTAAAAAAAAAAAAAAAAGCCAGGTGTGTGTATTCTGGAAGTAGCTGAAATGTTTTTAAAAAATTAGATTGTTTTTTGTTCACGCCCCTGTTTTACACCGGGTGGAAAATCCGTGAGGGGAAGAACAGCACATTAAAATAAACCTTACCGCACATCCAATTGTTTCCATTGATTCGACAAGAGAACATCTTGTACCGTAGCCTGGCTTTCTAGTGATAAAATATAAAAATGATCACTCTTTTAATTTACATGTCCTTAATTATTGTTCCAAAATTGACTTCACATTACTTTAAGGGGAAGCTGTGGAGGAAATGAAATAAACACTTTGGAAAAGATTGCATCGGTTTAGGGCGGAGCTGTCAAACGTCTTGATTCGTGTCAAATATCTCACTTCCGTAGAAGCTACTGGTCAGTGGTCGAACTCACGACCTACCGAATACGGATCAAGTACGTCCCATTTGTTTGGCCATAAACGCTCTGCAGGGCAACATTTTCCCCCGGGGCTTCACTCTAAAAATTTTCTGGTAAACTTGCTACACCGAATTGGAAGTTTTTAACACATATATCGTATGAAAACAGCACCACATGTCTGGCTACAAATACGGAATGTTTAGCATCGCTAATATACAAAGTTGAGAAGTTTCCTAAGCATTTTAATGTTTCCTGAGCAAATGTAGGCATTCTATCATGAATGTACGAGAAATAACTTGACCATTCGCTCTTTCTTACTCTACGTAGACACTGATATAGTTAAATTGCGAATCATTTCTTTCGAGTGTCCATTCACAAATTCGCGCTCGAGGGGAAATTCGAATAGGCTACTCGTCACTCATGGCGGGAATACACACGCACCACATCAAGAAGAACGGTTCTCCATGGGTTGCTCACATGTGGGTCATGGACAGCAGTTACAGTGACTTCCACCCGGCTCCCGGTTGAAAGAGGGAACTGGCACATAAAGGCTGTTCACGGTAAACTGAGAACGTTAGAAAGCCCTGCTTAAGATCTACTTGTAGGCACGCTGTGTATTCCTCCTCCTTATGTAAAATAAACATTTCCATGATGGGTCTCATCACTTTATTCATGCGTCTGTCAAGTGAAACTTTGGAATTATCAAAAAAGTAAATATGTTGCAGATCTGCTCAATCTTATACTTAGATGCATTAAAAACAATACAGAGGAAGAGAAATGATTTCGGTTTGCACAAATGGTTACCCAACACTATTTATTTTACGTTAATGTATGGAACTACTTCCCATTCATCTTTGCCAACTTACTGGCCGCATGACTCTCAGTACGCCCTTTAAAATATGTGCAGGCAGGATCAGCGACTTTTTTCTAAGGTTGATTTGAAAAGTGCTCACTTTATCGTGAACAGCCTTTAATCTAATTCGCAGTCTCTTCAAACTTTTTAATCAAGTTTGTTAGTTTCCTAAATTTGTCGTGTATCACAAGCGTTTTATACTTCTGTTAACATAAAATTATCCTATCTTTGGTTAAATTGAATTTTTACTTATACTTCATCGATTAATTATAATATTTCATTTATAGTTAATACGAATAAATCAGAGAGAAATAAAAAGTGTGTTGGTACTGTCTAGTAACAAATAGTTCTCATAAAAATTTTAATTAAACTAAATGCGCAAGAATGCAGTGCGTTGTCTCTTCGGTGTAATTTTCTCGACTTATTTAACCATTCGCATGAGGCGGAGGGATAAACTGAAAGTAGAACTTCAGCAGAGCTTCAGAAAATTTGAAAATAATCATGAATGAACTATATTGTAAACTTTGAAAGAGTGAGCTGGCACGCGTGCTTCACCAAGTAAACTGCGCTTTCACTCTGAAAATAATGCATTCTCCTAAGATAGTATTGGCAGAGTAGCCTACTTTCTGCCAGTCGTGGTGGATTCTGAAATGAAATGACTTTTCTCAAATCAAATAACTAACTTAATATTCTCAAAACCAAGAAACTGTACGAGTGAAGTTACCATTCCTTCAGCCATTACAATTTTCCTTGACATTTTCCAACTACGCCAAGAATGAGCATGTTGTTCTTTCATAAATCCTTGCTGCATTAAATGAATTTGGAAATTATAAGTTTAAACAAAAGTTTTTAAAAACTTTTATAGTTGACGAAAAAGTCTACTAACTAGAAATATACACAGAATAAATAACTCTTTACAATTACAGTCGCGTAGAAGAATATTTGCATGAAATTAATTTTTTGTCCCTTTTACACACTAATAATAGTTAAATAAAAATTAACAATAAAAATTGTTTTTTGTCAAGACATCGTATTTTCAAAGGGTTATTTTATTGTACAGGGAATATTGCCATTTCCAAACACATACATGTAACTATAGGGCCAGAAAATGAAACTTTATAAACGGCTTAACGACTGTTATCTTTGTAAGCATGTGTGACACGTTGGCCTGAAAACTAGCAAAGTGTGTAATGGCGAAGTAGTTCGTATTAATTTTTAGTATAGGTGGACTGAGAAACTTAAAATACACTGAAAATTCTTTCAAATCAGTGAAAATTACTCCACTGGAAGTATTGTCAATCAATTGATTATTGCAGTATCTGAATAGTTCTAACTCGAACAGTGATTATAAAGTTGCTATACAAGCCGGAATCCTTCCGTAATCATCACAGTTCTTTTTTCTGATTTAATCACTTTTTGATTAAAACATTTGTGATTCAAATCGTCTGCTCGTTCAGCGCCTACTGATATCACCATGCATTATTCTTAACTTAAAATTTGTCTTCAAAAATTATCGGTTTGCGAAAATTGTGGAAAAACTGTTTTTTTGCAGTAATGCTCCCGATTAAAAAAATTGATTTAAAAAAATTTTTATCACTGAAAAAATTTTTTAAAAAATATTTTGATGTTGAGTATAATTTATGTAGACTATAGATATCAATATTTTTTATGGTAAACTTATACAGGATGAGGCGGGATTTTACCGACAAAATTCATGAGATAATTCTTATGTAAAATAAGGTGGGAAATATAAGATTCACTTTCTATCTAAACTGAATATTAAGGGAAATATAAGCCCTTGCATATCGATTTTTCAAAAGGTGTTTTCGCATAATATGGTAAACGAAGTAAAATTAAATTACAATTATCTGAACGTTTATGTTACCGGGATCTCTAACCTAAGAGGAAGCTCTCATTATTACGGGGCCGCGGTGGCTGAGCGATTAGCACGATCGCCTCCCACCAATGCGAAGCGAGTTCAATCCCCGGCCGGGTCACCGGATTTCCGCAAGAGGGAATCGTGCCGGAGGATGCCGGTCGGCGGGTTTTCAAGGGGATCTCCCGCTTCCCCCGTCTCTTCGCTTAGGCGCCGCACCATATTCACTTCAATTACCCTCATCTGCTCTCAAGACCTCGCTGTTAAGGGCCGCCCAAATCTCTTCACTTCACTTCACTCTTTAATACCTCCTCCCATAGTGAAAAAAAAAAAAAAAAAGACGGTAACCATCTTATTGCGTACAACAATTTTACCACCAGGCTTTATGAACGTTTAACGCTTGTTTAGTGAGCAGTGTGAATTAATTACAGAAAAAGTAGCGTGCCGTTGCAACTGCCCAGAACCCACCATTTCCGTGTAAAACGCACTCAAGCCTTTCTGCTGCAGCGATACATTTCAGGAGCGTAGCAGATATTAAGGTTTCCTGCAGGGAATCACGTACTGACTCTCGCCAGAAACAAGTATAGCCTTATTCACGGTAAAATGAGCTATTTTGAAATCCGTGCTTAGTGTCTTCATGTATGCACGTTGTGTATTCTTCCGCCTCGTGTAAAATTTACATTGCAATGGGCTTCGTCGCTTTATTCATGCGTCGCCGTCGTCAAGTGAAACTTTGTCATTTTTAGAGAAGTAAATAGGGCCTACTTCACAAATCTACTCATTTTTTAAATTATATGCATTAAAAAATAGAAGCGATAGAAATAATTTAAGTTATCACAAATGATTACCTAACCTTTCTTTATTAGGCTTTAAGATATGGAACTACTTTCCATCTATCGTTACCAACTTTACTGGGCGCATGCTACTCAGTGCGCCTGTTATATATGCATGCAGGAGCAGTGACTTCTTTTATACGATTGATTTCAAAAGTGTCCACTTTATCATGAACAGCCTTTAGGCAGATTCAATACTGTAAGCTTATTAATGTATGGTAGCTACATGCAGTTTACAGGGAATGTTGTGCTCCACCATTGGCTGTGCAGTGGGCGCAGCAGCTTACCTTAGACGCCTGTAGGAAGTAGTGTTGCCTACGGCACTAGGCGCCGAACCGCTGTAGCCAAAGCTGTGTGTGCGTTTTACTCGAAAACAGTGGGTCCTGCGCAGTTTCAACAATAGGGCCAGTTTTCTTAGTTAGGCCGCACTGATCAACAAACCAGCATGAAACGTTTGTAAATCCTGACGGTAAAATAGTTGTATCCAATTATACGGTGTTTACCCCTCTTATTTTCACTACGGTAGGAAATCTTAGCGAGAGTCTGTTCTTACGTTGAAAATCCTGATAACATGAAACAATGGTCGGAGAGTTACAATTTAATTTTACGTCATTTCCGACATTTCACAAAAAATAACTGCTCCTTAAAAACTCGATTTTCGAGGGTTTTAATATCCCTCAGTATTCAGTTTAAGTAAAAAGTGTCTCATATTTCCCACTTTATCTTGCATAAGGAGATATCTTACAAAGTCTGTCAGTCGAATTCCGCCCCATTCTGTATATGCCATAACGAAGTAATTTAATATACGGGTAATTTTCTGTCGAGTAATTTTTTTTCATCCTTGATTTGTTTGGTATATCAAGCATAACTAATATATTTTAATTTAAATGTCTCGAAAAAAAAAACGCTTTTCAGCTAATTTTCAAGGTACAGTGTCTCTCAGACAGCATAAGCTTTAAATCTTTGCATAACGAAGATGCATTTCTTTCGCCAAACTTGCATCAACAGTTTCGAAAATGCAAGGTGTGCACGACTCTGTCATTCGACTGTTGGAGCAGTGGAAGAAGGTCATATGGAATGATGTCATAGTACTCAGATAGATGTATGTACGTTGATCTGACAGATGCCTGGAGGGTAGTATTTGCCTGAATGTATCGTATCCACGGCGATATTTGTTGATGATAGCGTAATGGTACGGCACTGTTTTTCTTGGTTTTGGCTTGGGCCATTGGCTTTAATGATACACAATCAAATCACATTATTATGACCACCTGCTAAGAAGTGTCTTTTGCAGTGCGTAGCCCATGGCACATGGCCCGTGACGTGGGCTAGTGAAGCGTGTATATAATACGACCATCAGGCTGGGTGAACACAATGTGTTTCCTGCTGTCATGGGTAAGGGAAGCGATTTAACCAGGTTTCAAAACGGGATGATCATCGGCTTTCAGTCCAAAGGGGGTGCAGGATTTCGGAAACAGCGATGTTTGTGAACTGTTCACATATCTCTGTGGTAAAGGTGTATCGTGACTGGACGAATGCCACCACTGGGATAACCGTCTTGGAAACTGCGAAAATCCACGCGCCATTGATGTCCGAAGTGAACTTCGACTACGACGGTACGCGAAGGCGAACAGACAGACTACAACGGAACAGCTCCCTGTTTAAATGAACCAGGGGGCATCCAGACATGTGTCTAACTCAACAATTCAGGGAACTCTTCTGCGAATGGGGCTCCGAAGTAGAAGGAGGGTGTCTGCACCCATGCTAACACAAGTGCATAGAAGAAAATTACTGGAATTTGCTCGACAGTATGGCGACTGTAGTGCTGCTGATTGGCGAAGTGTAGCCTTCTCCAACGAGTCACGTTTTCAGCTTCATATAACGGATGGAATTCAGCGTATCTGGCGAGAAACGTCTGAGAATCGACTCCCTGCATCCACTGCTGGACGAAAACAAGACCTGCGGAGGGGGGGGGCAGTGTTATGGCCTGGAGAATGTTCTCGTGGCATTCGTTAGGTCCCATCATCCATGTGGTGGAAGGCACTCCTGATCGATTTGGTTATGAATTCATCCTCTGCGATCCCGTCCACCCGTACAAGATGGCTGTCTTTCATCGGGAGGGTGGGATTTTCCAGCACAATAATACGCCTTGCGACACGGCTATGCGTGTCCGCACGTGACTGGAAGAGCATGATCAGGACTTCAACGTTCTTCCCTGGCTACCAAACAGCCCTGATCTCAATGAAGTTGAATATCTGTGGGACCATCTCGATAGTCGTGTTCGCGGTCTGTGTCCTTCGCCACGCATCCTTCAACAGATGTGGGACCCACTGCAGAGAGCATGTCTCCAGATACCCGTTGAGACCTATCATCGCCTGACTGAGTCACTGTCAGCTCGTCTGGCTGCTGTCCACGCTGCGAAGAGCGGTTACTATGGATACTTGCAGGTGGTCATAGTAACGGAATTATACTGTGTTGATTGAGAAACTCTGGAATAAACAAAGACATTCTGGACATGCTTCCCTCTCTCCGAAAAAAGTTGAGAACACGCCTTTCGTGTATTAGTACGATCATTCTCCTATCAGTTAAGCAAAGCGAATTGTGTTGCGGTATGAAGGTGGGACGGCGTAACTATGGCTCGCTCAAATCCCCGAACTGAAGAAAACAGGCCATCTTTCAGATGTGCTGGACCGTCTTTTTATTAGCGGACTTACTCGATCAACAGACAAATCTACTACTCACAATGCTAAATTGAGAGTTCACTACGTCTTGCGAATGTAACCTGAATATGTGAGAAATGATCTCTGGTTTGAAGAATTTACAGTAACGTGAAAGAATCTATTGAAGGAAGCGCAAGAACAAAAATCGGGGAGTTGGGCAAAAGTATTAAGATAGGACGTTTTGCAAAATTTTACATTACGATTTGGAGTCGTGAACTTTTCCGGTTGATGCACGTTTATGAAACGGTGCCGAGGGTTTACTATCGCTAAGCTCTGAACCTCCTTGTTGTGTCTGTGTGTGTTCCAAAGTTATCTCGTCAATACGGCATTTTCGCCTTTATTTTCAGGAGGTATTCCTTACACTAATAAATATACGACAATGAATATTTTATGATACCCATAATTAATAACAGAACTAATAATTATATAATATATATCTAAATGCCAAGAAAGAAATGTGCCTCCGTCAAACGGCAACATTCATATCTCAATGTATTTAGTGGGCAACAAAGGTAATGAGTTGACTGTAAAAGACAATACTTATAAATCGGTTCATGTGGCTAGATAAATTAAAACTGTTTAATTTCTAGTGTAAACGTGTTTCCAGGTTTTTCTTGTCAATTATAATACACGAAAATGAAATAGAGTATTAAAAACTTTCAAGAAAATTGTGGAGTTTTTTTATTATAAGCTACTAAACTCGGTAACTATTATGAACCTCAAAAAGAGCATGAGCCTATATCCGAAAATATGGCTGGCACTCGATTACCAATTAACAATGATGGGTTCTGGATTTGAGTCACGGAAAATTCTGCAAGTGTGTGTGTTTATATAAGGCACCTCCTAATTAGCTTCGGTGGTAACGATGGATGGAAAGTAGTTCCATATTTTAACGTCGAATAACAATGTTAGAAAATTATTTGTGGCCACTTTACATTTTTCTTTCGCTTTCTGTTTTCTTAATGCAATGATTTGTAAAATGAGCAGATTTGTGAAGTATTAACTTTATTAATAATTGCACAGTTTGATTTGACCAACGCATGAATAAAGTAATGAGGCCATAACAATGATAGTTTTACATAAGGCGGAGAAATACACAACGTGTAGGGCCTATACTAGCATATCTTCAGCAGGTATTTCAAAAGTGCTCATTTTACCGTGAACAGCCTATATAGTCCATTGACGAATAATTCTAACTTTTCTGAAGCCTTGATTGAATTTTACTTCCAAGATATTCCCCCACCTCATGCAAGTAAAGCTTAACACCATGTCTAGAAAATTACACCAAAAGGACAAAGGACAATGCGCCACATTCGTGTGCAATCAGTGTAATAATATTTTGCATAAGAAATATTAATTATTAGACATTACCAACACACCTATATTCTCCCTGTCTTATTGGCATTAATAATAAACTAAATATTATAATGTATAGATATAATATAAGTAAACGATAAATTTAACCAAAATTAAATTACTTTATTGTTAACATAAGTATAAAACGCCTGTGATACATACCTAGTACATAACGTATTTAGGAATCCACTAAACACGTCATACATGGGTGTATTTTGTTACTATTAGCGCCGATACTATTGTAATCGAAGCATATTTAACTGAATGAAGACATTGGTAGTAAATATTGCTATAGAAGTAACAACGTCATTACGAAATTCTTCTTTTTTGTTTTTAGGACCTGTTTCCTGGCCCGACGCACGATAGCTCAGTGGTGACGCTGTGCGGAAACACAATAACTATGAAAAACATCGAACCTTCTGCTTATGTGAGAGTAAAGCATGTGCTCCACTCGTCTGTGCCAGAGCTAGAGGAATGATAGTGTGTGACTGTCTCGGGGAGCGAAGGAACCGTGTCCAGAGTAGTTATTTGTCAATTCGCATACCGTGGCTGCGGGAATCTGAAAGAAATTATACGGCTACCTTCCATCGGGACACCTAACCAGTTTTAGAAATGCGAAGAAACTTAGGAATAACTTCACTCCTTCTGCAGTGTTCTTTATACTCAGAACTCCAAGTTTGTATACCTTTTTCACCCACGTACTTGCCACTGCTACATACAGCCTACGAGAATTCTCTTTAGAAAAAAACTAAAGGTATCCATGATATCTTTGATTTTGCAATATGATTTCATTAATTAGGTTTCACTATATTAATCATAGTGATTCACTTATTTTAACCCAACTGAGGCGTAGGCCTACTATTGAGAAATTGTAAGCACATAATTTGCTTCAGTTATCTTATACGACTTCTACTTTTATACCTGTGAAATGCGTTGCTTACCGTTTACAACTTTTCAAATAATTCTGTCGCATTCCAAGAACCATTCCGTATGAATATTCGCAGTTTAGGCCTCCGACATTATTTAGGTCAGCTTTATGACGTTTTAAAAATGCCTGAATTGACGACAGTCCTTACGGTTATTTTACATTAACATATTTGTTTTCTACGACATAGGACATTACATATAATGCACGTTTGTATTTTGCCGCTACTATGTTTAACACTGTTACAACTGCAGGGTAATTAACTTTTTGTTATTGATATATGTTGGATTATTTCTCTAACGGACGGCATCAGTTCGAATAATGAAGGAATAATCAGTTCAATGAAAAATACATTAAAATCAAGGACGCAACTCATGTCGCTCATTTTTTGTCATACAAATTTAAATAATAAACACCTAAGGCAAAGGTACAACGTTGTGATAAATATACAGACATGGATGTAAATACATAACTTCGTCATAAAACAGTTCACATTTAAAACTTATAGATACTTCACATCAAATATTTCAAATCACGCACACACACAGATCCAGCATAACGATCATTACGCAGCCACGCCACGCTATTTCACACACAGTGGTTAACGAAACACCATAACAGTATATTTATTACTGTCGCGGAAATGCAGATTTATCACAATATCGTAACTTGCTCAAGTAGGTTTATAAAACACAACGTCTAAAAACTTGATGTGGTAATATGAAGAATTTTTCGGAGTGAGTATAATTTATGCTTCATTTGGTAAAAAATAAAAATGGCTTGCCATGGCTCGCCACGTCTGCAACTTCACTTTGTTTCTGCCCCGCCATCATATCTAAATATATTAAAATAAGTATTCGAACATTAAAATCTCTTTTAGTTGTAAATTACAAATTCAAAAATCATTACTTTGCTGTAATAAGTATGAAATATGCTACAATTGAAAACATGTATAATATTGTTGATTACTAGAGAAGTGAAACTTCCCGAGTGTGAAAGATACAAAAAAAAGAGAGAGCGCGACAAGCCTCGCTCAACAGACACTGGCTTTCTCGCTCGCTAAAACAACACTGTACCATTACGCCCTATACACGATATTTTCCACTGTTATGTTAAATTGTAAAAATGAGTCATGTTGCCATCGGGGCTACCTAAATATTTAAATATTTCAATAGGCCCAGTTTTATTTGCAAATAGTATACTAAAAAACTAGGTTAAAATAATATTTTAAGTGTGAACTATTTCTTACCGGACGTTGCCAACTAGTCGGTGCTCTCTCTGTTGTTAATTCATATAGAAAATAAATTAATATTACAAGTTATAGAACATATTGTGGTAAAGTTTCATTTATTCAATAATACAGTACTCTAGTTAACCAGTGTTATATATTTGTGGAACACAGCTTATTGAAAAAACAGGTAGACATGCTATACCTAGAGTGTTTTTTCAAAGGTTGATTTTCATACGTAGATTCCAATCGGGTATGGACTATATATATGAGTGTGTGTGCGCGTGCGGGTGTGTGAGTTTGTGTGCGCTCATGTGTGGGTGTGTGTCAGAGTGATAAAGATTTTTGAACAGTCTAGTCTTGAATATAAAAACAATTACTTACGTTTTTTGGAATTTGTACAACTTGCGAAAGGGTCCTTATAGAAAAATATATGAAATTAAGAATATAAATTTTTGAGGACACTGTTTTATATAAATTAACTATAAAAACGTTTTAAAACAATATTTTATTTATAAATTCAATAAAAAAAGAAAAATAATTTTAATAGTAGTTACATAATGTGTAGAAATTATAAGACATGGAAGAACAGCTGTAATAAATTTTACTTCAAGTTAATATTTTTGTATCAATTTATATTTAGTATATAAAAACTAGGCGCGAATAGTTAAGAGAGTTATGCAAGATATGTGTTTACTGCAGTTACACAAATGAGGTGTATGTTCTATATTGCGAATAGTTAAGAGCCTTCCGCAAGATATATGCTTACTACGCTTACGAAAATTACGTATACGTTCTATATTGCTAATAGTTAAACCCTTTAGGCCCGATAATTGCTTACTACTCTGTTGCAAATAAGGTATACCTTCTATAGTGTGTATAGTTAAGATCCTTACGCAAGATGTGTGCTAACTAAGGTTACGATAATAAGCTATGCGGCATATAATGCGCCAAGCTTTTATACACTAAATATAAATGGATACAAAAATATTAATTTGTAGTAAAATTTATTACTGCTGTTCGTCCACATCTTATAATTTCTACACATTATGTAACTACTACTTTAATTATTTATTTATTTTTAGTGTATTTATAAATAAAAAAATTGGCTATAAAAAGTTTTTTACAGTTAATTAATTTTTCATTTTTTATTCTCAGCAATTGTTTTTATATTCATATAGGTAGACTATTTATACATAAACAGACATGTCCGTCATAGATATCGCTTGGGATCCCGATGACGGACGAGACTGTGAATGTATAATATAAATAGGCTACCTATATAATAACAATCAAAATAATAAATAAGAATAGCAATACTAAAACGTACAGTTAAACACTGATGGCCCCTTCAACATTTCGGGATGCAACCTGACGAAAAGTGATCCAAACAAATTTGAGTCTGAAAAAAGTACTAAAGTGTAAGTACAAAAATTATTTTCAGTCATTAAATTCATTTATTTTTATTGTTATTACTATCTCTATGTCACACAGATCGTAAAATTTTATGTATCTACATGTTATATCTTTGACAAGTCACACCTCTATGGATCATTTTAATTACCTTCATAATATTTTAATAATTTTCATACAAGATCATTCTTCTTTGCTATTGTAACATCTAAACCAAATAAAATTGCATTTCCTACTTTAGTAAATAACACATTTTCCTTAAACTAAATGTCTTACCTCTACGACACGCTTATCGCCATGATAGCGTAACACGATCATTATTGTTGGGCACAAAAACCCCACACCACCAGACGTATGGGAGGGGGTACGCTACCCTAACTCTCACCTTTCCCCAAGGGTGAATTTCGATCCCCCTAGACCTATTCCCACCCTCCTCGCCATTTTCGCATATACACGAAACTTAATTTTTTCCAAAAACCCCTCCCTTAGAATTGGGGGGGGGGGAGGGTGGTCGGCTACTGTTACTCATCTCTTTCCGCAAGGGGGGATATCGATCCCCCCTAGGCCCGTTCCCATCCTCCTCGCCATTTTCACGTAAACACGAACCTTAATCCATCCCACAAACCTCTCCCCTGGGCATGATGGGAGGGAGGGACGTCGGCTACCCTAACTCATTCCTTTCGCCAAGGGGGATATCGATTCCCTTAGGCCCATTCCCACCCTCCTCCCTGTTTTCGCGTAAACGCGAACCTTATTTTTATGCACAATCTCCATCCAACGAAGTGGGGGGGGGGGAGGAAGGTCAGCTTTCCTAACTCGTCCCTTTCCCCAAGGGGGATAGCGATACCCCCTAGGCCCATTCCCACCGTCCTCGCCATTTTCGCATAAACACATACCTTAATTTTTTGCACAAACCCCTCCCCGGAAGTTGGAAAGGGGGAGGGAGGTCAGCTATCCTAACTTATCCCTTTCCCCAAGGGGAACATCGATCCCCCCCCTAGGCCGTCCCCACCATCCTCGCCATTTTTGCGTAAACACGAACCTTAATTTTTTGCACAACCCCCTCCCCGGAAGTGGAAGGGGGAGGGAGGTCGACTATCCTAACTCATCCCTTTCCCCAAGGAGGAACATAGATCCCCCTAGGAACTTTCCCACCTTCCTCGCCATTTTCACGTAAACACGAACCTTAATTTTTTGCACAAACTCCTCCCCAAGAAGTTAGGGGGGAGATTGGCTATCCTAACTAGTACCTTTCCCCAAGGGGAATATCAATTCCCCCCCCCCCCCCAGGCACGTTTCTACCCTCCTCGCTTTTTTTCGCTTAAACACGAACCTTAATTTTTTGTACAAACCTCTCGCCAAGCATTTAGGGGGGGGGGGGTAGGTTGGCTATCCTAACTCATCCCTTTCCCCAAGGAGGAATATATATTCTTCCCTAGGCCCGAACATTCCTCATGTTCAACCACACGTTTTTAACAGACAACCTTGAAACAATTATTTAGCCTACTTGAATCAATATCATTTATTTTAATGGCTTGAGAAAACCTGATATTACAATGTTAAAGACTACATTAATCGAGGAGAGTTACAAAAATTATAGGGGAAGCGTAAATGAACATAGTTACATAACAGCATTAGCCTCTTATTCATAGTAAAGAAAGCAAAAAAGGCAATGCAATTTTCCACACTAGTAAGAACACGGTAAAGGTAAGCACATTTACCAATTCAGTGACTACTGATCAATATCACTTATTCGTAAACACATTCGCTTGTTTTAAGTGAAATAATCATCACAGAATGTAATAATTTGTAATTTTATCTTTCGAATATTGGTTTTCGAACATGTTGTCTGGTTTTAATAGTGGCACGAAAAGCTGAATAGCAGTGTGATACGTGTCGGGGTAGCTTATTAGGTTAGGGTTTACAAAAATGGGAAAGTTACCATTTATTTGTTTTTCGGATAAGTAAATCTTCATTATACTTATACAGTTATTAATTTTCGAACTTAACCTGGTAGATGTTCGCTTTTAAGATTTACCTTAATTATTTTCAAATACGCCATTTTCTTTAATATACACTTTGAAAGTGTTTTCAAGTGACATTTTATTCAATCAACTAGGTAAATGCAGATGATATTATTGGAGAATTTTAAATATGCCGAAAACGGGGATTAAACTTTACTTTAAGTTTAAAGTAAAAAATTTCCAATTTATGTAAGTAATGCGAAGTAATGAATACATTAATGGACATTTGCATAATTTAAAATGCGAAAAAAGTCTTTGGAATGAAAGAATTTTTTGAACAAGTTGTGTTTCTAAGCGTGGTTTTGCTAATCTTTTTGCTGGTGTTGCTTTAATGTTTTATTCCGCAGGTGTGACACCGGAGCTGTCTGGCGGGAAAACAAGCTGGTGATATATCTTTTCCCTTTCTTCTCCGAGGAACAGACGAAGGGAGAGACGGCGGATAGGAAGCGAGGGAAGCAGGAAGGAAGAGAGGAAAAAAGCTTTTAATGAGTGTTTATGCAGGGCGACAGCAGCGCGTCCCGTGGAGGGCCGTGCAATTTATTCTGTAATTATGAGGATGGGTCTCCAGTGTGCCATCCCGGCGACGCAACTACCAACTTCGGCCGACGCCAATTCCCAGCAGCCATTGCGACGCCGCTCCGTCACACGGTCGTAATGGAAAGTAATAGAATTAGCTGGGGCAGGCTGGTACCACTGCTGGCCGCCCGGCGACGGCGCTCAGAAAATTGAAACCCAGCGCTACCACAAAAACAGAAATGGCCAAAACTTGAGACGGGTACGTTCCTACTGGCACTTTCACATGGGATGTGTGGCAATATTGGCTACGATTATCACACGTTGGTTCATTTTATAAATCAATTTAAAAGCTAAACAGTTAAAAATAGAGAAAAAAAAACAAAAAACAAACAAAACTTAAAACTGTGCTGTAAAACATATTTTTGTAGTCATACTTTAATCTGATATACTCAAGAGCATATTGCGTATTAAAGAGCAGCAAAGTAACGTTTATAACTCACTGGGTACTCGAATAATGGTGCATTAAATGTATTAATGTTTAAGAAAACAGAAATATTCTACGAGTTTAATAAAAAATACATAGTTTCACGTTATAACGATTTACTAACTTTGGTGTTGTTTACTTTGGATTATCCTTATTCATTCTTCACAAACATAACTGGTATTGTTGTACATATTAATTTTCCGCATTATGTTCATTTGAATGATATAATTAGCAAACAGTAATACGAAAACTATTCTTAAATTTTATCCAAGTTAATTTAATCTAACGGAAATATTAACAGGATACTTTATGAAATCATTCTCCTAAATATACAGCGCGCTTTCAACACATGTATGTATTACAGATTTAAGCAAATGCGAGTGAAAAATCATTGCTTCTATTGACAAAAAATAAATTAATCGGAAGGAAGAACAAATGTAATTCCAGCAACATTATCCAATACACTAAACGGCTGCCCCAGTAAAAAAAAGAAAGAAAAAAGTGTATGCTAATGAGTAATCTTACGCGTGCGAATTCAGGGTAAGGCATGAATATCGTGTTATTTTTTTAAGGCGATAAACAAGGTTAACAAACCGTTTCATCCGTACCGAGTTGGCTGCATCCTTTCTGCTAATCTGCAACAATGACCGTGATCGCTATTATCAGTAGTCTCTTCTGAAGGAAAATGAAGTCGACACCACAAGTCAAAGAAAAGGAAAATATCAATGTGCTAGAATAATCACGACACCATCTGTTATGGGTACACAAGTAATTCTTGGTCGTGTTTAAGGCAGAAAGCGAAGTTTTAGATATATTTTCGAGTCCCCACAAAAAAAAAAAAAATCTTCTATAAATTGAATGCATATAGTTCATTTTAGCGTAGAACTACGAAAACTACAATTGCGAATTTTTATCTCCGATGAAATAAATTTTTTCACCATATCAAAATAGACTTTGCCCTTTGGTGCAAGGAAAACGAGATGACGAAAGTAGAAACATTTCGTGTAGGCCTATTTATAAGATGGTATCAGAAATTTACTGAATGCCCGCCTTTTGTCCTAAGCGTTTTAAGATAAACTAATTTAGGACAAACGACATGGACACAGTTTAGCATAAACGATTTTTGGACAGATGCTACACCCTTACACTAATTCCAGAATTTTTATTTTGCGATTTTATTGCGGCTTTTGTAAACAAACGTAACGCATTTACGAAAAATTTTCTGAATTTGTTTAGTTCACAAAAATATCTTCCTGTGTTTCTTGGGAAAGTCCACACTAATAGTAATATTCCTTGCAAAATTAGCAGAGGAAATAGTGTTTCCATTATTCTTTAAAATATGAATCATTAAAAATAGTAGAGTTTGGTTCCTTCTGGGACATCGGCGTCTGGCGTACGATGGCAGGATTCGGTAGCCACAATATTGTGACGTCACGCAACTGCCATTTTGGAAGCCATTGACCTTTTACCCGACCCATGACCATTGTCCTTGATGTCCACAAATTCCGATGTAACTCCAAAAAATTCTAAAATTTTCCAAAAATTAATTTTTTAAATATTATTATAAATAATTTTAAAAAAAACCCCAAATTTTTTACTTATTTCCCGGAGCTGGTAATTATGGGATTAGCGACTCTGAGCCAGGGATCGGTGACTCCGAACCAGAAGAGCAGGACCTATGACCTTTGATCTTGTCCTTTGGCCTTTGACCCCAAAAAGCCCACACATTAAAAAAGAATCCTACAATATATTATAAGAAACCATTAAAAAAAATTTAAAATTTATTTATCGAAACTTAAATTTGCGGAGGTCACCCTTCACCCATATCCATTCTGCAATCTTAGTAGGTGCAACAAATGGCCATCTTTGAAGGCGACTGCCATTTTGGTAGGTGACCATTATTTTGGTAAGCAACAACCATCTTGGTAGACGGTACCCACCCACCATATTGGGAGCCAGTGACCATGGCCTTTACCCCAAGACCTTGAATGACCTCGAAAACAAAAATTTGAGAAAAATTCATTAAATTGTCAACAATTATATTACATTACTGACTGCTACCGCCATATCGGACGCAGACTAGCTCGACCTTGACCCCATGACATTGAATGACCTTGTAAGAAACTCGATAAAAGTGCATAAAAGTCAGTAAGCACGATACATTACAGATTACCACCGCCATATGTTGGATGGAGACTACATCGACCTTGATCCCACGACATTGAATCACATTGAAAACAAAACTCGACAAAATACATAAAACTCCACAAGCATATAGTACTACATACTACTTCTGCCATATTAGATGCAGACTACCTTGACCTTTACCCCATGACCTTACACAATCTTGAAAACAAACTCAAGAAAAATACATAAAAGTAAACAAACATATTACATTACAGATCACTTCTGCTACATTAGATATGGACTACCTTGACATTGATCCCCATGATCTTGAAAAGAAAACTCGAATAAAATTCATAAAATTCAACAACCATATTACGTTACAGCCTACTTCCGCCATATTAAATACAGACTACATCTAACTTGACCCCGTAACCTTGAATGACCTTAAAATTTCTAGAGAACAATATATGCGAAGATACAGAAGCTAGCCGAGATGATCCTAATTTCACGGCAGCTGCTGTCAAACTAAGCATCTTAGTTTATCTCCCTACTGCTTATAAACTACGAGCTGCATGCCCTACGATGTCATATTGACTTTAAACAAATTGTAATGCACCATTAATACATTTTTCGGACACCGACCAGCCATTCAACGAATTGCCACGTGATTGCAGCTAACCAATAGTATAAAGGCATTGAGACATCCCACGCAGGCAAGTGGGCAGTCTTTAGATGCTAGTTCCTTCATCACATTACCATGTAGTTATATCTTTAACAGTTTCTTCAAGGGCAAGTTCTTCGCTCATCGATAAATCATGGTAACACTTAGAGCAGATAATTGACTCCTGTTGTCAGGCCAACAACGCACAGTACTGACCCATTGACCCATTTAAAAATTGACCCATTTACCAATTGACCCATAGATCCATAAGGACCCCTGGTTACGGTACTAAGCGTGGTGCTGATTGCGATTTCGATACTAAGTGCGGTGCTAAGTACAGTGCTGATTGCGATTGAAATGCTAAGTGCGGTGTTAAGTGTGGTGCTGTTTGCATTGCGGCATTAAGTGCAGTGCTGATTGCGATTGCGGTGTTAAGTACAGTGCGTGTGTGTGTGGCTCGCAAGTTAAAATAAATTCCCTCTATTATAAAAAAAATGATACAGTAACCAAAAGCTGAAAGATGAACATTTTATTTTATAATCTCGCTTTAAAAAAGCACATATCCAAGTCCCTCGGTATATTTCATTGCTTCCTGGGTAAACTGTATTTACAATTTACAATGAAAGTGCCTAGAACTTCAGCAGGCTCACACCAGGGTTCGCTATTGGTCGATGCGCAACATGGACTTATACTGAACAGTGGAGCATCACGACAGGCCACCACCATGCTTCCCAATTGGTCGTTACGCGAAAAGGACTGTTCGTACAGACCACCCTCTCATACCGACGAACATTGCGAACATATTGAAAACTTGATCGCAGAATCGGCACTGGCGACAACCAGTTAGCGATGATGCAGGTCGCGGCTCCATGGTCGTTAAGGTCAAAAGGCATATACTGGTATTCACAATTCATCTTTGCGGTATGGGAACACTCTGAGAAAACCAAAATGCGCATAGCAGTAGTGAGATAAACGGAGAGGCTTAGTTTGACAGCAGCTCCCATGAAAGTTGGATCGTCTCGGCTAGCTTCTTCATCTTCGCATAGATTTTTTCTCGAGATTTTGTTTTCAAGATCATTCAAGGGTATGAGATTAAGGTTGATGTAGTTTGCATCTGATATTTTAATAGCAGTTGGTAACATAATATGCTTGTTGACTTTTATGTATTTCTCGAGAGTTTTTGTTTTCAACGTATTTCAAGGTCATGTGGTCAAGGTCAAGATAGTCTGCATCTAGTATGGCAGCGTTAATATTTAATGTATTATGCTTGTCATAAAAATGCTCAAGTTTTGATTTTCAATGTAATACAAGGCCATGAGGTCAAGGTCGAGGTAGTCTGCATACAATATGGCGGTGGTAATCTGTAATGTATTATGCTTGCTGACTTTTATGTATTTCTCTCTAGTTTTGGTTTTCAAGGTCATTTATGGTCATGGGGTCAAGGTCGAGTTAGTCAGCATCTAATATGGTAGTAGTAGTCTGTAATTTACATATGCTTGTTAAATTGCATGCATTTTCCCTGAGTTTTTGTCTTAAATGTCATGGGGTCATGGTAATGGTCACTGGCTTCCAATATGACAGATGGGTGATGTCTGCCAATATGACTGCTGCCTACCAAGATAATGGTCGCCTACCAATATGGCAGTATACTACAAAGATGCCCGAAGAGTGAAGAATAGGTATGGGTAATGGGTGACCTCAAGAAATTGAATTTTTAAAAATAATTTTTATAAATTTATAAGAAAATTTTTATAATATGTTTTTGGAGTGTGTGTGTGTATATATATATATATATATATATATATATATATATATATATATATATATATATATATATAGTTATTTTTCGGGTTTTTGGGGTCAACATTCAAAAGTCAATATTAAAGATCATTGGTCCTGCTCTTCTGGCTCGAAGTCACTGATCGCTGGTTCGCAGTCGCTAATCCCCCTTCGCCCGCTCTGGGAATAATATAAAATTATTGGGGGCCCTTTTTAAATAATTTTCTAATAATTTTTTTACAATAAAAAAAAGCTATTTAATTTTTATTTTTAAAGAATGCTTTGAAAAATTTTCGGACTTTTTTTTTAATTTAGGGGATTTTTAAGAATTTTTAGGGTTTTGGGGGTCAAAGGTCAAAGTCAAAAGTCAGTGTCAACTTCAAGATAAAAGGTCAAGGTCAACAGTCAGGGGTAAAATGTCAATGAATTCCAAGATGGCGGTCAGGTGACGTCACAATATGGCTACTATCCTACGCCAGATGCCGATTTCCCAGAAGGAACCAAACCCTACTACTGCTGAATATGTCAATATTTTACCTCGAACTCCGAAAGTGTTTTCAGATGAAAGGAAACTGAACAGGCAACGTTGTTGCCAGCGTATTTTGGAACTCACAGAAAGTGCCTGAGGTAACTATGTTCTTATGAGTAAATGTTTCACGTGGTCGTCTTAACGGGTTTTGGCACAAACTTTTAAGGAAGTACTCATTTTCTGATCCCTACAAAGAAAGTGCTTGCCTTTCGTGACGTGCGGCATGGGCTAATAAATAAAAGGAAGCGTGGGAGGGTGGAAAGAGCTAAAATGTTGGTTTTTCTTAACATCTCTATATTTATATATACGTTGTAGTTATTACAAGGAAGCTGCCGACCGCCCGTGGCGCAGTCGGTTGATGCGCCGCCGGTCTGTGGTGGTGCGGGGCGCTCTGGGGTCGGGTCCCAGGTAAGGCTTGCGTGGTGGTTTAAGTTGGGTCATGAGTTATTTTGTAAACCGTCTCCTGATAAGCCTTCACGCATAACAGAGGGGAAGTTAATAAACCCTTTCCAACACAACAAGGAAGCTTTTTTCTACTCTATTTGCAGATAATTTTGGTGTAACACAAAGACAGATGCTTGCGAAAGGTAGCAATAGCGACGACGTCGATAACAACTGCGTAGTATAGGCTGTTCACGGTAAAGTGAGCACTTTTGAAAGCCCTGCTTTATTTCTACTTGTATACATGTCGTTTATTCTTTCGTATTATGTAAAATTTTCATTGCCATGAGCCTCATCATTTTATCCATGCGTTGGTCAAGTGAAACTGTGAAATGATTAGGTTAAGTAAATGTTTTACAAATCTTTTCATTTTTACACTTTGATGCATTAAAAAAACCGGAAGCTAAAGAATTATTTAAGTTATCACAAATGGTTACCTAACACTTTTTATTCAACGTTAAAGTATGGTACTACTGTCCATCCATCGTACCAACTTTGCTGGGCGAATATCACTCGGTGCACTCATTGAAATATATGCAGGCAGGGGAAGTGAGTTTTTCTAAGGTTCATTTCAAAGTACTCATTTTTTCGTGAACAGCCTTTCGCTATGTATACAGCTTAAAATTACGTTGACAGTGATGTTAGTAGAAACATAGCAAATTTATCAGAGTAACTGGAATAGAGAAGGAATCGGCCATGCCATGTGGTAGGGAACCAGTCCAGCATTCACCTGGAGTAATTTCCTGAAACCATGGAAAACCGAAATCAGGATGATCGGGCCGGGAATCGAACCTACGTCCTCACTAATGGGAGCCTGAAGCTTCGCCATTGCCCCGCCTCGTCCCACACTGCCTTGTGCGAAAACCTTCCGCGGCGGGCCAAACGTTTTGTGAAGCAGAATTACCCAACACGAACACGTCAGCCCTTCATGAAATAATATTTTCCTGCCAAATAGGCGGAATACCAACATAACGCTCAAATATTTTCTTTCCACAGTGATCCTTTGCCTAGCATAAGCCACGCTCATCCTTTTCACTTTGCACTTTCATCAATGAAGATATCGTTTTAATTAATTTGTACATAACCATGATTTTCGGTGAGTTGTGTAAATAACCGGATGCGGTAGTGGGCGTGTAAATATTTTACCGGAGTTTTGTATCTACTATAGAACATTCGCGGTTGGTTCCAACTTTTCTGAAGCCTTGCAAAAGTTCTATTTTCAGGCTATCCCACCACTCCCTCATGCAAGAAAAGCTTAATTAATTCCAGGATATTACACCAAAGGATAAGAACGCCGTATTTATGCACACTCAGTTTAAAACCATTTTGCGAAAGAACTATTTCTTACTAGGCATTACCAACAACCCTATTTTCTTCCTGTCTTTATTCAAGTTAATCATAGATGATATATTATAACGAATAGATAAAGTATGATTAAATTTTTATTTAAATAAAGTAATATATTTTTACGTTAAGAGAAACATAAAGTTCTTGTGATACGGGACGAATTTAGGAAAATACGAAAAACGTAATACACGGGTTACTGATTTTTCAAAGGTTTCTGAAAGAAAAAGTCTGAAGTTACCATTAACAAACTACATAATTTTCTTCTTCTATTCCCTTATAAGTTTCACCACTCTACTCTCAAATAAAGCAGGAATGGAAGGGGGTACGAGAAAACGTTTTCGGGTGTGCACGCGTTTCTGGTGCGGTTTAAGTAATGGTTTGTCATTTACACATTGCTCGATTTATGGGAGTAGGGCGTGTTATAGAGCTACAGTCTTCAAATAATTCTCTTTCAGGCATTCATAGCCTGCCAAATGCAAATTAACATTGCCAAGCGCCTTACGACTTGTAACTAAAAGTCTATCATGTGAAGTTTTGTAATTTTTACGAACACAAATACTTCACTGAGGACAAAAAAGAGAGGAATTTAAGGGTGATAAAATTAAAATGAACAGTTGTAACAACACGTTAAAATGCGGAACAATTTTCTTAAATTAGCTTCTAACTTTACTGGTATAACGTATAATAATTCATGATGATATTAACTATTTTGGCTTTTCCTGGACATTTATTTTGCTGCAGTTTTCATATCAAGTTATGACCAGGCCTGCTCTATGTGACGTTACTATGGGCATGCGTATTTTAATATTTAACATTACGTGTTAGGTATTAATTTAATTTAATAATATTCTAATGTTTTATGTTTACGATATAAGTTAATGATCATCTGTTGTTTCAAGTTTTAAATATGTTTAAAAAGTTTTATTTCTTTTGGCTTGTATTTATTGTGCAGTTTTCATGGTTGTTTTTTTAATTAAATTGATTTGTATTTATCATTTTAAGAAATTGGCAGCACTGACCGTACGTATGTTTTTAAATCAAGCATTTTTTAAAGCAGCTACGTGTTAAGCCCTTTGTTGGCCAGGTTAATTTAATTTCCCATCATTTTAGTTAATGTTTTACATGTAGCTGGAATATATTCTTAGATGACTCGGGTGCCGAAATGGTTTTATTGCCATCATCAGTGTTCGTGGAAGAAAAGAATAGGGTCTCAGATGATATTTAATTAAAACTCAGCAAGCTGTAATTAATATATTTCGGCCTACAGAAGACTTGGTATCCAGAGCTGATACCTACCTCAAAATTACGTGCTGGTTCGACTAGTTCCGGCAACAGACGTAATGTTTTTACACAGGTATAATGTTCATTTTATGTTGCCTAGAGAGAATTTCTGCTAGTTTCGACCTGATTTGGTTAACTATCAAGCATTTTATAGTTATTTTGTGGTGTTCTCTAACAAGCAATTAAAATTTTTCTCCGTCATTTGACTACACATTCGTCATTGTCAAGAGTAATCATGTGATACTGATATGAAACTGAGCTAATCAAATTTTCTTTTTTATTTCATTTTAATTCGAGTGTGAGAGAATACTTCTTTTTGAAGACACTATAAATTTAAATTAACTACTATGATGCCCGTTTCGATACTCTTTGAATTTAATTTTTTTTTAAATTCCGATCGTTATTTTATATTAAAGCTGCACATTTTATCATAATTCTAAACTCGATGAAATATTTTAAAAGCTGCTCTACAGAATTTTGGTCATCAATAAATGTTATTCCACCAGATGTCTTTGTTTTTGGTAGTTATGGCTGTAGTTTTAAACATGTGACAAGGTTAATTTTTTTAAATGTCTTCGTGTTAAGGATAATTTTTTACATGCAAGTTTGTTGCGAAGTCTGGGCCATAGCACGTACGTTAAAGTGAAACATAATCGTGGGGCATAACAAATTGGTGGAGAAACACGTTAAAAATATTACAGTGGCGCCAGAACAACGGGGCGTCACAAAAGTTTCACTCTGGGAATAGCCAACTTAGACAGAGTTTACGTAAAAACGCGTGTCGTTAGGAGCAGGGATTTTCTTATCCAAAGGTTTATTTCCAGAGCGCTTGGTCGACCGCGAACAGTTTAGATCAACTTGGGCACATTCAACTGTATTGGCAATCAAATAGGCCTACCTCCAAATGGGCAATTTGGGTGTTCAATTCATCGTTATATAGAATTTTAGCAACCCCACCTCAACGGAGATCTTTTAAGTGTCAAGATTGTGGTGACGAAATCCATTTCAGAAAGAAACGATGTAGACAATTTGTATCTGTGCGTCTAATTAGTGCTGACTGCGGAGTCAAGCGAGAGTTCTTAATCTTAATTTAATGAATGTGTATATTTGTTAATCGCTTTACTAACCGTGTTCAGAGGATCTTAAGATCCACGATATCACGTATCCATTAATTGTTTACTGCAATATCCGTTTCAGATACATTAAATTAGAACTTTACAGCCTTAAACATATTCAAAATAAATAAACAAAAATAAATATAAGTTGCAGCTTTAGGTTCTACTCATTAAAATGTTAACAGGGGCAAAATTACGCATTTGGCTTAGACGAGACTAAAGTTACAATTTGCAGGCCACGCACTAAAATACATGCCGTCTCGAAAGGCTTTAATGGGAAGTTAAGTCAGTCAAGGCGTATCAAGGCAAGAAAAAAAAATTTCGGCTACGCTTAACATCTGTTGTAATGATTTAGATTGTAATTATAACAACGTAGCGGATATTACAGCTTCGCACTGCGTGGAAAACTCGGCTGATATAAATTACAAGCAGTTTTATCTGGCCGGCACTTTTTTTCTTTACTTTCCTTTGTTTTAGAGCCAGCGAAATTGATTCCATTTATAAAGGTTAAAGGAACTCTTATTTTCGATTTGTTATTCCATTCTTTCAAAGTGGATTAAAAGAATGAGTTCTGTGGGAAGTTGCCGGCTCGCCGGTTAAGATGAGCCCGGGCGGGAGGGAAGGAAAGAAAGAGTGTAAAACCAAAGAGAATAAAATAGCGCTGGAGGCAATGAGACAGAACAAATGAGGGCGCGCTGGTGCTGCCCCATGCGGCGAGGCGGCGGACTAGCCATTCTTCAGGAGAGGTGCGAGAATTAAGATGTCAGCCTTGATTTATACCGAGGGGGGAAGCTCGCGCGCACACGCGCAGAGCACGGCACAGAAAAAGAGCGAGAGAGAGAGAGAGTGGAAATACAAGGAGAGGGGAGGGCTAGCAGGCGGAGAGGAAAAGGGGAGAAAAAGAAAAGTCCATTACGAGTTGAACAAAAGCGAGAAGAGCAATTAAATTCCCCTTCGTCCGTCGGGCGTGAGGTGTTTTCTCCTCCGGCGGGGCAGTTAAGTCTGGTTATAAGGCCGTCACTCGGATGCTGAGGAGCGCTGACCTTTGACCTCTGGCACGGCTGGCCGGCCGAGCAAGGTGCTCGGTGTCGGGCCGGGTGCTTGCTGTCGTCTCAATCGAGACCTCCACCGCGCGGTGCGTGGTTCAAACCTCGACGAAGGCTAGCGGCCACCCAACGTCATACTAATTGCACTTACTCATTCTTCAAATGGGCTCATCGAGTTCTTTTCCCTGCAGCAAACTGCTTCAAGGATGTCAGTTACTTCGCTCATGGTTTGCAGCAGCTTTCTTCAGCTGAATACTCTTTATTCGAACTATTTTAAAAAAGGAAATTACGTATATTTATACTAAATTGTAAATAATTTAAACTCGTACACGCATATGTGGGTAGATATGTTTATTACGTCATGGAGATAAATTTGAATAAAATATAATGATGTGTCGATATGGATTTGCTATTTACGTTATTTACACGCCCAAAAGATGAAAACAAATTTACAGCGATATATGACGCGACTTCTATTCTGCTTTTTCTCATATAACATGGTAACTTAAAATCAAAATACTCCTAGTCGCATAAATAGAAGCGAGGAAGGGCAAACATGCAGTTCTTGCTCTTCGCCGACATTTTCACTGCGGAATAAATGAATACAATTTTACCACTTTGTTATGAATTCATTTTTAGTTTTTTCATGCATAAATGGGGCTATATGGTCGTGGAATATTATAACTCATAGTAAGGTAGAGCTCAACAGTAACAATATGCAATAACAGTAAACAATAACTATTTAACTACAAACATTACTTGATCTATGAGGAGGGAGCTATGAAAGAAATAACAGATTGTTATTTAATTAATAGTTAAATATATTACCACGCCACTTCCTTATTAAATCCAAATTGTAGAGACTCCGCCTTGTCCATATCGCCGTAGTGTGATTCAGGCGGGGTTTGCTACGACCGGACATGCCCATCTCCAGACGTACTCTATGTGCAATGCCCCGGTAAAACACGCTGTCTATAGCGTTACGTTGTCTAATATCGGGCGTGTTGTTGCGTGGGTCCAATGTGATGTAGTGGTTAGACTGCTCGCTTCACACCTAGGTGAACCGGGTTCGAATCCCGGCGCGGTCCTTCCCGGACTTTCGCATGTGGAAATCGTGTCGGACGATGCCGCTGGTCTGCGGGTTTTCTCGGGGATGTCCCGTTTTCCACCGCTCTTTCATACCGGCGCTGCTCCATACTCACCTTTCTTCACCCCCTTCGGTTCTCATGATGTCGATGTTACGAAGCACCCAAATCTCTTCACTCTTCACTCGAGCGCGTTGTGTAGGTATTCGATACCGTTTACTGGCCGGTGGAGTAGGTTCCTTCTGCTTTTGTTTGTCTCAGTGTATTTCGGCAATCACGGTTGGTGTTCTAGATTAATGTTTGAAGGTGTGATCAGCAGACCGTCCAGCTAAGGTCTGACCGTAGTTCATAACAACGTTACAATATTTCCGCTGTGCCTAGAATACGACCGTCTCTCATATTGTGGCTATACCACCTCACCTCATCAGAGCTTCACGACACTGCAGACCACCTGGTGATTCTGTACATTTTACCTGACAACCTCGCACAACTTGGCCCAGCGGCGTCTTTGAAATGCATATTTCCATACTGTTACGTGCGGCAACAGGTATGCTAGCCTGATTGCGGTAGCGCAAACGAGTGCACCGATTATTTTACGGCTGGAAACGCGGCTAACAAGGCTTTATCGCCGTGACACTGCACCAGCAAGACGTCCACAGATGGATACGCGCCGTCCGCCGACATGCGTCTAGTCTTCAGCCTGCGGTATCGTGAACAAGGTGAAGTCGGATCATAGAAAACTAGTCAGAGTAACTTTAAGATAAATAATTAAGTCAATAACTAATCACATTAATATCTAACGCAATGTAACCAAGTAAGCTTAACGAGAGCACCTCCGATTTCACGAGTAACTACCATATTGTAACGGGTTGTAAACATATTTTAACGCGATGTAATTTGATAGTGATATAAATACACAGACGAAACTGATGAATTCACATAGAGCACGTGATTTCCCCAATATGTACGTTTAATATGAAACATAATTAGCCATATTAAAGCGACACGCTTTTTAAAAACGTAACAATACGAAACTATACGGCTCGGCTGACGTCGCAAACTTACGGGCCGATTCACATTGAAGCTAACATGGAGCTTACTACGTTAAATTTGCGTTGGAATTATGTTTACGTATAGATCGCGCAGCAATGTATTCACGTTGAATTAACAGCAAATTAAAAGATATGGTTTCCACGTGAGAAGTTGATCCGACTTCAACATAAAGTAAAAGTAATGAAATTCTGACCAACAAGATTCAAGGGGGAGTTCTTTTGTTTCTTTTTATGTATTAGTAACAGCTTACTTTTGCATTGTATATTCTGTAGTATTATGACATAATTGCAGTAGGCGTTGAAGTTACCCTTTCGTTCATGTGTGTTTAAATGATAAACTAATTAAGAATTCTAAAAATTCTACAATAAAAAATAATACAGTGTACGAATTGGCGTCAATTTTGGCGATAGAAGAGATTATTTATTATGTATTATAGCACTGCTCGAATGAAAGTTTAATTGCAAATAAGGGCAAATTTACAGTATAAAATGTAAAAGGTTAAGACAGTTTCAAATCAGCGAATTGAACTGCAGATCTGTTGAAACTGATTCACCTGTATCATTAAAATTCGATGGATGATTTAGTTGCTGGTATTCTCTTATCGAACAATAGTTTCCACTCATTCTTAGTTCATTGTACTGAACTGGCAGTAAAACTTCGGCGCTATCCACTGATTTTCCTGCAGATAACGGTTCATTGACCGAAGATCAAATAAGATAATTCTACTCATTCAAGACGTTGCTTCAGATATAGAGTTAACACTAGTTTTTGTCAGATTCCAGATGCAGCATATTTGGTAATACTGAATTACAACTTATCTAAGAAGAGCCTTCTTTCAATGAGAAGATAGCGACAATTTTCTAATATCTTGACACATATTTAATACAGAGTTAACACGATCCCCAAAGTCACTTCAACCTGAATTTGACGTACATGAAGCGCTTAACGATGTGCGGGGGAAGGTAGCGGCTGTCTACAACAGTATACACGAGTTATAAGTGTGTGAAGGTTGTTCGCAATAAATTGAGCACTTCTGAAATCAACCTTCAAAAAAAGTTACTGCTCTTACCTGCATATATTTTAACGGCCGCCCTGAGTGACATGTACACAGTAATGTTGGTAACGATGGAGGGAAAGTAGTTCCATAATATCTTAACGTCGAATAAATATATAATATATTTCGCTTTAAGTTTTTTTTTACTGCAGCGCAGTGATAAAATTTGTAAATTTGAAAAATGTTTACTTTTCGAATATTTTCACCGTTTCACTTCACCGAGGCATAATTAAAGTGGTAAAGCCCATGGCAGTTTTAATTTTACACTAGACGGAAGAATACACAACATGCATACAAGGAGATCTTAAGCAGTGCTTTCAAAAGTGCTAATTTGACCGTAAATAGCATATACCCTAAAGCTCAATATATGCGTAACGCTAACTGCTGCTCTTGTTCTAGGACGGTTCCAGCGGTCATTAAGCTCAACGTACTAAACTCCCAAAGCAAATAATTATTTATAAATAAAGCTTCCGAAGACATCACGAGTATAGTCAATTCACGGTAACTTCCAACTTTTCTGAAACCCTCTTCTAAAGTTATACTTTCAGGATATTCCTCCCCTCCATGCGAACAAAACCAGAACCGATTTGGAGAATTACACCAAAGGGATAACGCACCGTATTCGTGCGCACTCAGTTTAATGATAGAAAGAACGATATCTCACTAAGCATTATCAACACGCCTACTTTCTCCCTGTTTTTACCATATTAAGTATAAATGAAATATTATTTATAATATATAGATAAAATACAAGTAAAGATCGATTTAACCAAAAATAAGGTACTTTTTTGTTTGCACAACTATAAAACACTTACTATGCTTGGCGTGTTTAGGAAACAACCAAACGCGTCATGCATGGGAGGATTTTTCGAAGGATTGATTCAAAAGTGCGAGAAAAACACGAATAGACTATATTATAAATACCACTGTATGTTAAGCTCTCCATCATAGCTGCTTGGTTTTAAAATATATCTCCATACTTATGAAATGGTGCACAACTAAACTAAATGTTGCTACCGAGTTATTAACAATAACATATAAGGCTCATTGCTTCAAGTCCCATAGTTTCACGCTGTTCGACAAAAATAATGCATGTCTGTTCAGAGTGTTGCACATAAAGGTGATACCACGTTAGTAGAAGGAGCGGGTATGTTTTGGTCCACCTAGCACAAGAGTGGCCTAAGTCGCATTTGGTGCAAGTGTGGTCTAAGTGCCTAATTAGCATCTGCAAATGGGATTAAAGAATTGCCTAATTAATTAGATTGATTAATTATATTAATCGATTTATTAAATTGATCAGTTCGATCAATCGATGAACAAAACAATTCTTTAATCAATTTTTTATATATCGAAATCTTTTATTATTTTATTGGTGTTGAAAGGGTTAAGTGTCATAAGGGTGATATTGGCGGAGCAGCATTGATGTGTCCTCTGTGATGTTCTGGAGCCGATTGACCAGAGGAGTGGGTTGTCATTGTTTATATAGGTGTTAATGTTAGTGTAATAGTGTTATAAGGAAAATTTTATATATTTTTCTTGTGTGTGACTGATATGCGGAGCGGGATACACAGCCAGGTCACTCTCTGGAGGCATACTGAGGATTTAAATAAATGTTTTCGGCGAAGTAAACATTTTTTAATGAGAAGAGACGTTAAAATAGGTTACTGAACGAATGACTTTAATCATTAACCAAAGTACTTGAAACAAATTCATTAAATCGACTTTAATTGTGCGCTTGTGTGAATGAAACTATTTCAAATGCTAACTGATCTCTACTTTAATCACATAACATTAAATCGACAGAACGAAGCTAATATAAATTTACAACTCACCATTACTCTACACCCCCTCCCTGCCCAACGCAAAGTCACACATACTTCACCCTAATTGGCTCTCTAAACACGCATCAAGGAACGCCTTACAAACATTATTGATTATACTAACTTACCTCACGATTGTAGTGTAATTGCAGTTCTGATTGTGGTGCTGATTGTGGTGATGATTGCAGTGCCAATTGTGGTGCTGATTGTGGTACTAGTGTGGTGCCATGTGATGCTAGTGTGGTGCCATATGGTGCTATGAAGTGCTAGTGTAATACTATGTGGTGCTAGTGTGGTGCCATGAGGTAATAGTGTGGTGCCATGTGGTACAGTCTGTTGAGTTTGTTTTGGTGCTGGTGTGGTGTTAAGTTTTAAGTGATAAGTGTTAAGCATGGAGGTGACTGTGGAGTAGGGGGAGAATGAGGAGGAGGAGGAGGAGGACCAGTTTCACAAACTTTATGTCTCTTTAAATTTTTGTTAAAAAATTCAGTTCAATATTTAAAAAAAAGTGTGAATACCATGCATTTCGGCACATATTTGAAGAATAACATCTCTTCACAGCAGACATCAACATGTTGATTCATAGCCATAGAAATGTTTTTAAATTATATTCGTCATTTTGCAAGTGAATGATATAACATGTCATAACTTGTTAATTCCTGTGCCTAATTAGTGTGTGAAAAAAGAAGTATTAAAACCGGTATAAAAAGATAATTTTAAATTTTGATACTCTTTTACAAAATTAGGTTTAATAAGCTGAAAACAAATTACGAAATGTAAAAAAAGAAATATTAAAACTGGTATAAAAAGAGAATTTTAAAAGTTTGATAAACTTTTACAAAATTAGGTTTAAAAGCTGAAAACAAATTACAAAAGGTGAAAAAAGAAGTATTAAATCCAGTATAAAAACAGAATGTTAAAAGTTTGATAAACTTTTACAAAATCAAATAAATGATTAAAACTATTATGAAAGTAAACACTTATAGAATACAATTTAATGGAATGCTTGATTAAAAGATTATTTTGATGTAATAAAAAATGTAATAATATATTACTTCCATTATATTTAATAGAATTAAACTATTATCTAAAGTATTAAAAACTTCAATGCATCATACAACAAAACATAGAAAAATAAGCTAATGGGTTCATACGTCATCAATGGAATATTATCCTTTTTCTAATCATAAATAAATCATCAAATATTATATTTATAGTAATTATAATTATAAGAGTAATTTTCTCAATTTCATCAAATTCTTGATTCATTGCACATATTGCTGTAAGACAAAGTTGTTGCCAGCTAGTGAGGTTTACGTGAAGTTCTCCCAAACCATTGCCAATATTGTAGCTTGTCTCACCATTGTGTGTTTCAGAGTTCATTCACAAGATTTTCTCGAGATTCTACCTCAATTCAGTACTTTCAGAGCTCATTCATTTCTCGATCCCTTTCACTTTCATACTTGTTGGTGTTCACATTGTGTAAAACAGCAATCATTACATCTCAACCACAAATACTCAATCCCTAGTGATTCACAAAATATAATAAATATGATAAAGGTATTTCAACCTATTAAAAAACAAGTCGCATTATTTCCTTCACCATTGAAATTTAATTTTTTCGGAAAAAAAACAACCTTAATAATAAATTCACAAATATTTACAAACATTGAAACAACTTTTCACAAACCTTTACATAAGCAATTACAAATATTCACAGGTTTATAACTAATATTTACAACTTCGCAAACATCTACAAAAACATTCCTTAATATTATATTTATTTCTTATTTCTAATCATCATCATCATCATCATCATTGGTGTTCTGGCCAGAGGCAGGTTTTAATGTGGCAGCTCTCCATGCTCTCCTGTCTTCTACCAACCTCTTCAGGTCCATATACTTTCCGCTTCCCTTGATGTCATCTATCAACTTGTATCTTCTCCTTCCCTTCAATCTTTTTCCTCAAACTATTAATTCCATAGTGTCTGTTACCAAGCACTCCTGTCTCAATGAGGGTCCCATCCAGTTCTTCCTTTCTCTTATGACTTTCAGCAGTTTTCTCCTCTCATCAACTCTTTCCAGAACTTCTTCATTACTCACTCTTTCCACCCAGGTTATCCTCTCCATTCTCCTTCACATCCACATCTCAAATGCTTTTAGTCTTTATTCGTCCTCACATCTCAGTGTCCACGTCTCTGCCCCATAAAGAGCCACACTCCATACTTAACACTTGCCAAGTCTTTTCCTCAGTACTTTATCTAGTTTTCCACATAGCAATTTCATCTAGCTATTGAAAGCTTCCTTCACTACCGCAATACGAGTCTTTAACTCCTGATGACATTTGATGTCTTCAGTTATCGTACTTCCTAGATATTTGAATGCTGTTACTTGGATGATATTAACTTGTCCTATCTTAATATTTGCCACTTTCCTTCCTTTACTGAATACTATATGCTTTGTTTTTGATGTATTGATTCTCATCCCATACTCCTCACAAGTTTCACTCAGATCTTTTAGCATTTTAGTTATAGTTCTTTCACTTTCTGCAAATAAAAGCTTATCGTCTGCAAATCTTATAGATTCTATTCTCTTTCCGCCAATACATAATCCTCTTTTTCCATTTAAGCATGTCCCAATAATCTCCTCCAGTTATAAATTGAACAACAGGGGACAAGGCAACAGCCTTGTCTAACATCCCTCCCAATGTGTCTTTCTTCCCACATTTCAGATCCAATCTTTATTCTTATTTTCTGTTGTAAATATAGATTCTGTACTAGTCTTTTCTCCTTCCAATCTACTTTTTCCTCTTCAACATGTCCATCAGCTTGTTCCATTGTACTCTGTCGAAAGCTTTTTCCAAGTCAATAAAGACCGCATAAAATTGTCTAACTTTCTCAATATCTTTCCCCTATGATTCTTAACAGGCCTATAGCATATATTGTTTATTTTCCACTACTAAATCCAAACTGTTCCTTCCTTGTCCATCCATCTAACTTCCCATGTAGCCTTCGATTAAACACTCTTAACAATATTTTAGCTGCATTATAAATTAGACTAATAGTCCTATGCTCTTCACATTTATTGGTATTCTTTTTATTATTGGTATCATTACCATTGCGAGAAAGTCATCCGGCCTTTCCCTTTTGCATATATCTCATTACATAGATATACTATCTTCCTCCTTCCCCTGTTTTATAAACTATTCAACACTTCTGCTGGCAAATTATCGATTCCACACGCCTTTCGATTCTTCATCGCCTTCAGTGCCTTTTCTACTTCTTATTACTAAAACACTTAAAAATATATATATACAAACATTCATTCACACATTCATTCGCAATCATTTTAAAATTATTATTATTTACAAGCAGTAAAATCTAAACAAATTTACATGAAACTGTGCTTCGGGATGACATCCAGTAAAACTAAATACTATATATTTTTTACATAAAACTGTGCTTTGGGATGGGGTCCAGCTAAACTAAAAACTAAACATTATATACTTGAAACCGTGCTTTGGTTTGAGCGTCTGCTATGACACATCCAGGTGATATTTTCTTTGCAACCCCACACACCAACACCTACGATGCCCCATGCACACAAACCTAACACATTGTAGATTCTTGTATGATGTAATCCCAGACTACGAAGAATAATTCCTGGGTGACATAAAGGACAAAATGGGTTATTGGGTCGATGTTGTATAGTAACAGCCCTACAGCTAGGGCAAAGCAGTAGCTGTGAAGAAATGCATGGGAAAGATATCTTGAGTAAAGTTGATGCATAGGTGTGAAGACAGCTGTGATGCAGATTGCGGTGCGGAGCAGGGTGTGGTGTTGGTTGTGGTGCTGACAGTGTTGGTGGCAGACCTGATTTTATATGTGGTACTGAAACTAAAGTTATCGGAGAAGAAAAATTTACTGTGGGATCCTATAGTGCCCCAGGGTAAAGTCGAAACTCCATATGGCTCAATGAAGTGCTTGTCATCTAAACCTGACAACACTATTTGGTCATGCGTTCGGTGAAAAACTTTGTGACGATGCAAACGGAACTGGTATTGGTTCCCTAGAACCCTGGTACAATTTTCGAGGCAATCTCGATAATCCTCATAACAGAAGGATTGCAACATGTTAGGTTTTACACCATTCGCCTTACATATACACTGCTGATTCGAAACAATGTATGCATAAAGCTTGGGACATAAACTTACAAAGTGTGTGATGATGCAGCACGGCACATTCGATCTTCATCACTCTTGTACAGCCTTTGTTCTTGTGTGAGAATCCTTACGGGTTATCGAGTGCATAGTTAGATGTATCAAACCACATATTTAAATCTGGGGTAATTACTTCGTAAACATCTCTACAAGCAATTTCATATATCAATTAATCGTTATCGCGATATAAAAGGTGCAAGGTGGGCGGATGAAATTTCTGACATATGTACTGGTAATGAAATTCGTAAAGGGTTAATTTTGAAAGATCAAGAATAGCAACACCAGACTACAGAAGCTTGTTAAAAGTAAAAAAGCTCTTTGACATTTCGAAAAGGACAATATTCTCATCGATTATCTGTCATGCTTGGAATGTAACACACCCTATCAGTTCTGCAGCTCCATATATAGTGTCACACCTGGTAACGACTTTTAAGTCCCTTTCCCCGGCAGACATTCTGTAAAGATTTTCCATACACTGCATTATTCATTAGTTTAAAAAATGTTTGTCAAAGTTGTCACACCCTGGGCACATTGCTCAATATTAAAATCTATGTATGTAACCACTCAAGCCTTCTGCTCAAAGCGCAATATGCAATGAACAGAGTCATATGTGTCTCCATACATCAAGTACTGCCTCAGTGTTTCCCCGTGAATAACATAATTCTTCTGCTGCATGAGTGTCAAAGAAGTTTTTTTATGTGAGCCATTAGGATGCCGTTTACTGGAGCCAAAGGCAGATCTGAGAGTACATTGTGGCATTCGTCTGAAAACGACAAAAATCCACCTCTGTGATAAAGCATGTGTCCCCATCATTCACAACATGTTGGTTGATGGTATTTGTATTACTTATATTATCACTGGGGAGGCAAGTGGACAAGGGTTTCAAATATGACTGTGTCGCAATAGGCGACGAAACACAATCTTATCTGTTTGCTGTAACACTGAAATTGCAAGTACTTGTCCCCAGTAGGGAAAGTACTGCGAACAGCCTTATGTAGCTTACAGAGATCATTATGGTTTGCGATTTTCTCCTCACTACTAAAGTATTGGAGACAACGATCGCAAACAAATTTCCTATGTCTATCTTTACTTAATTGGCTGTTAAGCAGCCTTGGCAAATCCTAAATGGAAACAAAATGCAAATGGGCATTATTTCCAAAAGCGCGAATGACCATGTCGTGGATGTCGTACAGAAAAAATACACATTGGTGTGATAACCCCTTGCTTATCGAAAGTTTCGTCAATAATATTACTATCTTTGTCTAATGCAGAGCAGACATTGATAGAAATACCATTCTTCTCTTCGAACTTTCGAATATCCTGTAACACTACAGGAACCGACAGACCTTCAGTAACTAAAACCTCGTAAGGATTTGGATATGAAGTCATTCTCTCGGAATGGTGTGTGTCCGGAAACAAAGCTTATATATATCTGTGCATTAATGCAAGCTCTCTTACTGGCAATGAACTTGGGGAGCATAGTGTGAGCAGCACAGATGGTGAATGTTCTAAACTGTGATATGTGAACATCCATATGCATAATTAGAAGCAGACTCCAACCGCTACCATGAGCACTAGATTCCTCAAGACTGTTTGTGAGATAAGGCTTAATTGTCTCATCATAGGTTTTGCCCACATCGGTTGAATGCAGGATGGGTAGTGATTTATTTTGAAAGTAAAACATCTGCATTGTGTCTTCCTCAGCCAAAAACGATTTCATCTATTTAACTGGTAAGCTGACACTAAGCGTTATTGGCCAGGGTGATGCCGTTGTTAACTCTAACAAAGGGACTCTCCACCCTGTACATATCTGCACATCAGTTGGCCTACATGTGAACACTGTGGCCAATAGCTGATATCTCAATTCAGGCAATGAAGCTTCCACTCAGTTACAGGAATCGGAAAACGAATTATTTTCCGTTTCCCTATGCGAAGTCACTCTAATTGACTCTAAAGTCGACTGTGAGACAGACGAAGCACTATCCGAATCACTCGAATTTTCCGTGTCAGAAAGAAACAATTTGTCTAACAGGAGATCTACTTCTCTGTGTTTCGAGGAAACAATCGTGTCCCGATCTGTTGCAGCCGGTGGTCTTTCCATGTGTGAATCAGTGCTCGAATCACTCAAGAATAGATCGTCCAACAAGAGATCGAAACGACATAGTTTACGTAAAACAACAACATCCTGACAGCTTGTACTAGGCGTTCTTTTTGTTTGCAACTCAGATTCAGACTCTGTGTCCCTAACGAAAACATCGTCCAACAAACTAGCAAAATTTTGACGTTTTCCCTCATTTCTGGTGACACAATAGAAATTTTGTTTCCCAATACAATAATTTCAGCACCACCAAATATATAATGGGCTGTGTAGTGCTGAAAAGAGAGGAAAAACATTATTATATCATCTCGAAATGAAGTTGTGTTGTACATAAAATAAATGCTTATTAATGATACACACACAAAATATTTTATTATAAACAGAAAGAAATTTTAATTTTAATTTTTGAGATAAATGTTTTAATAAAATTGGGTTTTTTCTAAGAAAATTAATCTTTGTTTGAAAACAAGTGAGCTGTGTTTACAACACGTGTATTACTATTAGCCTTGTATTGAATTTTAGCAAGTAATTTTATTTTGACTAGCAAAAATGATTTTTTTAGACAAATCTTTATATATTAATTCTAAATAATTGAAGTATTCGATACTGTAAAAACATGTGACAGTTTATAAAATTAAGTTTTTCATTTAAAAAATGTTTTCATTAAGGGAAATTAATCTGTTACACTCTAAACTAAACACTTGCTTAAAAGTTACTTTAATTTTAAAATGTTAAATCTTTTAGAAAATGTATACTCTTACAACTGAATAACATACTTAAAATATAATTACAGATATCCAAACCTATTTTCATACATTCCACAATCATTTGAAAAACTCAGGTCCATTTTTCAAAATATATTCATCCTTCACCAAACAACAAAATTCAGAACATAGACATGGGCAGGTCTATGTGATCCCCGAATATGCTAGGTTCATCTGGCTTAGTTCGCAAATCTGTTTCTATGTTCCATAATGCACTCCCAAGCACACATCTACCCAGACAATGTTAGCTATCATGCAATATTCCACGAATGTTTTCTCTGTGGAGGTAAATTCAACGAGTCTTGCAGGTGGCCATGTTAGGAATTATATGACAAGAACTAATAAATAAAAGTATATGTACACCAGGAGAGGAAAAACGAAAGACAAGTATCAAAAAGAAAATAAGAATAATTTGGGATGACTTTGATTTGTGCATTGTTCGACGCACAAATCAAAACTTTTATGCCCGCAGAAAATAAGTGCCTACTTTACAAAAACTACTGAATGTACAACGAAAATACAAGAATGGCTCAAGGTAAAAAAAAAAAAACTGCTTATGGAAAATATGAGCAATTTTAAAAGCAGAACTACTTTGCGAATGCCCAGCTCCCAAGTATTATGTGGGGCGGCTATGACTGAGCGGTTAGCCTGCTCGCCTCTCACCATGGCGAATCGAGTTCAATCCCCGGTCGGGCCACTTCCGGATTTTCGAATGTAGGAATCGTGCGAAACGATGCCACTGGTCGGAAGGTTTTCTCGGGGATCACCCGTTTCCCCCACCCCTTCATTCCGGCGCTTCTCCATACTCACCTTAATCACCCTCATCGACTCTCAAGATCTAGATGTTAAGAGTCGCCCAAGTCTCTTCATTCACGCTCACTTATAGTGCACTTTCAGGCGTCGAATAACGTGCATAGGAAGCGGCATGTTTTAAACAACGGTGATTTTATTAACAGTGGGCATTTCAAGATTTACTGGTGTTTGGAGTGAAGTGGAACATAATATGAATGTTTTAAAGTTTAGTCTTTTGAGGCATCTTATTATAATAAAACTTTTCACTCATTTGGTGAACAGTTTACACTCAACATTTCTGAACAGGTGTGCCTGCCTTTATTAATATCATCTTCCTTGTGGTAACATATCAGTCACTTTTCTTTGGTTCCTGTTTTGCTCCTATCAATAATTTTATCGTTATAAAACGTTTTGTGCCAAGTACTGGAGATGTTATAAATCGTATTTGCGTGCATGAGAGTTTATGCTTTTTAAAACACCATAATTTAAAAATAAAACATGGTAACAAGGGTTAAAAATAGAGATTTATTATACTTTGAACACATTTATTGTTACTGCAAGATAATTTTTACTGCGAATAATTTTTGCAGGTCCGTCAAATATTCATTAAAATTAAGGTTTACTGTGCATATTATCAATGATACTTCAGAATTGTAGCATGTCCTCCCTCATATTTATTGCTTATCACAAGGTATACTTTTTCTTGTCACTCAAAAAAACGTATTTTTATTCACTGAAAATTGAAATGTTCTTTTGATATAATTTTCTTATGTTCGTGGTTTCGTAAAATATACATCACTAGCTGTACCCTCGCCTACTTCAACGGGCATCGATTTATTTTGACAATTGGAATCGCTCTAGCCCAACACTTGGGACCACTCTAGCCACTGGGTCACTGCGGCCCCACTTGATATATTTCTCTCTACTGAGACACTGCGGCCCCGCTTGGAATCGCTCTAGCCATAGGGCCTCTGTGATCGCACTTGATATATTTCTATCCATTGAACCACTGCGGCCCCACTTGAGAGTAATATAGCCACTGAGCCGCTCCGTCCCCATTTTCGATCGCTCTACCCACTGGTCCAATGCGTCTTTACTTGAGATTGCTCTACCCACAGGGTCTCTGTGACCCCACTTGATATATGTCTATAAGCTATATGGAATAATGCCGCTTACTAACAATGGAAGAATTATATCAATCGGCTCAGCAATTTTGGTATAGCATGCTTAGAAAGCAGCAAAATAGCTCATTTTTCTAACTTTATTCACGAATACCGTTAAAGTTCGGCTCCTATAAGTGCTACGACAATTATTAAAAAAAAAAAAAAAAAAAACTTTCTTGATAAATGCAGATCATAACATTAAAAACTGCATCCAAATCCATTCTATGGTTCTCGAGATTAGCGCAGTCATACAGACAGACAGATGCGCGTCAGGGACTTCCTTTTATATTGTGTATTGATACTAATCTGAAAATATAGTAATTTTCAAAAAAAATCGATCGCCCTGAAGGTGCCATCGTGTGGTGTGCAGTTTGTGGCACTCGTTTCTGTGTTCAGCCATTTGTAATTTGTGCTCCCTTCTGGGAATTATTTTGTGTTATTTAGGTTAGGGCAAAACTCCCTGCCATCTTCTAGTGCTTTATATTTTTGTGTTTTGTAATGTCAGTTCAGAATTCCATTAATATTCTTCTTTTGTTACAGTCAATCATTTATATTATGTTACATTTTAACGGGATAATGATGCGAGTCCTTTAAAGTTGCGCATTTTTGTAATTAATTTCTGAAACTGTTATATAATTGTTTTTAAACATTTTGTATTGTCAAAACCTAGTTGTGAGTGGGTTTTAATTTCGCCAACCATCGTGTCAGTTTGGTTCACTTTTGTTACTTGATTTGTATAATCTAACATATTTTTTGTCGGATTTTTGCCGTTAAAATTTTTTTTACTCACTAAAAAATAATTACGTCGATCTGGATTTATGTTACACAAAGTGAAAAGTTTGTTATATTTCTTTTCTTCCTGTCGACATGTCATTTGGTCAGATTAAAAGTATATAAGAAATATAAGTATAGGTGATTTAAACTGTATATTTCTAACACAAAGTAATCTATTATTATGGTAAATATTTGTATTAATTTATGAAAATAATCTATTGTGAACATATCTTTGTAAAACTACTTTTCGAAATCACACATACTCGTGAATATTTCACGGAGTGCGCCCACTCTCGCATTCTCAATTTTTTTCTCGTGCAATGTAGCAGCCACATTTTCTACTATTTGTTTCAACTTTTGAATTTTCATGTAGTCTTCACCTTTTGCCGTCGTCGGGTAAGTGAAAACTTTGCATTTGTGTTAGGGCTTTCTTTTGACGTAATTTTTACTGTCGGCTCGATGTTATTTTGCTCTTGATTGGTGTGTAACAGCGGTCGTAGTAACTACCAGGTAGTTAGTCACCTGCCTTATCATGCGCGGCTGAACGTTCTACCGGCCTGGCAGTACCAAGGATGAAGTTGTCTAGCTCATTCCTGCCCTACTTCGGCAGATTATTCACGTGACCGAGAGAATTTTCCCAAGATGGGTTTTCGCCTCGCCTAACATCATCAAGGCCATTAAATTATTTTTTATTTAGCATGTGCATGCTGCAGAACGAGACCAATATGGCCGATTTCCTTTAACGATTCAATATGCTACAATTTTGTGTAACCTATATTTCGTAAACTGAAAAAGCGAACTGAAAAAGGTTGAGCTCCGAAAACTTCACTAGTGTAACCCTCGTTATAAATTATTTGAAATTATGAACTTAAAGAAAAATAAATAAATAAATAAATAATATTAAATAACTAATATGGTCACTCGCCGACATTTATCTAATATTGCAATTTAACTGAACAGTCGGCAAAATGTTTTTGCTGCTAAACAAGATCGTAATTGGGATCCTGATAAAAACTATAGTTATATATATATTGATATTATTAATTGAGATTAAAATAAATAAAGCATAAAGGAAGTTATGTATTATACAACTATTATTTTTTTAGACTGTTGGTAAAGAAAAATAAATGTGTGTTGTCTACCTGAAATGGGTTTACATCTTTTAATATTGGATAACCCTTTATTTATAATGACCAGTCAGATTTAATTTACTAGTTAACCAAAGGTAATTAACATATTGGCCTACCTTTTATAAGTTGAACCAAAGTTGTAAATGTCTATTATTTTGAATTTCCTAGTTTTAATTGTAGTGCATGTGATAATGGGCAGCAGTTCGGCCATGTTTAAACTTTTATGTAGTAATGCACATTAACCACAACTAGAACAATGGAGCTTCCTGTTTGTGGTGTGATTGGATACTGGAGTTACCGCAGCTCTTATAGGCTGTGAGGAAATTTCCCCCAATCGCCACCACAATGGGTACAGGCATAGGACATGTATTACGTGAACAAAAAACTTCAATATGTTGAAACCACTCTAAGCATGTATTTCAAGGGACTAATAGATGTGAGGATGCACTTAGTATGGTGTTTGACTACCTACAACACAGAGACAGATATGGATACAGTCGGGTCGGGCATGGAAGCATAAAGACATTGGATGTTCTCCTTGCGGAGATCCTGCCACAGCTGGCGCAACTGACCCTCCAATTCCGCAGTAGTTGCCGCTTGGCGGAAGTTGCCGTCCAATATGGTCCCAAAATTTTTCATTGAACGAGAGGCCTGGGGACCTTACTGGACAAGTAAGAAAGTTGATATCACAAAGGCAGGCCAGAGATACCAGCGCTGTGTGAGGACGGGTATTATCCTGCTGGATCATATTCCGCCAAGCGGCAACTACCACCAAGCGGCAACTACTGCGGAATTGGAGGGTCAGCTGCACCAGGAAGGAGAGCGCACATGGTCGGAGAATTTCCTGGGCGTATCGTCGTGCCATCATGGTTCCTTCTATCACCGCCAGTGGGGTGCAGGAATCAGCCACCCCTCACAATGATACCTGTCGCTGGGGCGAGGTGCCACTCTACAATGAAACATGGATCAAGGCGCTGGCCAGGAAGTCTCCAGACTCGAATTCGGTGGTCATCTGTATTCATACAGAACCATTATTCGTCGCTGAACACCACTTGTCATCAATCCACAAGATGGTATGTTACCCATTCCCAGAATAAGGCCACAATTTTGTTACTTCCTCAATAATTTGGTCGTCAACTAAATCTCAGGATGCTTTGTATTTATCTCTTTGAAATTACGATAAACATTGTCTCTTCATTAAAAATTTTATGATCACTCTTCGTGCATTACTCTTTTTAATAATAAATGTTATATAAGCTCTTCATTTTCGACATATCAAAACAATGCCTTACAACATTTTTCCAATGTATGCCCGTGTTTCTGGTCGTATTAATGGATTGGTTCACAAACATGTTAAAAATGAAATATGCCAAGATTTTAACATCTATAGAATATACAATTTTTATTCGGTTTGATCTTAGAGTTACAAACAAAACACAATTCTCATGTAACATTTTGCTCGCTAGCGACTTGGAAACAAGAACGAGAGGACGTCAGCACGTAACAGATATTCCGGGAAAAGTATCGATTGCTGTCATCTGGACTCAAGGCTCATCTCATAAAATCCTTCAGCAGATATCACTGACTGTTCTACAGAGCGAAAAAATATTTCAATACACTTCCTAAACGGTAAAGGCAGTTTTTAACATGCACACAGCATGCGAAATAAATAATAAGCGTTTTAGTAGTTAATAAAAATCCTCAATGTGTAAAACGCCATCTGTAAGACTTGAAAAGTAATTTTACTTTGGCATGTTTTGAATCACTCACGGCGAATTGTGTGTGCTGGTACCACCATGTGAACTGCACTATATTTTGTGTACATGTAAGCATAATTTACGAATGCTTACTATTTTTTTTCTGTAAGAAGTTGTACCACTTATATTTGCACTTTCCAAAAACGATGCACTAAATTTGCAGGTCCTGGAATGGAGTCGAAATCTGGCTATCTGGCAAAAGAATGAAGGCAGATTCCCAAAGAGTTATATCTATATTTCTTAAGATTTTCTGTTCCTCTGTAACGAAACAATGGTAAACGACAGTGAATGTGCTAAATACGAATTTAAGGCATATTTTATTATTTGAGTTTTATAGAAATGCACATAGTTTCACATCGCATTATTAGGTAATTAATGTATAGTTTAATTAAAATAGAGTTTTGAGAAGCTCTTAACATCAAGAGCTTGAGAGCCGATGAGGGGGAAGCAAGTTGAGCATGGATCAACACCAGAATTCAAGCGCGGGGGAAATGGGATATCCCCTAGAAAACCCACCAACCAGCGGCATCGTCCGGCACGATTCCCACGTGCGAATAATAATTTTGAAGTTTTGTGACAATAATGTAGATGAGTTAAACTCAGCAACTTTTGGACTTAATGGTTGACATTCTAGTAGACATTTTAGCCGATAAATTGACGAATGGAATATTCTTACTCTTACCCAGATAAAAATTGTTTTTTTTTTTCTGTGTTTTTTTGAGGGTTTTGTCGTTGTTGCAATGCATTGTTGTCTATTTTTGCAATTACATTTTATCAACAAATTTTTTTGTAAATATTGCTTTCCATTTTTTTCTTCTAATTTTTGCTTAGGTATTTGTTCATTTGTTAAAATTTTATTTTATTTTTATTTTTTACTTACATTTTATATTCTTATTATTATTTTATTTATTTATTTTTTAGTTTAACTTATTACGTAAAAATCTTTACTTTCAATTGCTTTTGGCCATAATATTCTTCGTCAATAGTAAAACAAATTTCTAAGTTTAGTGTCTAACTTCCACAAACTAATTAAATGTGTACAAACGTCAAGCCTAAAGCTATCCACTCGAAAAAATATATGACAGTTAATATGAGTTTGAAACTATCTTTTTAAAAGTTAAAAACTAGGAACTGGGTGCCCGTTGTCACATGTAACCACACTGCCTTCTAAGACTGCAAAATGCTTTCACAATGTACAGAGTGTTAGGTAATTTACGGGTATTGACTGCACCACATAAATCTGTGATCTAAACTATGTAGAAAATATTTTTGGTAAAAGAAGCACAAGGCTCCCCTTAGTTTACGAGAAAAACGACATTAAAGTAGATAAAATGACTTTATTTCACGTTAAGCACGTTATACGGCAATAACATACAAAAAGTCGAAACGCAGCATGCACGGAGCTTGGCCGCTGGATGCACCCATGGCCATTACCATGTCCCATTACTCACTGTATGTGAATTCCTTGGCCTCTTCGGCATTACTGAGCTCGGCTCGTTACCTTACCGTTTGTCTTACTACCGACACATTAGTTGTAGCACTGCCACATTACCTCCCATTTATGTAACTGGAATACCACATTTTTTATTCGATAGTTTTGAGACCTTTAATGTCGTTTTTCTCGTAAACATAGGGTCTTGTGCATTTATACCAAATACTATTTTCTACTTAGTTTTGATCACAGATTCGTGTGGTGCAGTCCGAATTCGTGATTAACCTGGCATTCTATATGCTGTTATGTTTTCCCCATGAGTTCAAGCATGTTTACGTATTACAGTTAATTGAATATGTATTTTATAGCATAATATCACTATAGGAAACATTACCGACAAATTTGATTCGTGGTCCATGAACACTAGTAAGAATATACAACAATCTATATATGGAAACTACTGAGAGTGTGATAAAGCACTTTATAAAGTGGGGTTTATTTGGATTCTTAGTTCTTCCTCCGATTCCACTTAGGTCTGGTACATCAAGCCCTTCATCTGTAACACTGACTGCATCGCCAAAAGCAAGGGACTCCGGCGATTACGGCTGCGGCGGATCTTGGACTTCCAGGTATTAGTGATCGCGTGTACCAGTACATGGTACGTAGGTACCGTGTTTGTGTAGACGTCGCTGGTCGTCACAGCGAGCTCTTCTTGTAAGCGGACCAAGAAGATAAACAACTTACAGTATGTTGCAGACGTGGGAGAGGTCAACATGTGATGTGGTGGTGTTTTGTTTTTCGCGGGGAAACGGTACGTTTCCGCACATAAGTTCCTATGCAGAACGTAACCGTCTTGCTCCCCACTACAAGCCCTTACATTGTGTAATGGGAATTAAGACACATCGTGTATATCTTACGTTGACCCGTTATTTACAAATTCTGGAGTTGTGACTCTTTTAAACAATAAAAAATGCTGTGTTACTTAAGACATGTAAATAAATAGCAAGAACGGGAAATCGCTCATCAGACCAGCATGTAAAAAGAGCTCTCTGGTTGAAAAGTCGTCTGGAAATGGTTTACGAGAAAGCAACATTGGTCCAGAGACGCGTGAAACATGTAATCCCCATACATCATGTGTAGAGCTCCTTGCACACGCGTATGCGCTGGTAACTGGCAATGTAGCTGGTACGTCATGGTAGGGAAGTTAACAACGTCTTTGGAAAAAACGGACGGACACAGGCATAAGAAAGAGCTGGCAGCGTTGGTATAGGCTATTCACGCTAAAATGAACACTTTGGAAAGCCAAGCTTAAGATATACTCGTACACACGTTGTGTATTCTTCCGCCTTGTGTATGATTAACATTGTCATGGGCCGTATCACTTCATTCATGCGTCGGTCAAGTACAACTGTGAAATTATTACAAAAGAAAATGTTTTGTAAATCTACTCCTTTTTACTCTTCGATGCATAAAAAAAACATAAAGTGAAAGAAATTATTTAAGTTATCATACATGGTTACCTGACGCATTTTATTTGACGTTAAGATATGGAACTACTTTCCATTCATCGTTACCAAAGTCGACTGTGCCAGCACAAGTGTCATTACAATGTTAGCTATCATGCAATATTCCACGAAAGTTTTCGCTGTGGAGGTAAATTCAACGAGTCTTGCAGGTGGCCATGTTAGGAATTATATGACAAGAAGATCGTGTCACTGATGGTTTGAGTTCAACCCCAGGTTTGACTAAAATTTACTAACACTGAGCTGAGAAAAGTGTTAATGACCCCTTTAAAGGGGAGGATACCCTTCCGTTTTCAGCCTTTTGGTGTTTAACTTGTGACATAAAAACTTAACTTTGGCATCTCGACCAAACTTGGGCATGAATTCAATTTAGTAATCATTTATTACTAGAAAAAAAGACGAATGGTATGATTAATAACTAAATGGGGTGGTTAAGTTAATTATAGAGCAAATGGAAACGTATCATATACAATATGACTAGAAGTACTTTGAATGCGTTCACCTCAAATGATTTACTCACACACACACGTTGTTGTTCGAAGAGGTATGAAGAAGAAGGATCATATATTCTCGGTTTTGTCAATAGTAATTTTTGTGTTTTGCTAACACATTCTTTTAACTTAGTAAATATAAATCATTGTTTAATATACATAAACGTTAGGTACTACATTAATTTGGCAGTTTTTGTCTTTCTAATTTCTGAGGTACAAGCTATTCACGGTAAAGTGAGCAGTTTTGAAAGCCCTCTCATTTGGAATAATAGTCGACTAATGTATTTTATTTTAGCCTTAGACGTTAACTACTGGGTGCAGTGGAATATATGCACTGCGTTTATTACCTACGTGGCAATATTTATTTAAAAAAATAAGTTAAAGTATAAAAAATGGCTGAAAGTAAAAAGTAACTACGGCCTCAGAAGTGTTCACTTTATCGTGAACAGATTTCTGAAATATTTCCTGGCCATCTTCTCGCAAGGGACAGTTTCACTATGTTAATTAGCATATTCCGAAAATGCTGCAAACTGAATTGAACTGTGAATGACTACAAAAACGTCAGTAAAACAGCGAAATTTGATTCCTTACGAAACGTACAGAACTGAATAAACAAAATCACATAAGATGTGAGCAAGATATATTATACTTTTGCTGAATAACGTGTAAACGACAGTGTAAATTAATACAGAAAACATTGATATGTATTACATAAAACGAGTACGTATTCTAAGTACAATACAAATAGACCTAATACATCTTTATAAACTAAAAATCTAATGAAAAATAAGCTAATAATGGAAGTTAACGGAGACGTGAGGACGTGGCGCCAAGGTTTTTTTCCCTTCAAATTACTGGGATTTATATAAGCCTCTAGTCGAAGACTAAATTTTAGGTCATCTATTCCATAACGTCAACATCGTATGGGAGTCAAAACGGCTGAAACGGATGCTTTGACAATCAATTGTAATGTCAATTCCGATAAAGAGTGTTAGCATAGTGCCAGAAAAATTCCACCATTCCTTTATCTTTACTATCACGTAAAATCATGGTAGAGCGGCCGTTCAGAGAGGAATAAATTATTGTCATCGACAAGGAATTTGCACAACAGTAAAGTATCTTGCTCGTACATATAGTGCATACAGGATGATTTGCAATTGGACCGACAAACTTCGGGAGGCGATTCTTCGTGAAAAAGTAAAAGGAAAACAGATGTGACACTTTATACCTAAATCGAGTATTAAGGGAGGTATTAGCCCCTAACAGACTAGGTTTTAAACAGTATTTGTGCAAAATATCGGTAACGAAGTAAAATACAATGACAACTCTCGGAACATTATTATATTTTATCAGGACCTTCAACGTAAAAGCCTATATTTGCACATATACGGCTTAAAATCTCGTTTATTAAGGGCTCATACCTCCCTTAAAATTCAGTTTAGGTATAAAATGTCACATATGTTTTCCTTTTACTTTTTCACGAAGAATCGCCTCCCGAAGTTCGTCGGTCTAATTGAGAATCATCCTGTATATTCGTACCCATAGCACTGTCTCAAGGCCTTAAACACGCCAAATACTCTCTGCAATGTGACACTCTTTAACGCATTCCAACAACGACCATGAAAGCCTTAAACAGGCGTCGCGTCGACTTCGTCTGCGTGGAAGAGAAAACTGAACCGATCAACTCGCTACATGATGAAATCTCGGTTTCGCTGACGGAACCGTCGACGAAACTGAAATCGAATCGTACAGCTGCTTTAATTTACGCATAGCAGGAGGATTCAGCGAGGGAAATGCCCCAGGTTTGCACGCTAATGCCAGCGCTTCGAACGACACACCGGCCCGCCCTCACCTGAGACACACACGCTCACACACATGTCGATTCGGTGTTTACACAGGCTCGGGTGGAAATTGCGTCGCCGGATATCCCCGACATAGCGGATTTATCGGCGCTACTCCCTTCCCCAACCCTTGACCGGCCGACAAAAAATAAAAAGGGTGTGGGTATAGCCGCGCCAAGGGGGGTGGAGTAATTTATGGTCGTGGTGGCGATCCATCTCTATTTGCGCTGCAAACAAAAACAAACTGCTGGACAAAATGGACACCTCTTTTAGCCAACACGAGAGGGGTGAGTGGGGTTGGGGGAGTGGCAGGGTTGAGTGGTGGAAACCAGGGCCGGAGTTTTGCCGAAAAATAAAAAAAAAGTACAAACAAGGCGGTTTGTGGGGGGAGGCACAGCGAGGCCATTAATCTGTATTGAATACGCGAAGCGCGCAGCGGCACGGTATGGAATAAAAAAAAAATTATGGCTCGGCGCTGGAGCTGAATAATGGACGCGAAATATCGCGCGTGGCGGCGCGGTTGTTTCCAACGGCGGTGCTACTGTACGTCGACGCCGGCACGTGGGGCCGCCAAATGAAAATCTGTCGGCCCGGGCAGGCCGGGCGCTCACGCGAGAGAGGGCGTCCCGGCGCTACCAACCTCCCCCCGCCTCCGCCAGCGTGTACAACACGATTGAATGTTTGCGCCGCGACCATCGCTCTTCGTTATCGGCCGCAGTTATTGTTATTATTTCGCGCGACTGTACCGCCGCTTGCCGCTCTCTGGGGTGCGTTGTTGGCCCTCGCTGTGCGTTTGTCACCCCTTGCTCTGAACGGGGAGGGTTCGAGGCTCCCGACGACCCCGTCCGAGAGACGAGCGCACAGATGCTAGAGTAGATGTTGCAGAGTATAGTCCATTCCCCATTGGAAGATACTTACTAGGAGCCATGCTAAAGATCTACTTGCAGGCCAGTTTTGTATCCTTCCGCCAAATGTAAACAAACATTATCATGTGACTTCCATGTGGCAATGTTTACATTCCACTGTGTGTGTGCGTGTGTACATGTGTTCGTACATGGACGAGCCCATTATAAATGTCATATGTATTATTAAAGAGTATTTTACAAGTGTATAGTGTTAATCTTGATAAGTTCACACAAAAGTACATATGTACAAGCATAATATATTTTATGTTGTAAATGAAAAAAGAAAGTGAGATCAAAAAATGTTATACTGTAAACAAAAAAAAAGTGAGAATGATAAATTTGACGTTTTGTGTGTGTGTGCAGGGGGGTGGGCGAGCAACACAATGTCGTTTATTCCGGTAGAGATACGTCAGTCTCACAAATCATCAGATACGTATTTGCACTCCTCTCCTTTATATAGGTTATAGATTCCCAATACAAAAACCATCGGTTTTTCTTATGTCTAATATTAAAACAATGAATTTTAAAAATGTTGGTAAACAGATGCCTAAATGAGGAGCAACATAAGTGTGCCACAAATATAGTTAAGATTGCAAGTGGACCACTAGGATACTAAAAATATATAAAAGGACAGGAATTGAAGTACTTACAGTCAATACTTGTTGACAGGCACACATATACACAAAGTAGGACACATTTTCCACGCGGTTGCACGATCGCGACGTTTCGCTGGCTAAGCCAGCTTCATCAGGCAGCAAGTTGTAGGACAATATCACATAAAACATAACCCAAGAATGTGGCTGTAGTAAAAAGCCTAAAGGCATAAGCGCAGTACTTATAAGTACTGTTAATTAATTAATTAGTTAGAAGTACCGGTAATAAGTTTTAGATTGTACTGATTCCTTTTGCTACAAAACTGCCATACATTAAAACAAAAAGTACATGAACAACTCAACACAGCAGTACCTGTAAGAAAACGGCATTGCTCTGAAAACAGAAGAACACACGCATCTCCACTCCAAAAATTAGAAATAATTATTCAAAATGACATGCTTAGATAGCTATTGTCTTATATACACTTTACTTAATATTTAATGCTATCAAATAACCTTCAACAACATTATTACACTAACATGTAACATTTGACAAAACAATTTGCAACAAAAGGATACAGTGTGTAGTGCCTGCTAAGTTTACCCAACTTACCATCAGATGGACTAACTAAAACACCCTGGTACCTCACTCAGTGGCACTGCTAAAACATCTCCAGCGTCTTCTTCATCTGTTGTGTCCGAATCCGAGTCCAGGGGAATGATGAATGGAGACATATCTTGCATGTCTTGATCGACCTTCCTCTGCCAGTCCTTTACAATGAGCTTCTCCACATGATCCACGCATTTTGACCACCTGGACACAATATTATTCATGTCAGAAATACTTTTTGTTCATTGAATTGTCTAGTTGTGCTGAACACATTATGTATAAATTAGGTCAATTGTTGCAGTAGGAAATCTTAGAAAAAGAAATGCAGAAAGTATGATATTTAAGCATTAAAGATAGTTAATGTGTTAACACAGCACTTTGCAATAATAAGCATAACAAAGTAGATGTAAATGTGCCTTTGAAGTGTGTATCAGAGGTAACAGAACAATCCAGAAAATGACACGAAGAATTCACAAAAAAATATCCACAAGCATGCATAAGTTCGTAAATTGTATGTTTCAGTACACAGATAAGTTGATTTAATAGTGATACGTTAATGAGAAAGTCACAACAGAGGTTACTGTAAAAGACTAGACAACATTTAGTATACAACAGTACACACAGCTAATGCCACTGATGGACTGAAGAGTTGGACAATTATATGAGGGTGAGTAGAACAGTGCTACGGTGCTACAGTGTACACGAAGCAGCTCCCAGAAGTAGAAATGTTAGTAATATACAATATCCTGAAATAACTCCAAGCGTAATTCACAATATAATACATAGAGATATCACACAGATATGATTACTGGGTGAAACACATGAAATTGAAGCTGGGATCCCACACGAGACAAAAATACCTCTCGGATGTGACCACATCAAAGGCCTCCTTCCAAATTGTCTCTACTGCTACATTATCAAACTTTTTCCCCCTGCCCATGTGGCTCTTGCAGTACTTCTTCGCCTGGGCCCACACAAGCTCAATGGCACTGTAGTGGCAATGGTAGGGAGGGAGACGTAGCACCTGATGGTTCATTTCACGAACCATCTCGTCGATCACATATCTAGTAATTGTGTGTTACACACAACATGTTAATCAGCACAAATGAGAAGTTAGGTCGCAGAAAAGAAACAATCACTATGTCATCAGAGAGTAAAACTCGCCGCTTTGGAGGCAAGTTCGCTTTCTCCACCGTAACCAGTTCGGCCTTCAAGGCTGTAGAAGTAAACGGAATATTGTGCTCCTGCAGCCAATTGATGATGGCATCCACCTACTGCTGGGGACCTTCTCCAGCTGAAATTAGCACAAGATTACCTACGAATGTTACAGACAGTACATCTGTAGTATAAAATGTTTGAATTAAACACATTTATTTCCAATACATTATATTTTAAATAGTAGGTTGATTGCAAGGTACTGATTGAAGACCAAATTCCGTTATTGGAGACTTCTACATGAACGTGCTTAGAACGTCTAGAACTTCTCTGCTAGACATACTCCAGCTGTATATCACATTGCATGTAACTGTTTTCATGATACTTGTGTTGACTAGCACAGAATGAATCTAACATGCAACAAACAAAAAAAACCTTTTTATTTATTAAAAAACAAAAGGTTGGAGCACTGGCCTGTGTGATGTGGTATGGTGCATTATCCATGATGATGACGCTAGGCTCCTGCAAGCACTAAAGTAATTTTTTGATCCATTTTTGGAAAGTGTCACCTTTCATCTCTCCATGGTAGTCCCATTTCGCTCGACCTGCAACAAACAACAAACCCGCTTCCGGCACGAAGCCATTACGCCCTCCAGCATGTACGACGACAAAACGCGTACCTTCACCCACACACCGCCTCTTCGCTGTGTGGACTGTATCGTCCTGCCAGCTCTTAGGTGTGGTGCCTGAAAGCATAATTACAAATTAGTACGTAATTAAAACAGAGATGTGAAATGGTTCCAAAATATACTCTGTACAGCATAGCATACCTTTTGCAAAAATCCACGTCTCGTCGATAAAAATAAAGTTGGCCCCCTTTGCCTTTTCTTCCATGTGCCTCTTCAAAAAGAAACACCTCTGGATCGCGATGTTTTCATCTTCAAGCACCGCCTTTCTTCCGTCAACATGTTTCCACTTGAAGCCTATGATGTGCAGAAGACTGTACAACTGTGTCCTCTTGCCGAGGAAATCGATGTCACTTTCTTGAATTTCCTTCAGAAGTGTTGAGAGGGTGATGTGGCGACCTGTAAGATTATGTGAGAAATAATACGACAGACCTGATATCACACAACATAGGTCATCTAAAACAGCTTAACTTGTGTTAGCACAGTATTATGTAAGTTTATACACTGAACCGTACTATTCCCACTTAAAGTATTAAATATATTATAAGATACGTACATTTTCCTAACTGCACAGCACAATTACAAAATGAGAAACATTTTTAACTGCATGTCTACTTAAGATGCAAGCTAACCTAAGCTGGTGTGTTAATGCAGATTTCTCAGTAAATTAAAATTTACATCTTAACCTTAAACTATTCCTGGTTTTAAATATCTCAACGTTTTAGTATTTATTGGAACAGTTTCCCTGGTCAGCGCAGCTGTAGGCAACATCCTTTGTACTGCGTAAGAGAATGCCCCTAACTTCCCCACAGGATTTAAACTCACTCCTTCATACATTGTTTTTACAACTTATGCATATATTCCATACATATTTTTTTTTTTTTTACAATTGTATAGGCCTAACCTTTTGTTCAAAAAAGCACCTGTTCTTCATAATTACCCATTCGTAGTCATTGTCACTTACTTTTTGTCATCCTCGGTTATTTATAACCCAACACCAATTTCGTGAACGTCTCACTTTGTAAAAATTCCCCGGTCTTACTGTATAGTATTACACATTAATTACATGTAACATATTGTACCTTCGCTGTACATCCTGTAAATGGTCCTTGAAACAGCTCCGACAGTGAAGTCATCGATGTTCGCAATGGATTTCTCCTCTTGCGTTGTCCTCTTCCTCTTCTTACACGGAGTGGCTGCCACACCAACATTTTTCTTGTAATATCTTAAACATGAATAATGAATGTCAAATACTGGAACCAATATATTTGTCCTATGTCTATTACAAGAAACATTTAAAAAGCGTGTTTCAATATTATGTCTAGAACCCAAATAAATAAATTACATACGAGGGAAAATGAAATAAATCCCTTAAGAATTGATAATAATGCTACGACTACAATGACCACAACATATCATGGTCCATATACAGATGGGATATCAATATGACTGAACTTTAAAAGAATGTCGCATCTTTTAAAGAAATAGGGTATAATTGTACGTTTGACAATCAATGCTGGAAAGTAAATTTTATCGGAACAAGAATATGAGTATGGCATCACAACTGCTGATAATATTTGTACATAGAAGAAACATGCAGGCCTAGTATTGTACACAAACAAAAAAGGTAAAAAAATTTCATAGAAACTATTCAAACATACAATAAATTTTCCTGTAAATACAATGGCTGCACACCACTTTTCATTTGTCAGGAATGCCATGTAAATAAACACTATGAAAATTAGTGCTTTAAGAAAATGAAAATTCTCCAAGAACTTTTAAGCACCTCAACATATTTTCAAGCACTTTTAAGGTTGGCCCTTGTTTTCTCAAATATATTACTAGTACTTTTCAAGGACTTTCAAGGAGCGTGGCAACCCTGTCCAGGTTAGAACTGTTGGGGGCTCTTTTAGGTATTGCCAGTATCTTTCATATGGTAGGACAATTTGCTTGAAATAACTAGTAAATGTTGAAGCCGTTTATAACGTAAATTTGAATTTGATTTTAACAACAAAAACCTTTATAAGAACCCCTGTGTATAATATTTTAATATGTCTGAAGCATGGCCTATTTTTTACTGCAGCAACTCCCTTTTATGTAGGCCTACTATCATATTTTATAATATGTGCTTTTAAGCAAAGTTATTTTTATTCTATTATATTTATTCCAGCCTTATAGGAAACATTACCTTGCAGAAAACATGTGCGGATTTCACTACTGTGGTAAATTTCACATTAAACATGCGTTATTTACGTGTACATCCTGGTTATATTGTAACATAAAGATAATGAATCGACGAAAATAAATATTCCTGGAAATATAATTGCTTCGACACCCAAAAAATGCTTCGTTAATACAACAAATATGTTAACATAGCTTAGCAGTGTGGCTCTGGAGAGTTTCGTCATTTCGGCCGCTCTTGCCGCGACGTTGCAGGGTTTCATTTCTCCTCGTTTGATTGACGCAAACGACGACTCGGCGACATTAATGATGTCCTGTTGGCGTTGGTGAGTGGGAACTTTTCTCTTCTCTTCACTTTGCTACAACTCGTGACTGCACACGAGCACTACCGCAACACACAACGTGAAACAAAGTAAAATATATTTTAAGCAAACCTGAAATAGAACACACGATTATTAATTACGCGAGAACGCACTGCAAGTAATGTCTTAAAACTGGGTTCGGTAGCAAGCTTGCACAAGAAACAAAAGGAATCAGTACAATTTGAACGGTAGCATAAATTTACACCAAACGTTATTGAAAACCTAATAATAAAGAGCAGGTAAAACAAGACAAATAAATTATTGTAGGTTGCAAAAGATTATCGGACAGATTCTTTAAGCACAAGTGTCGTCAAACACTGCCAGCCAAGAACAGTGGAGGGAGTAAACAATGGCCGTGCTACTTTCTCCTTGTATCGATCACGTGACAGTGTAAGACACTTTGAAATATAAATACGTCAGCATCACGTCATTAATTAGTCTATAGTAATTGGCAAAATAAGAGACAAATCTTTTTTACTCCCATTTGTAAGCGGTAAATTAACATTTACGTTAAATCATTGGAACTATTTTCTCTCTCCGTGCTGGCAACCTAACTGTACCCGAGCCCGCCAATTTTCTTACTGTCTATGCACGCAGCTAACGGCTAGAATGTTTTTTCAAAGGTTGATTTTCATAAGTCGCTTCCAATCGGGAATGTACTATATATGCTACTGACTAGATGGTACAGAGTATATGCTACAGAGTACCTAGATGTTACCGAGTATATGTTACAGAGCAGGTGCTTCAGAGTAGACGATACAGAGTAGATGTTACAGAGTAGATGATACAGATTAGATGGTACAGAGTATATGCTACAGAGTACCTAGATGTTAGAGAGCAGATGTTACAGAGTAGACGATACAGAGTAGATGCTACAGAGTAGATGCTACAGAGTATATGCTACAGCGTAGACGGGTACGTAGAGGCGAAATGTCAAAGTGGTTCCTTGGACGCGGGCGTACCCATTCTCTGGCTGGTTGCGCAAGGTTCTGGGAACGGGCCTTGATTCGCTACACGGTAAAAAATTTCCTTATATTTACAGAAATTTTTACAAAAACGTATAGTAAATACAGGTGTGTCTAAATTCCCATTACACATTGTAAGGGCTTGTAGTGGGGAGCAAGACGGTTACGTTCTGCATAGGAACTTATGTGCGGAAACGTACCGTTTCCCACGCGACAAACAAAACGCCACCACATCACATGTTGACCTCTCCCACGTCTGCAACATACTGTACGTTGTTTTTCTTCTGGGTCCACTTACAAGAAGGGCTCGATGTGACGTCCAGCGACGTCTTACACAAACCTACGTACCATGTTGTGGTACATACACGCGATCACCAATACCTGGAAGTCCAAGACCCGTCGCAGCCATAACCCGTGCCAGCAGTTCTTCCTCTGATTCCACAGAGGTCTGGTAAATCGAGCCCTTCATGTGGCCCCACAGGAAGTAGTCTAGCGGAGTCGTTTTGGCCAACAGTGGATAGGTCGAAGTGGCCCGATTGCTTGGCCTGCACGTTCACCCGACTTGACTCCGATAGACTACTTCTTTGAAAATGGGTGTTTTCTGCTTTTGAAATGGGTGTTTTCTGCATTAATCGAAAGAATATATGTTATCTGTTAATTATTTTTGAAAGTTAATAAATTGGTGTCACACAGACTAATGTCATAGCTGTTTAAGGGAAAATGTTCATAACTTTTGATTGGTTTAAGTAAGGTAATTTAAATCTATGGTACAAACTTACACATTATGTAACTACATAGTTCGCTACAAGAAAAAAATATGGAAAGAAAAACGGTCATAAAATATTTTAAATAGCGCCCCGAGCGTCATCTGTGTTTCCACTTTAGTACCTACTATCGTGCTAGTAGGCCTTATTGCCGTGCTAGTACAGATAGCGTTCCCTACTTTCCTGCTTTTTTTTTTCATTAGTGTCTCTTAACTAACTGTAAGTACTTTAATCATGACTGTGATTATATTTTGTAAAGTGGCTACACATTATCGCTTCTTATGGTACAGGTTAACCAGAAAAGGAATTATGAGACTCGCTTTCAAGATAGCAAAGAAGAATAGCCCCAGAACTCGCATGAAGAAATACAGGAAGCTGGAAAAGAATGGTGTGAATAGTTCATGAGACGACATCCAGAGTTAAGCTTGAGACGGCCAGAATTTTCAGTTGTCAAGACAAAGGTTGGATGACTGCAGATGTCCCATTTAATTCGTAACTTAAAAACCAAGAGTAACAGAAAAGGTTATTCTCATTTTAGATGGACACAGCAGTCACACTCGGAGCTTAGATGCAATCGAACTGGTTCGCAAAAATGGAGTTATTATGCTATCACTGCCATCTCACTGGACACACCGTATGCAACCACTCGAAGTGACTTTTTTCAAGTCACTGCACACCTTCGTTGACTTTTTGATTACCACAAAGTTGAAAACGTCTCCAGGAAAAAGACTTACTGTTGAGCATATCGCCTCTTTAGTTGGAGCTGGGTTTCCTAAGGCTACTTCGAAGGAAACGGCAATAAATGGCTTTAGGAAAACTGGGCTATGGCCAGTTGATCGCCATGTGTTTAAAGATGCTGACTTTGCTGCTACGTCGGTCGCTGATCGCCCATTCCAAGAATCAGGTGCCAAAGAGCAACAGCAACCAATTTAGCATAACCCTGTTTATCTAGATGTGATGATGCATGGGTAACTGGAGCACAATGATGATGTACTGTAGTCTAACCTTTATGATCTACCAGAAATAAATGTGCTTAGCACTTTCAGAGACATTTCTGATCGTTCGAATGATGTTCTTGGTTCACCTGCAATGTGTTATATATCCACGGAGGAAATAAACCTGCTTGCTTCTTGATCATTTTCACCAGAGCAAAAGAAAAGGCGAAGACGTGAGGTTTCAGGCAGAGTGATGACATCAACACCGCACAGGGAATCGCTTAGTAAGAGTCCACGTTCCTCATCTAAGACATCTGCGTCAACGAAGAAGAAACATTTATTAAAGTGCATCCGAATTCCCAGAAGAAGAAGAAGAAGAAAGAAAGAAAGTGTTTGTTTCCAACATCCCGGATACAGGCTGCATCAACTGCGGTGACATTTACGACACAGACTGGATCCAGTGCAATTCTTGTAAACTTTGGTCACACGAGTAGTGTGCAGATTTAAGCGATGCACATTTTTATTTTGTGACAATTGTATGAAATGCTAGGAAATTTCATTTCTCTCGTTATTAGGATAAAATTTTATTGCTATTTTTGGAATTAATATTAGCTCTTCATATATAGTATTAATTATATTATAACTGAATGATACTTAACTGACCATTACTGGAATATGAAGACTTATCTGAGTTATGGCCCTCTAAATGAGTCTGAATCTGAAAGTTGTCTCATTTTTTAAACGATTGAGTACGTTTTGTTTCAAAAATGTTCAATTATGCACTCTATATACCGTACAACTCGAAAGATAAACTATACATTTATTGGTACTAAAAGTTGTTTTCTGTTTTATTTGTTCTTATTTTCAACTGGACCACATTACACGACTGTGAAGCTCAAATTACACGCAACTAGCCTAAATTCCACGGCAATGAAAAATTTAAATAAACTTTAATGTACTGTTATATTATAGTGAATTGCATTTTACTTATATGCTTTGTAACATCTTATTACAGTTCATCTGCCTCTAAATTTTGAAGTGTTTGGAACATCTCTTATGGATTTTATTTTACAGGCATCCGAAGTTAAGTGGTCCAAATTACACGGACCTCCCCTAACGGCGTTGGTTATCTATAAAAAAAAACACTATATTCACATTCATGTAGCCAACAACGGGCATTTAAGCGACTAATTAAAACATTATTAAATTACTTAAATATTAATCTTTAAGAAACAGAATAATTAATGTAATGTTTTCCGTAATTAAACAAACTTTTAAGATTTTAAAACTAAAAGAAGGCCAAAATATCACAATACTAAAAATAAGGTTTTTATATGTGTTGGTTAACATAACTTATGCTACAAAGCTCAAAGCATGATTTTACACAGTGAATTTCTAATTTGTGTGTGTAGCTCAGTGGCAGTCTTGCCTTCATAGCTCAGGGATTGGGTGGCCAACTTGTCGACGAGGGGTCGTGGGTTCGCGGCCCGGTGCCTCCGCAGTAGATTTTCAGTTCGCTTGTCACTCTGTGAATTTGTCAGCAAGTCGGTCTCAGTAGAGAAATGTATCATGTCGCATGGAAATGTCTCGCTTCCAATATGGCTCAAAACCTTTCATTGCTGAGGGTCATTATAGACAAATTGATTTATTTTAGAAAAGACATATACGTAACATTAAAATGCACCACTAGCGTCACTTCTAGACTTTCATTTATGCAAAATTCTCTGACCAATACGAATATTTTTAAAAAATATAGCCTCAAGACTAATATATTTCATTTGACTAGAATTCAAACAGCGAATTCTGAACACTCGTTGTATATGAGACAATTTTATACCAATTAAAGATATACTAAAAAATTAGGAATCTTTACACAGTATTTCATAGAGCACAAATAAAACCATAGTAATCACAAGTACTCTTTATATATCAAGCTGAAGGCAATGCACTTATCCACGCTTACTCAAAACAAATATTTCAATGTTAAAAATACGTGGACCAAACACAACAAAATATATTTCATTTCTGTTTCTGAAAATTAAACGGTAATGTGAAATTGGGCAACACGCACCTCATGTCCAACAGAGCTGAATCTCATAAAACACGACGAAAGGATTATAATGAATTATTTAAACAATGAAAAGATGCCCAAAGCGACCAAAGCCCTTTTAAAGTTCGGGCAATCATAAAACCAAGACACAAATTACAATACGTAACCTCCACTACCAATATGCAGTAAGTCGTGGCCCCATCTTACCAACTACCTTGATAACTGTGGGCGAATTCCTAGAAACTTAATAGCTACTGCTCAAAACACACAGATACACCACTTATCATAAGCGGTTCATACTTGCGTTAGCATGAGAATATCTTATTTTTGGTGAAACTTAACCTTTAATTAAATTTTATCCAAAATTATATAGTATTTCATTTACAAATAATATAAATAAAAACAGGGAGAATATAGGTATGCTGGTAATGACTAGTAAGAAATAATTTTTATGCAAAATATTACTACACTGAGTGCTCACGAATGCGGTGCGCTGCCCCTTTGGTTTAATTTTCTATAATCGGTTAAGTTTTGTTTGCATGAGGCGGAGGAATATCCTGGAAGAAGAACATAAGCAGGGTTTCAAAAAATTTGGAAGTAACCGTGAATCGACTATGGCGTGAAAACCGGAAATAGTAAAAAAGAAGAGTTTACCAATGCATGCAACTTTGCATTAGTTTTAAATTTTTAATTAGAGGATATGTAGGCTTCGTTCAAAGATTCTACGAATATATCAGTATCTATCCAATATATTTTGAGAATGAAACTATACATTAAGACTAGTGTGTAAAAGGAAGAAATTTTAAATAAACTTCGAAATTGTGTCTATTGTCACAAGTACGTCAGTAGAAAGAAATTCGAAAAATATTTCTACAGATAACTTTATTAACAGAGAATACGATAAACCTAAATATCAGTAAAGACACAAATATTATTACGTAATAAAGTATTTCACTAAAAAAATAAACAATTAATTTCACTACATACATAATGGTCAGCTATAAAAATATGCATATTCTGGATTTAGGGATGAAAATCAGAAGGCATAAAGAACCTCTAACGAATTATAAGTCAAAACAGTTGTACTTTACGGTATCGCAATAATTGATTAGTAAAATGGGTTTTTGGCAAAAATCATTTTTCATAATATTCTGAAAATGTGGAATATTTTAAAAACTTATATTTTGTATTTGGATTGTTTTGCAGTTTTTGCAGCGTCCTCAAATTACTGGTGACATTCTTACTGTATGTAAAGTCGTAGAACTGGAAGTATATGTTTAGACTTAAATGAAAAAATGTCAAGGCACACCTTTGTGTGGTATATTATAGTTTACAGCGTAATCAATATTTCGGTACAATAACATATTCGTCAACGAAGGAAGATGAGGTTTTGGGGGATAAAGACGGATCCAGGAACATGAACTACTTAACTTCGCCAGTTACCTAAGGCGATATTACACGATACCAGATTCCGTTAAAAGCTTGTACAAGGTCCGCCATAGCACCCGGTATACGGGCTAGTGTGGCACCCTTCATGGCATCTCCCGCCTTGTACGGCCAGATTCCGTACCAGGTTTGGTAATTAGACACGTCCTATTTTTCGTGGCAGGTTCCACACCGTCTTTCGTACCTGGCCAATCACGTCGCAGCTTCAGAGCGTAGGGTGCTCCCCGTGGTTACTACTTGAAACGAGTTGATGAAGAAATCGAAAAGGACGCCTCCATCTTCATTATACACCCATGAGGCTGAAAGTCTTTAAAATAGGTTTAAAATACGACAACGATGAATAATATTGGCTATGACAACTTTAATTACAGTTTTAAACCGTTGTAAATACTTAAAACATTGCCTACTTTATTAAAATATTAATTCGAACTATTTATGTATTTGCTATATATAAACTTCAAGCGTGGTAAGAGCACTGATATTAGGTACAGTCATAAAGATGTGGCGTTAGTTATGAAGTGTATCATTTAGGCGTGAGTTCAAAACTACGTCAGACAGAAATTTTTTTTATCATTCAATTTTACATGCTGAAAATATCCCGGTAAGTAAAGAAAAAACCAAAATTTTGCAACTGGTCAGTAATTTTCGTCAAAATAAAAAATAACGCACTCGTAATCTAGTGACTTCAAATCATTTTCAAGAAAATGGATGAAACCATACTAGTAAGAAATCTATTTATGTAAAAGGCGAACAGTAATATAGCAATATTAAGATGTGCCAGATAGTTTTTTTCACACACCTACGGAAGTTACTGACTGTTAGCAGTTGCACGAAAGGGGTTCGTATTTACTACAAACCACACACTGCGCACCCAATGAGGAGGGGCCAAATGCTAGTAGGCGAACTGCTGTCGTGTAATATGAATCTTTCATGGTGGCTCGTATAGCGGCCGGTATACCGGCTCGTGCAACAGGACTTGTAGAAGCTTGTACAAGAACCAAGTACGGCTGCAGGTATCGTGTAATATCGGCTTTAAGCTGGACTCACATCCATCCGTCGCACCCGACATTCGTCCGTACGTCCAGCGATCACGTGATCTTCAACAAATCGGAGGGCAACGTTTATTGCTATCCGTCCGTCAAATATGTACCAAATTGCAACTTTGGACGGACGGACGGATGAGCCACCGCCTTGTGACGACTTTGCTTAGACGGGCATACATACTTTGAAATAAAATGCTAGGCGGTGGATCTGCGTAAATTTATATTTGATGGTAAATTCAGAAATTTAAAATGTATCACGTGGAAAAAAATATTTCCCCGCAATATTTCTCTTCGAAAAATGTATCTCCATCTAAAGAAAGGTCACGATGTTAAATTGTCACACTGAAATTTTGCCGTACAGGAGGATTGACGGATGACGGATTGTTGTGATTCGCTTTCAACTGACAGACGAAAATACAGACGGATGACTACCGGATGGACGACTGACGGGTACGCCGGGTGGTTGTGAGTCCAGCCTTACAGGTTGACTTAGTCAAGTCGTAAACCATATATTTTTTTCAGAAGCGATGATTGAAAATAATTATTCAATTGTTGTCAAATATATTTCCCTGTGGTTAAACACCTTAATTCTGACGTCACTATTGGTCACAAATTTGTACTCACGGATGTGGACACAGCGCCATGCTCCTGAACTCTCCCGTGCTGCAGATTAATGCCGGAATCACACAGCCCCGACCAGCACGACACCGCAAGCACGACACAGCACTTAAAACTAAACAACCAATGAAATACAAGATAGATCTGATGTAATCACAACAATTCTGTCGTACGACAGCAGTTTTGGATTACAAATGATTTCTATTCTTCGTCGTGTCGTGCGGCACGACGCAAAGAGTGTACAACTTTGCAAAATGAAATTGTATGATAAGCTTTCCCTGCAATGGAAAATACGTAGCTTAAAAGAAAACTAATTATGAAAACTATTGTATTTAACTCTTATAAAATAATAATTTTACCTTCGTATCCATTAGCTATAAAACTTTGTCACCATCATGTATTCCAAATTTCCCTTTTGTCCACGGGCTTTGAAACTAGCGTAGTTAATCAGCGCCTTCTAAATTTACCCAAAAAATTTAACTCGTGTCGCGTCAGTAAACACTGTCGGGCTGCAAATTCGAGCAGTCGAATTGAAAATGGTCGTGGTTGCGGTTTTTGTCGGGTCGTGCTGTGCTCGTCGGGGCTATACGATTCCGGCATAAGGCCACCACGTGGACAATGGCGAGTGCAGGGTGTGAACGGGTTTGCGATAGTCACGGCGTCCCAAAAGACCCTCCCGATCGCCGGCACGGCTGTGTGGTCAGGTGACTGGAACGCACAGTGACAGGCGGGCGCCATCAGATTCCCGCCCAGCCACCCGGCGAAAGCGATTGGGAGAGCGCGTATTCAATTCCGGCGGCAGATAAGAGGAAATCGGCCGGCGCATTAGAATAAGAAAACCCGCTGGCAGCCGGCTGCCTCTTCTTGCCGCGCTGCTACGACGAGGAGCAGGAGAAGGCCATTAGTTCCCCCAGCGCAGGGCGCGCGAGCAGATAGAAATCTCGCCGGTAATTGTCACGTAAATACGACTGTGCTGCGGCTGTGTGTGTGACAAGTGGTGACGTCAGCAAATGGCGAACAGATGGCGACACGAGGCATCAAGATTACCGAGGCGGCGGGTGCCCATCTAAATGCTAATGACTAACTCCTGTAGCAAGGCCCGGTCGAGGGTTGGGCGGGGCGGGCTGGGTCCGCGGGTGGGAAGGGTGTGATAACACATGCTCGGCTGAGGGTGCGCGCCAAATACCACAGCTCGCTCGTACAGGAGCAAGGGCACGTTGCTGCAGGTGGACTAGAACTACAACGATCGCCGCCATCTTCACTCTATCCTTGTACCTCATACTTTAAAAAATGATATCGATATCGCTAAGAGCACTTCTTCCAATTATTATTATTCAGAAATGTTTACGCCATTCGCGGTTACTTTATACTTTCCTGAAGCCTTGCTAAAGTTCTACTTCCAGCCATCGATCTGGGGTGCTGGAGGCTCTGGGTTCGAATCCCGGGTAAGGCATGGGTGTAAATTTAAGTTAAGTTATAAGTTAGTATGTAATCCGTCCCCTGCTAACCTTTCAAGAAGAAAACGGGGGGACATTAGAAAGCCCTTTACAGCACAATACAAATTCTATTTACAGGATATTCCTCCACCTCGTGCAAACAAATTAACCGAGTGTATAAAATTACACCAAAGTGACAGCGGGCCGCATTCGTACGTATTTAGCGTAGTAAAATTTTGCATAAGGACTTTTGTTACTGCGCATTTCCAACACAACTATTTTCTTCATGTTTTGATTCGTATTAATCATAAATGAAATATTATAATATATAGACAAAATATAAATAAATGTTCATTGTAACCAAAAATAAGTTACTTTTATGTTAACAAGGGGCCGCGGTGGCCGAGCGGTTAGCCCTCCCGCCTCCCACCAAGGCGAACCGGGCTCAATCCCCGGCCGGGTCACCGGACTTTAGCTTGTGGGAATGGTACCGGACGATGTTGTTGGTCGACGGGCCTCTCGGGGATCTCCCGCTTCCCCCACCCCTTAACTCCAGCGCCGCTCTATGCTCACTCCCACCACCCTCATCGGCTCTCTAGACCTCGCTGTTAAGAGCATCCCAAATATATTCACTCACTTATTTTATGTTAACACAAGTATAAAACGCTTGTGATAGACGACACATATAGTGAATAACCTGACACATATACTGAATAACCTAACACTTCATACATGGGGTGATTTTTCAAAAAGTGTGGAGAAATGGCAAATAGATTATAATATAGTTTCCTTGAGAGTAACTAAGTATTCGAAATATTTCATTACAGAGGTGTTACTTTGAGTGTAAGTTATTTTTTAGCCCAATGTTAACAGTGCGTAATTTGGTAGTAGATAAATGTAAAAAAAAAAATATTGGTATTTAAAATGTTTTGTTACTTTTGACATAATTCAGTTGTCAAGTCTGCACGACACAGCAAATGAAATACGTACCTAATTTTTTATGCTCGCATATTCTGATTTTTTTTAGGAACACAGATCAGCAAAATTCATAGAAGCGAATGCATAATCTCAGACCCAGCTATTACGGCTGTGAAAAAGTCCCGTAGTGCTTAGATTCCAAAAACATAAAATCAAGAACAAAATTCGAATTGTATAATATAGTTTGATGCAGTTAACTTTATTGAAAGTATATTTGAATGCTCATAACCATCTTATACAGTAATAAGTTTTAGTTTAGACATTGTATAGTTTTCGGTTTTGAAATTGCCAATATTTTGCGCAAAATAAAGTACATAAATTACAAAAAATCACTGAATATGCCTAAAGTAATCGTGTGTACTAGGGGTTATTTTTGACTACTTCTTCTTATCACTCAGTTTTGACATTTTGAAAAAATGTTTGCTCCTGGATGTTAAAAGTAAAATAAATGATTATCAGCCGAATTATGAAAAATACAAACTACTTACTAAGCAGTTATTTTAGCGTGATGTTCTAAAAACTTGCAAACAAATTGCAGCAGGGATTAATGAAGTTAAGAGAGCAAAAAGTCTTGACAGACGACAAGAGTACATCTACGGATAAAAGAAAGTAATTAGTGGTAGGTGAAAAGGTAATATTGGTACAAACGATTGTTTGTTTACAAAGGCCTAATGTCGGGAGGATGAGGGTTGTGGTGTAGTAGTTTCACTACTCACCTCCCACCAAGACGAACCGGGCTCCGTTCTTTGTAGGGGAGGGGGGAGGAGTCACCTGATTATCTACATGTGAGAAACGTCGCATAGTTAGCCGTGGGCCGGCGGGTTTTTTCTCTGGGTACTCCCGTTTATCCCGCTTTTGCATTCTGCCACTGCTCCCACTTCATCTCATTTCACCCTCGCTGGTGCTCAATACCTCGCTGATAAGAGTTATATGAAACTGCACGTTTTTTGTGACATAGTTGTTTGCGCAAATACGCGTATCTCGGTAAGTAAATGTTCTGCAAATACGACTTTTTGTCAGAAAAGATAAAAAATAATTATATATGTCTGTATTATTTTTTATACTTTTGTCATATTTAGTTCATTCTTGGAGAAAAAGATTCGTGAAGATGGCCAAATATCGCATTTTTAAAGCTTGCCTGTGCAGTTTCCTTAAACGGCAAGAGAAAAGTACAAAGATACGGACGTAGATTGATCTCAGGGCTTTCATCGCGTGTAATAAAATGCCACAGTTACATTTCTAATTTGCACAGTACAGTGTCACGACGGAAACACTGCACGCCTTGCGCGCAGGAGCGATGAGACACTAGGCGTGTGTGTCAGTGTCGCCCTTATTGCTCCCTCGCTCCACTCAACTCAAAGACATGCAACACTCGGACCTGCAACGGGGGATTACGTCGAAGAGGGCTCGAGGCCATGCAGCGTGCTATAATCCATTCACGGTTACTTCCAACTTTTCTAAACTCCTGCTAAAGTTCTATTTTCAGGAAATTCCTCCACTTCCTGCAAACAAAGATTAACTAATAATAGAAAATTACACCGAAGGGACAACTCGCCGCCTTCGTGCACATTCACTTTAATAATATTCTGCGGAAGAACTATTTCTTACTAGGCATCAGCAACAAACCTCTCTTATCTCTGTTTTTATTTGTATTAATTATATATGTAATATTTTATTTAAATAATAAATATAATTTAAGGTTCAGTATATATAAAATATATTTTAAAAATAACAGAATAATAAAACGATTGTGTTACGCGACGAATTTAGGAAATCAACAATCACGAAATACATTAATTAATTTTTGAAAGGTCCGCTTTTTTTTTTACGAGATTCCTTACGACGGTTTCTAGGACGTGACCGCGTCTTGCAACTTTTCGTTTCATCAGTGTCGAATAAGTGTCGCTGTTAGTCGTGTCTGCGTGGAAAACCCGCCGAAGACTTCGCGCTCTTGTAGATTTTCACAACCGATGGCTAGAGGCCTACGAAATTAGCGTTATTTTTTTTGCCATCGAAATAGACTTCACGGTCGTGTATGTACTCGAGCGGGCGACTAATGCTAACAAGTTGTTGCTTAGTTGGCAAGCCAGCTCCCTTGTAACTGTACCGCACGTGAATCGGCATTACCAATGCCAAATGTGTATCAGTCATTGGTGTAGAGTCTACCTGAGCGTGTCAAGTAAGAATGGTCCAATAACAATAGTATGGCGAATCTTCATGTACTTTAAGTATAACATATCTTAAAAGAATAACGCGAAATTTGCAGGTCTCTATTAAAACATTGTAAAACATCCAGTCTAAGATTTTCAGTGATGTTTTAAAATCCCTTCGTAAATCTGCCGAGGTTCAAGTATTTTAGTATAACATCATTGGCATGAAGCTATTGCATTGCCACAAAGAATTTTATTTCCATCTGAAAACGTAGAAGAACCGGACGTTTTCGAAACACATCTACGCTATCTTGTGAGTGTAAAAAAGGCTCCTGCAAAGAAAATGTATTTCCATATGGACCACATATTCTCAGACGTATTTACGTAAAAGAGCTCGCTACACCACCTTGTGTACAGCGTGTTAAAAAAAAAAAATGCTTTGGCAGTTTATTGCTGAACTAAATGTGCAAGAAAACGAACAAGACTAATCGTTACTGTAGTTGCCAGTGAGTTTATATATATTAACATGTGTTCTTTTTACAAAATGATCAATGAGTTTATTCATTATGTGGTTACTTATTCCATTAGTTGCATAATTCGTTGATTTGCAAATTTCTGGGCGCAGAATTTGATTGCCAGACACTTTATACACACTTTGGTGTGGATACAATCATCGATCATTTTTAGTCCGCACATAAGGAGTCTGCCAGTTTCATCCAGGTAGTATAACAACGAAGGGAGGAGCTGTGAAAGTGAGTAACGGTGCACGCAAGAAGACCTGACTCACCAGACGCCAACTATGTGTCACTGTAGCGACGTCATCACCAGCATCAGATCGCCACAGGTAACGGCCTAGTTATCAATCACACGTCGAGAGTCTGCTTGTCCGACTCCGACGAACATGCCTAATAGTTCTTGCAGATGGCTCAATAGCATCTCTGTTCCCAGCCGATGGCTTCCAGTAGTACAAACTCATTTCGTTACTTCAAAAAAAAAAAAAAAAAAAAAAAAAAACACTATTTATCGCGTTGTCTTACATAGTTCATTTTAACACGGAAATTAGGTTTATCGATGTCTCAGCGTCTTGAAGATCCACGTGAGAATCTCCTAAGATATATTAGTGAAATATTTTTATGTACTTGAGTTTAACGAAGACATTCACGAGAAACTGCAGTAGCATGTCTGAATAAGGGATATAAAAACACTCGTAAAAATGCATATATTGGGGGGGGGGGGGGAGTATTTTTTTTATTCCAGCCGACTGGGATCGAAACCATAGGCGTCCCGAATGCCTCGCCCACCGCATGACCGAACACTGAGAAAAAGATCGTTTTGAATCAAAGTTCGTTTGGAGCAAACAAATTAATAGTTCGTATAGTGTCAATGAAATTTTTTGTGGTTGAAACCAAATTATTTTGCGGTTCTAATTTGGTTGCCCCAATCTAAGATATGGTTGGTGCAACTAAAGACGTGTTTGGCTGCGCGTACGGTAAATAGTTTCGTCAATGTAAGAATATCGGAAGCCCATCTCATATTCGAAATTAGAACACCTGCACTCGAACGCTACATCTTAGCAACCTCCATTAAATTGACTTTTAATGAAATCGGAATTAATTAAATTTATATATTTCAAATACTGGACAACGTGCGCAAATAAAAATTTCAAGTTTTACAGTTTCACGTTTTAATTTCCTTTTGAACTGTATTTATAAGATGTTTATACAATTATTAAGTATCAATAAATTCACTAAAAACACTGTTGTATTCTTGTCGCAGAAATCGCAAACAAACTCTCAAGCTGTATGTATTTTCGCACGGAGGCAATCAAATGAATGTCCATATAGTACCTTCAACTTAAAAACAAAACTTCTGCAGAGGTTATGTTTATTGAAGTATGTATTTTTTTAGATTAACCAAATTAATATTATTATTATTTTTTATTTTTTAAGTTTTTCATTTACTCAAAGAAATATTTTGTTGGGGCTACTAAATACATACTTGACCATATACAAACAAACATTTTATTGGCGGAACATAACCTTTCCCTGAGTGCAGGGTGAGTAATAATTTGTTCATTGCATGATAAAAATACTCGTACGTGTCTAAATTGTGAAAAACATCACTAGAAAAGGTGTTTTGGTGGCTCGGCGCCCGCCACCCATCGATTTAAAGAAATTTGGTTACGCCATTATAAACCCGTCCCTCACGGCCCAGCAGGCAGGGAAGTGGTATCTGGTCCATAGGTCGGATTGATGGATAGAACCCATGCTCGACCATTGGACGGTTTGACTACCCAGCGCTCAGGTTGTTGGGCCACAGGACCCGAACTCCTGAATTTAATTTGTGAAGGAATTCAGGGGGACATTGTAAAGGAGCTGATGGGAACACACACCGGTGTTATAGAGATTTGGCTAGTACGACGTGTGATCGGAAAGGCCTCACTCGAGGTTTTCGTAGGTGGCCGAGCAACTGAGGTTGTCCTCACGTGCTGGCAGTGGTTGAAACTCCGCATGCTGAAGAAGAAGGGTGGACGCTGTGAGTGACGCAACATCTCAGGTACTGGCCTGGGCAGCCAGCAGAGGCCTGGGTAGTGCCTCCAGCTTAGACCTTGGGTGCCACTGAGTGCAGTAGGTCCCAGAGGATGCAGGAGGGGAATGCACGGCGTGTTCCAGAACCAGGTTGGGGATAGCAACTCGTGAACTGCAGTATTACTTGAATACTCTGTTGCGCTGATTAAGCGTAGCTCACGCCTTGGTCTTTTCGGGGCCATCCGCGTCATATTGTTCCACTTCAGTAGGGGATCGGGCACAGCATCTGAAAGTAACCCAAGAAGTAACCTGGCTAGCCTTGTGCTGAACGCCGAAACTATTATAGAAAAGGCACAAGTTGAGTCTATCGCATACATTTAATGTATTTTTTGGCCGTCATCGACAGTCATCATGCTGACTTGGCGAGAAGGCCGGAACGGTAATAGTCCGAGACAGTGGCACGTGGTGAAGTAATGCAAGGTAAACTGGTGCTTGCTCAGTGCTGTACACACTCGGCGCACGCAGCAGGAGCTAGTAACCAGAGTGGAGCCGGGGGAAACTGAATATACTGCGGTCACTCACGAGATACCGATTACACACGTGCTGGGACGTCAACTGCATTACTACGTTTAAGTGGGCGATGTGTGGACTAGCAAACAGTTAGGTACAGCACAGAGTAAAACATAGCTTACCTTGCAACAGTTCACCACACGCCGCTGATCCAAGACACAAGTAAGGCACGACTCATGGAGACTAGGTAAACAATTTGGATGGAGACGACTGCCATCAATTGGCAATGTCACCTTGTTCCTATTAGTAGGGGCACTCGAATTTCGCGAAAAGATTTTCGCACATGCTAGATTTCAATACCCTACAGGCGTAGGCCTACCAGCAGTTTTTTTTTTTTTTTTTTTTTTTTTTACTTATTGGTGGCGTGTCTCTGTGCGAAAACATTTTTCTACCTGACTGGACAATCAGAATTACGCAACTTCGATGCTGTACGTCTGTGATTGGTGCACAAACACCTACGACACATAACAAAGAAACCATCAAGTCACGAACGTGCATCTCAGGTAAAGTGTTATGAATTACAACTAGTTATGAGATTTTCTTTTTTTGCAAAATTCGGGTGTTCCCGCCTATTAGTGTAGAAATGTGCAATGAAACAACCCACGTATATATTACAGTATAACACAAGGTTTACGCGGTTGCCGAGAAAATTTATCAATCGCATAGGAGGGGGAAAATTGAACTACGTTTGAACAAGCTGTTACGGCGGCAGCTGGGAATGTTTTTTAACATCATTTTAACAACTTAATGTTATAAATTGGGATAGGAAAAATTATTGAGTTCAATAACTTGTAGGCTAGACTCCGCAATCATTTGTTGTGACGAGCCTCAGATGTTTATACATTGGCAGCTACCCAGTGTTACCCTACACCTGGCAGTATGCGATTATTTTCTTGTTACCTTCCAAGTATGATATTGGCTCAGAGTAGTCTAGGGCGTGCATAAGAAACTCTGAGTGGAGGCTAACGGCAAATGTAAACGTGGGCGAAAATTTCAGGGCAGCTTGTCTCGCGACTTCGATGTGATAGCGCGCTCATTTTGGAGACAAACGACAGATCTCGCCTGTCGACTTCAGCCATAAAGTCAGTTCACGGCAAAGTGAGCAATTTCGAAATCAACTTGAGAAAAAGTCACTACCCCTACCTGCATATATTTTAACGGGCGCACTGAGTGACATGCGCCCAGTAAAGTTGGTAACGATGGATGGGAAGTAGTTCCATATCTTAACGTCTAATAAAGAGTGTTAGGTAACCATTTTTTATAATTTAAATTATTTATTTCGATTTTTCTGTTTTTTTTTTTTTTCGAAGTGTAAAAATGAGCAGATTTGTAAAATATTACTTTTTTTTAGTAATTTACAATTTCAATTGACCGACGCATGAATAAAGTGTTGAGGCCCATGACAATGTTAATCTTACATAAGGCGGAAGAATACAAAATGTGTATACGAGTAGATCTCAAGCAGGGCTTTCAAAAGTGCTCATTTTACCGTGAATAGCCTATAGGCACTGGCTATGTATTGCAAACTGACATATCTCTTCTCGGAAATTCCCTGGAGGAGGTTACGTACACATAAATGCTGTTCATAAAGTAAGCACTTAAGAAATGAAACACAGAAAAAAGTCACTTCCCCTGCATGCATATATTTTAATGCGAGCATGGAGTGACATTCGCCCAGTTAAGTTGGTAACGATTGATGGAAAGTAGTTCCAGATCTTAACGTCAGATAACAAGTGTTAGGTAACCATTTGTGATAACTTTAATTGCCTTTCACTTTCTCTTTTTTTTAATTCATCGAAATGTAAAAATGAACACATTTGTAAAGTATTTACTTTCTTAATAATTCCACAGTCTCGTTTGACCGACGCATGGGTAAAGTGATGAGGTCCATGCCAATGTTTACTTTACATAAGGCGTAGGAATACACAACGTGTATACAAGTAGATCGTAAGCAGAGCTTTCAATAATGCTCATTTTACCGTGAACAGCCTTATACCTCATAAATTTCGAAGGCTGAACGTTCTTTAAAATACCCTGCAATTTGTGATAGAAGCATCCAAGATTCTTACTGGCGTCATTGTTAGTCAAGGTCGCTAAGGCATTACCTTTGTACCACGGGTTTACAGAGTTGGAACCTTGGAGAACCATTAACGTGTCTTTTTTTTTTTTTTACGTGAGTCTGGTTAGTTTAGGAGATAAAACCCGCCCCTGTTTAAAAAAAAAAAAAACCTGTCATATAGCGAAGGAATATTTTAAAAATAATAATAATAATAAGATGCCAGACTATCTTAAAACGATGTGCAATGAAATAGCCAACAAACTGCGAGTTAATTTGAGCTGTTAGCAGCGATCAGGTGGTCATTGGCCTCGACTCGGACTCTCCTCAGAAATCTGCGCACGTCTTGACGCAATCCTGCCATCTCGACACAGCATCTCTGTCGACAGCCCGGGCTCAAACAATTATGATTGTTGTGGCTGCGAACAATGCCCTGGGCGGCATGCAAATCGCGGAGAGAGGGAGAGAGCGTGTGTGTTTAGCAGGGTGTGTGAGTCACACGTCTTTGCCTACACAATGCGTCGTCAACACATGGCGCGCAGAACTTCATGTACTTCTGCACCTGACAAGCAGGTAAATTACCAGTAATAAACTACTCAGCGAAATTTTTTGCAAGGAATGACGTGATATTTGTTGCTGAAAATTCTCCCGGCCTCTCAATCCTAAATTTAATTCCAAAGTAAAGTGTAGAGATTTGGGCGGGTCTTAACATCGAAGTCTTGAGAGCCGACGTGGGTAAGCCGAGTATGGAGCAGCACCGGAATGAAAGGGTGAGTGAATCGGGAGATCCCCGAGAAAACCCGCCGACCAGCAACATCGTACGGCAAGATTCCCAAATGTCAAAATCCGGGAGTAACCCCGCCGGGAATCGAACCCTGTTTGCCTTGGTTGGAAGTGAGTGGTCTAACCACCACACCACCGCGGTCCACTCCAAAGCAAAATTTTGTCAACTTTTATTAATTCATTACGTTAAGGAGTATTGGTTTTTTACTTGAATAGATTTAATTATTGTTATTTCAATCACAGGCAACTATAACGCTTTAATTTCCAACTATCCCCGTTTTATGATACAAGACTAATCAGAGGGGTGACTTATTAAAATTAATAATTGTTTAAAAAAATTCCAACCAAATCAAAATTCACCCGAAATTCGAAAGTATATTTACGTGCTCCGAAGGTAATTCCGCGGCTATATATATATATATATATATATATATATATATATATATATATATATATATATATATATACTTTATTTACTATATTTTTGACAGATTTCAAACCATGATGGATGAGTTTGACAATTTCCCCAATTGGGTGAGTGATAAGGAGGTGATTGAACGAACTCAAATTTACTCTCATTTTCTTCCCCGGGGTTCAAAGCCAGGACTTTTGGCACGGAAGATAAGCGCACGGTGCTGTGACCTGCCCTGAGGATGAAACAAGCCACGCAGGGAAGGGGATAGTCGTAACTAGAAAAGAGAACACTGGATATACAAAATACTATATTTATTAACTCACAACTTCTGTACACAATATCACATATAAAATGAACACGGCATTACTTTACAATTACTCAATATCTCTGCTATGCAGTTACCAATTATAGTTAAGAGGCCCCGATGACCTATCGCAACAACTATGATTAATGTGCTTGTGACTCTGAGAGAGTCTTAAGGTTTTATACGATGACCCTAACGCTGCACGACCTAGGGTGCCCTACTGGGAGTATATTTACCCTGGCTTTGTCTCGTCGTCCCTCGCAATCAAGATGGCCGTTAGCCGCCGGCCGCCACCGAACTCTCACACGCCACTGAATAGCCTGTGTGTCGTGAGACCGGGAGCCTAGACTGCCATAGCTCACAGGGTGTTTGTAAAGACAAAATGCACCCCGACACGTACTCATATCATTGGGTAAGGCGGCGGGGCGCCGTGTAGTTGTGGTTTCTTGGGCACCGGACCCGTGTTAAGGCAGTTTAAGTTGTTGCCTATTTTAAAATTAAGTTACGTATGATTGTATTCGGCGGGGGAGTGAATGTAAGCGTCGTGATTTCTGTCCAGTATGTTGGTCTGTTGTTTGCAAGTGTGCTAATTTTAAACTAGTATCTTTTGTGTAGGTGAGTCCCTAGTCTCCTGGGTGCAGCCCACGGGTAAGTTTGATCGTTTCAATGTGTAGTGTAGCAGAGAATTGAAAAAAATTCCTCATCATACATATTTTTGCGCTGATGGCGCTTAGTCAAAGATATGATATACTTATTCACATATACTTTTACTTGTACGTATGGCACACTTCTGTTTTAGTGAGTGAACCGCCATCGCTCCTGCCTTATATAGTGCCCCGCCTGGCCTCATAACCTTCCTCGGCAGGGAAATGTTTTATTAACATCCGGGCTTGCCTACCGAGGTCGCGCATCCTGGAATCTCGAGCGTCGCCTGTCAGCTCTGGCTAATGGTGACCGCACCAAGGCCTCCGTTCTCCATAAAATTAATGTGTCCCCACATGATTACTTTGGACCATCTGACGGTTGGAAGGTAGTGATTGAGGCCAGGCCCGAAGAACAGTCGGGCGGCTCAAGGGAGGAGGGGTGAACCAGGTACCATCAGAATAGGTTGAGAGGTTCCACTGAAAGATGTCTTTCTTCTCGTTGAAAGCCGGGAGAGTATTTAATTAATTAGTGTCCTCCACGCACTTGTTTGATTTTTATTATCCCCTAGGTTGCTGTCAGTCGTGAGTTTAAGATCTCGTTTACATTGGAAAGAAAGAAGAGCACTCGTTTGAAAATAATTTTGATACAATTTTCAGAAAATCTTGTTCATTTTACACTTAACATTTAAATGCGCGTGGTATACACGGTAAAAAGAACTCATATCTACAAATCTGATTTTATTATTATTTTCTATATTTTTCTACTTTGAATTTTTATGACAATGTAAAATGTTTCTTATTGGCACGACTTTGACCACCATATTTGGAGTTAAAACATATTTTAAATACAAAGTTAAATATTTATCCATATGTTAGTACTTTCTCACTAACTGTTATGGGGCTGGAATTCATTTTGCCTACGATTCAACAAACTTTGAAATATATAATTATATAATATCATAAGTCATATTAACTTTGAGCTATCTTGTTTAAACGTCATAAGTTATTCTCTGTGAGGAGCTATACTCTTCATACATTTAGTACTCTAGAAATATCAACATGTATTTACAATTGTTTGAACATTTTCTTTAGTATGTGCCAGCACGGTAATATTAAGCCATTATGGTTTCGCGTAATCATAGGGTGGGGAAGGAGGTTTTGCGATCAGCTCCGTAATATATGAAATTACCCCAGAAGAAGTTATACTAGAACAAGAAAATCGCCAGTGCAGACCACTAAGGCCTTTGGAAAATGGATTACGTGCCCGTTCTTAATTATACACTCCGTCATAGCGCTATAAAAAGAATTCAAACTTATTATGTGACTTAGTGAATTATCGAAGTAATGGAGACATTGTTTCAAGTATTGGCAGTATCAGTATTAGTTCAAAATGTACATGAAATTTATGCTCTTAACCTAACAAAATGAACCACACTTATTTTTCGCGTATGTGAATTGGAAGGTTACATTTACAAATATACTCAGGCCTGATAAGTTTTAAATGCATACAAAGATAATGAGTATGGCGTTCTCGCCTCGCGGTGGTTTTCCGCCTTGGATGTGCTCTAGCGCTTAACCCTGAATTAACCGACAGCAGGGCGATTGCTGGTGACACCTATTGTTCATAGCACTGACTGTTGCACAAATTGTTTACCTTGTCAGCTAAACAGAATATGCTGTCATGCGCAGCGATCGCCTTGTTGGCGTGCGAAACTGTGTAGCCCGAGGAATGGCGACAGGCCTGACTTGATATCTGGGCTGTGATACAATATGTTTTCAATATACATGCTGAATTCCAGTGTAATTTTAACCCTTTACTAGTGCTAAAAATATTCCCTAATCTTTCACATTTGTAAGTGCTTTGTGGTTACTGACTGACTTTCAACTGTTATTGCCATTAAGCGGTAAGGGCCTTTTCCAACAAAATTGATATCCTAATCAATTTATAGTAAATCGGGCTTATTACTAACAGTAATACTACAATAAGCGAAGAAATGGCATCATTAAAATGTTTTTTGAGACATGACTGAGAACACATATTTGGACAACATATTATTCTTATTTGAAACATACTTCACCTTGGGCAAGTTAACATGCGAAATTTTCCAGTCTGCATCAATAGTATCATTAATAGAAGAAAAGTCTATACCTTCACAGAGAGATAACTGTGTCGCTTCAAAATGTCTATTCTTAAGCCACTATATTGATAAAATAGTATGTGCGACAGCTGTGACGGGGCTTTTTATATCGAACACATGTGTGGTTTCAATTAACGTTTTTCTATAAAAGGCGACTTTATAGCCACTTGGGACTCGTATTTCAATAGAGCCAATGTCAGATTTTGTGATTGTTTGGCTAAGTGATTTGTTTATACGTCTTACCGTTAAATTACCAGAGGGATTTCTGATCACATAATGGTTAGGCTGTATAGCCACCACCTGCACACTCTTACTCTAAACACGTGAAAATTTACGAAAGTTATACAACTGTTTAAGGTTTTGTAATCTAATAGCCTCTTTGAAACAACTCACCGCTCTAGATTCTGTAGAATGTTTGGAGATAAGGTACAAGCCTTGAAACTTGCTCTTTTCGTCGGCCACATCCCTGGTCGTATGAGTGAACATATCTTCAGCCATAATGCCTTGTGGTAAGTCAATAGTACACGATTCATTATTAAAGAAGTACAGAATTCTTTCCACTTTGAATAATTGCCAAGATAATTTAGTACTTATTTAGAGGCACTTGAATTGTTATCATGATTTGAGTGGGCCAAAAAGAGCACTCTGTTATGGGGACAGTATAATAACTTAATATTTTGTTGACAGGAATGCTGAGTTTCAAATTCATTGACTTAGTTTATATTATAATTTAATCAATTACCTTGTTACGAGAGATCTAGGTCCCGCCTGTAATGGTAGAAGGTTATTTTGGCATAACTGTATATAAGTATTTAAACTTATTTCAGTTGATAATTTCTAAAATAATACATACAAGCATTTGGCTCTGAACTTCAGACATTTCAGTTTCTTTTTCTTGTGAATGAAAATTATGTGCTAGCGATTGAAATTGATTTGACAAAACATAAATTTCCACCTGACTTGTTCTTTGATTTCTGCCACAGTATTAACTGTGAGGTTGAGATCATTGACAGATGCCTTAACATTATTTTCGATGTGACTTATTTGTATATCCAACATTCGTTTGTTAGCCAATAACCCTTGCAAATGGTATGTGGTTAGAATGTCACAACACCATGTTGCCACATCCCCCAGGAAACTCAAGGGTCGTTTTTATTTCTGTTTGGCAGGGAGACTTTGGAAAGGAATTTGTTTACAATGTTTACACTCGTCACATTACATTTTTTTAAGCATCTCGGCATTTCTGCAGACTGTCGAGTTGCGAATGACACAAGCACTGTGGAGCCATTAGTCAGTTTTATCTGGGTGCCGTGGTTTCTGCAGTGGCACCGTGAACATCAGCAGCAGCACAGTTTCCTCATATTGGATTTGCGGCGTCAGCTGGCTGAAATAAACGCTGTGGTGTGTCTTAAACAGTGGTTCTGCCTTCCCTGTCTCTACAAAACTCAACAATAGTAGCAAGGTGGAGTAGGCAGCCTCGCATTTCCTGGAGCTGGAATAGCCTTAGTTCACATGTCCTCTCCCCCTTGTAACATTAAGAGCGTGTTACTGTCGGACATTAGCAAGTTGTACATTCTGTGAAATAACAGTCTCTATCTTATTAACTCCTCTCCTACATATTTCTACTGACATCGTACAAGGACCGAGTACTTGAACTATTATGTAGGGCCCTTGGTATTTAAACGAGAATGCCTTTTGTATGGCGTGTGTTTTCACCCACACAAACTGGCCTAATGTTAGTTTGTTTGGGCGATGTGTGATATCAAATATCCGCTTTTGTTGTTGCTGAGAGGCAACTAAATTGTCATGTGCTTGTTCCCTTACTTGTTTAAGGCGTTCGCACCAATCGTTAGCATGAGGGGAATACAAATGGCTAATGATGTGCGAAGGCTGTATCGCATCAACCCCATGCATAAGGAAGAAAAGGGTGAACTTGGTACTACGGTTCACTCACTGTCTATTATAATTAAAAATTATAAATGGGATGTACTCATTCCAGTGAGTAGGATCATCACTGGCACACGAAGTAAGATACTGGGATAAAATTTTATTAACCTGCTCGGTCAAACCATTGCAGGCTGCATTAAACACGGTGGTTTGTAATTTTTTATTTGTAATTTGTGTAAAAGTTCCACCATCATTTCATTATTAAAAGAAGTACCTCTATCCGCAAGGATGGATTTAGGACAGCCAAATTCTAAAATTATGTCTTTAACAAAGTTGGCACGAGTAATGCATCAATTGATTTTACGGGATGGGCTACGGCATATAGAGTGGCAAACTCGGTCATAACTAATACATATTTGTTACCTCGGGCTGGCGTTTGTAGAGGCCCTTTCGCGTCAAGACCCCATGACTGGATAACGAGGGGGAGGGGCGGGATTGGAGTCATCTGAACCATAGGCTTCTGGTTTGGTGCTTTAATTTGCTGACATGTGGGACAGTTCTGTACATACTCTTTAACATATTTGTTCATTGTATCCCAATAATACGCAGTTTTAATTTCCTCTGACGTCTTAAACTGACCAAAATGTCCTCCGCCTAATAGGGTGTTGTGGTGAGCTGTTATGATTTCGGGCATGTAATATTTGGGTACAAGTGTCAATTTGTATTCCTCGGATGCATATGCAGCTTCGTATAAATTTCGCCATTCCCTGAAATGGCACAACGTCTAGCAAGGAGGCGATATTTTTGGGTAGCATTGTCCAGGTCAGTTAAAGCTAACTTTAATTGTTGTATATAGGGGTTGTTGGCATATTCTGCGAGAAACGGCGATGCTGGTTGGTCATTCATGGGTAGTAATAATAAGTTGGTGTCATCATCTACTTTGATATATTACTACTTGTGGATATATACTGGTAAATAGGATACTTCGTTCATGTTATCATACGTGATGAGTATACGACAATGCAGTCATTGATCAAGACAAGTGGTCGAAACTTTATTGGCATTGTTTTGCTGAATAATTTTGATATCGACATTGTGAATAGTAGTTACTGTAGTTGATATTGCCTCCATTGGCAAATATTCTTCATTGATGATTGATTTAGCGATGCAAGCTTTGTGTGCAGTGTGGAATTCGTGTTCAATCAATTCTTTTATGTCGGCCCAGTTGTTAGTGACATATTTAGCTATGCAGGCTTTTACTTTCGCATGTTTTGTGGGATCTTGTAATAGCGCCTTGGCTACTGCTGTGTGGAATGATGGCCATTTTAGTAACTGGTGTTTTATTTTGTAAGTTACATTGTTGACCGTATTGAGTGTAGTGTCAGCTACCCCTACCGTAGGTATGCGACTCAAGGCATTGGCAAGTGTGTTTAATTAGCCTTTGACTATCTTCACCTCGAAGTCATATTCCATTAACGCTATGGCTATCTTATGGATTCTAATATTGTGTTCCACCATGGTCTTTAGATTTCTTAAACTTGCATGATATGCTTCTATAATGAATTTACGTCCATAAATATATTGTTTAAAATAAAGTACAAAATACTTAATGGCGGAAAGCTCTCTCTCGGTAGCGGACCGTTTTTTTCATTTAAGGATAATTTCTTTGATTCAATTCTATTATGTCCATTCTTTAGTTAAGGGTTTTTTTTTTGTAATAATACAGTGCCTATAGCACTTTGCGACGCATCACATGTGAGTATTGTTCGGCATTGGTAATCGAATTTTTCTAATACGGGCTTGTTACTTAATGCTGTTTTCAGCTTTTCGAATGCAAGTGGTTCTTTCTCGCTCCATTTGAACTGTATATTTTCTTTAGTTAATTCTGTTGTGGTTCTGCTATCTGGGCATAATTTAGTATATATCTCCTGAAGTAGGATGTAAGCCCTAGAAATGTCTGAGTTTGTTTAACATTTTTAGGCGGCACCATATGTTGTATAGTTGCTACTTTCTCCAGGTCACTTTGTATTCCTTGTATTCTTGTATAATGACCTAGAATTTGAATTTCATGGTGTGCAAAATTGCACTTCTTGCTATTGATTTTTACATTGAATTCTCTGAAATGCTCCATATCCTTTTGGATGTTTGCTAGATGTTTAGGGAACGTATTCCCGATAGTAAATATGTAATCTATATTCCAATGTAACAGTTCTAACGTGATGTCTTCAAAGTTTTGGAAATAATTTGGTCTTGTTGCGAGGCCCGTAGGCATATGGGTGTACTCGTAGAGCCCGATTCCATCCACACTAGTGCGAGCTTATGTCTGTCTTCCTCACAAACAGGTATGGCATAAAATCCACTAAACATATCGATGGAAGTTTTTTTTTCTTCTGTAAAGTTGTGATAATATCTTCCGTTCGAGGAATTGGGTATTGGACTTTTGTTAAATGTTGATTCAGCAATCGAAAATCTGTAAGGAACATAATTCCTCCTTGCCATTTGGGGATAGCCAGCGATGGCACGGCATACACTGATTCAGAAGGCATAATAATTCCTGAGACTAACATCTGTTGAATTTGCTTTTGTACGTCCTCTCTCAGTTTGGGAGGTTAGTCTATATGGCCGAGTGTGAATCGGCTTATCTGTGTTGAAATAAAGCTTTATTTCGTATGCATTTGTTTCGGTTAATTCATGAATGGAACTAGCAAAGCGATCACTGTATTCTTCTAATAACATTTGCATTTGATTTATCTGGCAAAGAGGTAATTCAGGATTAATGTGACCCAAGGTGTCCTCTATTGTGATTATTTAATTGATATTATATTCTATTGAGTTACTGTGATCGTATTCAATTGAATTGGTATTTATTGGTATTTCCAATATGTTTTCATTATTTCATGCACATACAAACATTAAATCTTTTGTTAAAATAGGGACAATGGCACAGTGTTTGATAAAGGCAACCCCTAGAATCATATCAAGTTTTAAATTATCAATTAACAAGAATTCTTGAGAAAAATTATGACCATGTATATTTATGTTGACTTTAGTTTTGTATTGCGGTACGTCAATGTCCTCAGTTGCAGCTACTATGGAAAATATTCCTTTAACTGGTTTAAGTTTCTTTTTTATTCACTAAAGTGGTTGCCATGCATGACTGAGAACATCCTGTATCCAGCAACACATTGTATGTTTTAACAGCAAGTCTCACAAGGACGCGCGGTGTTGATGTTTTGACATAACCTGCAGGACACTCGCATTTGACTGTTGGCTCACGGTGTTGAAAAACGCAGAGGTTATTTAGTTTTTGCCCATTACTTGTGCATTTGGAAAAAAAAAGGGGGGGGGGGGTGTTTGTGAAAGTTCTTGCTTCTCTGTTGTGTTGTGTTGAAAGATTGGCGATTCCCGAATTTTTGTTGTTATGGTGTATAATTTGTATTTGGTACAAAAGGCCGACGAGTTCCGCTCTAAAGGAGTCTGTGTCTGACAGTATTTGGTGATCTGATATTGTCTTATTATACCTGCAGAGACCAAGTTCAGGTCTCTGAATATTTGTGGTTATGTCAATGGTGTCATTTTTCAGACCGACTATTTTGTCTGCTAATGAAGGTAGCAGCGAGCGCCACACAATACTTATGAAGTCGCTATATGTTACAGTGGGATTGTATTTGTGGCAATGGTACATGAGTGTTTCAATATGTTTCTGCCTGCTCTCGTGTAGTTTCTGTTTAGTTGTAAACAAAAGGTGTTTAAAGTACTCTTCAGTTGCGGGTGTTGAGAATGTTGTCTATAATTTGTTCCCAATGACTTGCCACGTGATCTCGCCCAGATGTGTGTGTGTGCAATTATCTAATGTATGCTTAGCTGACCCTTTTACATAGTACTTTAACTTTTTGCATTTGTATTCATCAGTCTAATTATTGTTTTCAGCTGCCTGATTAAATTGTTCAATAAAATCTACTCGTTTATTTATCGTCCCCTGAAAACGTGCGTATTTGCATGGGTTGTAGTACAATTATGTTCATAAGTGGTGCGGTCGCCATGTTGTCTACTTGTGCTGTATTCGCGAGAGGTGGCGTTAAAGGTGAATTGTCATAAAAGTTGTCAGTTGTGTCAGTGCTAATGTGTACTGGTGTAAGGTAATCCGAGGTGTGTTGTTCATTGTTTTGGTATGTGGGTGGTTGTGTTGTTGACAGAAGGTCGCTGTTAGTTATTTTAGCAATGAGACTGCGTGTAATGCGTGTGAAGGTAGTGGTCAATTGGTCAATTAAAACAGTGTTCTCCTGTAAGAGTTGTTCTGCGGACTCGATTAAACTTTGGAATTTATCTGCGGTATTTGTGTTGTGGGCAGCTAATTTCTTTTCAATGTCAGGTAATTCAATGGTCGCGTGTTTTATTATTCTGCGTGCCGTGTTCAAAAACGACGTGTTAGATTTATCCATCATACAGTGTGGTATATTGTTCGTCAGTGTAACTTGAGGCCTTATTATCTAACATGCACACATATAAGGTGGCTTTAATAATTCGTTCCACACTGCGAACACACTTGTGGAAATTGCGTTTGCAAAAATTAAACCGGTCCGAAAAGCGGCTGTAAGTTCTCATGCATTAAACTTTAACCAAGCGTAAGCGCGCACACACAGTCTCACTAAACTAGAATGGGCGCCTTGGCGTGCTGAAGGAAACTGCAATGCGGCTGTTTACGCCCGCGCGTGCTGTTGTGGCTGGAATTAGCTGAGTAGCGCACAACACTTCGTGGCTTTGAATGGCTGGTACAAGTTCACGCTTCTACTACTGTTTACTACAGTTCTCTCTAGGTTACCGAAGGACGCTGGCTTTAATGCTGTCTTACAGGGGGTATAACCCTGGGTGGCGGGGATTATGAGGCGATTTTGTATTCTGATTGTACTCGTAATTAGCAATGCAATGAATTGAAATGGCATTAAGAACTCCTTTGCCTCCACACTTGTTGACTTTTGAAACTGCTTGTTTATAACCTGCACGATTTCGCCAGGGATTGCAACCTCGTGGGTTGGTGGAAGTTGGTAGGCATTTCTAAGTTTTGCTAATCGTTAACTCTGCGGCTACAATATGAATGCCATTTTCAACCTATTACAACTGTAATTTATGTTACTTTAAGCTGTGAGTGCATTAGAGGGGAGGTTAGAAGCTTCGGCAACATCCACCATTTGCTGTGACCTTTTCTGAGGATGAATCAGGCCACGCAAAAAAGGGGGATAGTCGTAACTAGATAATAGAGCACTCAATATACAAAATACTATATTTATTAACACACAACTTTTGTACACAATATCAAATATAAGATGCACACGGCATTACTTTACAATTACTCAATATCTCTGCTACGCAGTTACCAATTATAGTTAAGAGGCCCTGATGACCTATCGCAACAACTATGATTAATGTGCTTGTGACTCTGAGAGAGTCTTAAGGTTTTATACGATGACCCTAACGCTGCACGACCTAGGGCGCCCTACTGGGAGTATATTTACCCTGGCTTTGTCTCGTCGTCGCCGTCGGGCAGACCTTCTCGAGAGTTGCAGCGGCTGGTGTCGAAGTGGGGACCACTAGTCTAGTGGTCCTCCCTGAAGTCGACTCGTCGTCCCTCGCAATCAAGATGGCTGCGAGCCGCCATCGCTCTAGCCTTATATAGTGCCCCGCCTGGCCTCACAACTTTCCTCGGCGGGGAGATGTTTGAATAACAGCCAGGCTAGCCTACCGAGGTCGCACCATCCTGGAGTCTCGAGCGTCGCCTGCCAGCCCTGGCTAATGGTGACCACACCAACGGACTCTACGCCACGGAGGGGCCACAATTGCTGAGCGATTAGCACGCTCGCCTCCCACCATGGCGAACCGGGTCCAATCCCCGGCCGGTTCACCAGATCTTCGCAAGTGGGAATCGTGTCGGACGATGCCGTTGGTTGGCACTTCTCGAGGATCTCCCATTTCCCCCTCCCTTCATAGCGGCGCCGCTCCATATTCACTTCAATCGCCCTCATCGGTTCTCAAGACCTCGATTTTAAGAGCCGCTCAAATCTCTTCGCTCAAATATCTTCACTCTACGCCACAGAGGGCGGCCAGCGACCTTGCCTAGAGATGTCCTTGTTCCGCTCTCAACCAATTTGTGTTTTTTCCTTGTTGGAGAAACTGTTCTCCTGTGCATCGACGTCGCGGATGTGTTGTAGCATTTTCGTGATAGCCGTACGCCCGTGCAGAATGTAATTTAGCTCCTACACTTTCCCTCCTTGGCTTTGTGTAGTTGCTCGTTCATGCTACCTCGAAAAAGTGGAATTTAGTCATAATCTGTACAAAGTGCCACCCATAATGAGTCTTGGCAGCTTGAAACAATACGAAATGGTATTTACAAAGATGTGAGCTAAATGTATAATTTTACATATATTTATGCATATCACGAAATGACCTAGCAAAACTAATCACACTGCAAGACAGACGAACACATGAGTTGATAAGGTGCGTCAAGGGTGAGGTAAGGAAATGAGCGATAACTATAGTAAGTAACTGGGCTTATCGCACGATGGAACCACGTGCAGACAGAAACGATCCAAGAGCTATATTGTGTCAGGTAGGGAAACTAAATCCAGGAAAGTGGAGATATTCACTAAATGGCTTCGGTACGTCTCCAGAGATGTTGGGAAGCCCGAAATACAAACAGAAGCCTAAGTTACTTAGTACAGTGACGTCCAGCGTGTTATTGCATTATCACATTTTCGTAAATATATTCTACAAAATATTATCAAATCTGTAGTCTAGCAAATTGATTTATTTCAGTAAATTACTGATGTTGTGGTTTTGTTGTTACACATCAGCTTAGGATGTAAACTGGCTACTGGTCTTGCAAAAATGAACATAAAAGTCTTCTTTGGCCTTTACATACGAGGAATTATGTGCAAACTGTAAAAAAAAAGTTTGTATTCTTACAAACACTTCATCGTAAACAAGTTGCCCAAAAATGTTTTCATAACACTACAAGAAAACTCGAGCAAATTTAGTTCGCTGTTATATGGAATGTATAGAACTTAAGTTCAGTAATAACAATCAGGTATTGTAGATTTCATTTGTATTATAAAAACGCAGATACAAAAACAGTTTGTTTTTATGTTGTATAATGATAACAATATTTCACTTGTAGTGTTACAAGAAAAATTTTGGCAACTTGTTTCCAAAGGATTACCTGTTTAACCGTACAAAAATACTTTATAGTGTGGAAGAAGTATTAGACCATACAAAATCCGTTCCGAATTCGAAATTTAATCCTCAGCGCAGACCAATTTTATACAGATATGTCTGTACGTTTAGATAGGGAGATATTGCGAAACAATTTTCGCGGTATATTATAGACGTCATCTTACTGACGCTTCTTTATGCCGTACTCATCTTTCTGCTTCAGTTTAGCGGACATAGCTGTGGTGCAGAATACATTTTCGATCGAAACTTACGCTAAGACAAAAAATGGTCTTCCAACAATCTTAAAATTAATTCATTCACAAATATTATTTCTAACGCATAGTGTTCTATATTGTGAGTTTTATATAATTTAAATGGAAAATAAGTTTCTAATCTATGACTTTAATAGATAAAATTTATGCGAAAATAAAATTTAAAATTTCGAAAAATTTCACGTTGCGATATAGACCTACATGGTTTTATTTAGATGACACTCCGCTAAAGCATAAAAAAAATTATTAATTATTTTCGTAAACAGAATATTCATGGATTATATAATTAAATGACATAAATAGCCGTTTCTATATTATTTAAGTAACGATGAAAATTAAGTAAATAATGTTGTTGCTTTAAAAGCACATGCCATATAAATATTTATGCCAGAATGAATAGAAGGGAAACTAACTGCGATCAGAGTTATGCGATTAGTAAAACGTTTTTGAGATATACTAGAAAGATATACAGAAAATAAACAAAACACTTACATTGTACATGACTTTCAACCACAACATGTAATCCATATATCTTTATTTTACTCGTGACCGATAACCACGTATGACTTCGTAACATTTCCCCCATAAAATTTTCGACGGCCTTTTTGTTCCAGGTTACATAGACTACGCCGAAATTCTGGAAGGACAGCGAAATTGGGATTTAAAGCAATATCGCATTTATTTTAATTTTTAAATAAAACATCCCCGCAAGTTACGCGGGGGCCATATCTCTCGGCTAAAAAACTGCGCTCGACAAATGTCATTTCCAGCACAAATCACAAAAAACTAAACGAATCAGAAGCGTTCGCTTTTTTTTTATTTTCCACATGGAAACATGTCACAGCGCGCACGACAAACTATAAATTTCTCTCTCTCCCAACTTTACCTTCGTGCCATAAATCTGTCTTCCTCGTTTAAGTGGGACATGCCGCGTTGTATGGGTTACGTGTTGCCAAAAACTTTACATCGGGAAAACATGTTGGCTGGTTTTTTATTCATCTCGGCGATGTTAAATCAAAACCGTGGACCCTCCCGACCGCACATTCGTCACACGGGCCCTGGGGAGTGGAGCAGTGCTGCTATCTGTTATGAATGAGGCGCGTTACACACTCACCGCAGACAGTGGAATTACAGCTTGCGGACAGTAGCCGCTGCCACAGTAAAATGGGCCAGTAAAACCTCGAACACATCCGTTGCAAACAACTCCAGTTTATTTTTTAAAAACAAAGTACAAAGGGGAAATATTCATTAATAAAAGCGTCGATTGCTAATAAAACACATCTTATACTACAGTTAAAATATGTATTATTTTCAAATAATCTAAAGTGTGTTTTATCAGTTACATCTTCCAAAAGATTAATTTTTAACAGAACTAATTTCTGTGCTCTAATTATTCCAAATGACATATACACGAAATAAATCTGCAATTGACTTTATTCTGTCTCGTCATTGTAAGGTTGCTTATTCCGCTTGTAGAAAACTTACCTACCACAAGTTTATCATTGTATAGCTGGTGCAAGATTGTCACAAGCCTGCCCTCTCAGTCACTACACATATAGGCAAAAGTCTTGATTTACGCTTCACAAATACATTTTTTAAATGGCTGCAGTGCCAATCTTGCAGTCAGTACGTATGGTACATATAGCTTGATTCAAGCTTTATGCCAAACTGGAAGACTTGCAGAAGTAATAATATGGCAAGATAGATGAAAACCAGCTGTGCTGACATGTATACATGTTATAGAATTTCTGAAGCTAGGTTGATACCTAAATTTAACAATTTTTTTTTTTTTTAATTTTGAAATGTCTGTTGGTCCATTTGATGAAAAAATTACTTAAACTATAAAAACAAAATTCAACAAAACTTTGATTCTTCCATTAACAATGCACGTTACATCTTTCTCCAGCGAGTAATTTACTTATTAAAGTAGTGAGAAGCAGAAAAAGTAAATTTGTTGCAAAACCTTTGTAAATGAGTAAACCCCCACAATCTGGCAACTGACAATATCGATGTACGTTTCTTATCAGAATAGCAACATATTCCTGCAGAAATAATTTTGATACTTCCAGGAGATTATCTACAGCCAACACAGGACTTGAGATAGAGTTTCAATGAAGTTGTTGCCTGTCCCAGTAATGTTGCCCGGTTTACCCACAGATGTGCGAGAAATGATTGCAGTCGAGACACAGAGAAGGGAAGTCTTTTACTTTAACACTGCTTTCGTGACTAAACTTCTGAACTGTAGTGCATTGAAAAAGGCTTGTCGTATTCTCTCATCAGTAAGAGATTTGTTTCTTCAAGTTATGTTACATATGCTGAGGTAATATTAAATTTTACCGTACAATAAGTGAACTACACAAGTTGAAGTGAAACTCTTATTCAAGGACAACCCGACATGTACTGGCGTATGTACCGAAAAACGATGGGAAGTACAGCGCTCTTTCCGAGCGACAATAAAACTCCACGATTCGTTTTGCATAGCCTAATATCACTCTGGCTTGCTAGTTTTCTGTTGCAAGCGCTTTCTCCAGATGCCTGGCCATTCTGTAAAGGTTCTTGAGAGTTCGCATATCAAATTATTAAAGATTTTCTGTTTGTGCTGTTGTGTTTCATAAATCAATGTGCCTGTCGTTAGACGACTCCGTATAGCCTAATCCTCGGAAACGTTTCCAAGCTCTGATATCAAAATTCTAACACACTTATCCTTTATTTTAAAGTGAAGCAACCTAAGTTGTGCAACATATCAATACTGTCTCTTCCTAATAACTTCCAATCTACAATTAAATACTAATAACATATTTATTCCCACCTCCATAACAACAAAATGTCGCCTGAACACACAACCAACAAAATTTAACAAGTAGGCATGCAGGACGCCTTCGGAATACTGCTGAGCATTTTAAAACCATCGTATTATTGCCTGTGTTGAAAGGCCATCATAAGCGATGGCATCCCAGACCCATCTAGCAAATAGTACGGGGCGTGTACAGTGAGACAGGCAGAACTGTATACTGTTAAGCTCCTCCAAACTTTGGCATGGTGGCCATCCGTTCCCAAATAAAAGCGCTATTCGCTCGTTGAATGAATAGTGCAATGGGGGTGGATGACCAGATGGAGATTTTTGGACATTCGCCATTGCGATGCAGATGTCTGTCATAAAAAAAAAACTGGGCACGAAAAAATTCTTTAAAAAGACAAGCAACCTGTGGACGATAAAATAAAAATATTTATTTTCTCTTCCAGTTTCCTTGCCTTTTTAAAGTATTTTTTTCGTACTCAGTCCTGATTTATCCATTACAGACATCTGCATCGCAATGGCAAATGTCCAAAAATCTCTATCTTGTCAAAGCGTGATTCGCCGCTAAAGACAATACGATGCCACCCAGCAACACAATTTTTCTACAAAGTGCCGGCAAATTGTCGGCACGCTACCTGTACGTCGGCACTGTCGTTTAAATGCCAGAAGATAGCCATTTGAAAACGACGTGCTATCTTTTTTTAAACAGATTACTAGCCGTTATGATAAAGTTAAAGGCCCGGTGTATTATTTAGGATAACAGATGGATATCGACGAAAATGTGTCGACATGATATAGCAGAACAAACATGTTGCAAGAATCTTAGAAATGTTTCTGGGCCGATTCCCATACAGCATTTTTGTCTTTTCGGTAAGCTGGCCATCATCTTATTCACTCCGGCTCAGTAACATTTTCGAGCCAAGGTTCTTTATCACAATAAAATTATAAATGGTCTATCTGCCGACAAACTTTTGGAAAGTGTTTTGAATAGATAATATGTTAGCTGTTAACAGCATGATGTCTTTTTTGAGGCAGAAAGTTTGCCATTAGCAAACAGACAATGGCCCACTGTATTTTTAGGATAAAAGATGGCTATCACCTAAATTATGTTGGTGTGATATCTCCCATCCAACCTGTCACCAATAGCTCAAATAATATTCTGGGCCGATTCCGATAGAGCATCTTATTCTTTATGGTAAGCTGGCCAATATCTTATTTATTCCGGCACAGTAATGTATTCGAGACAATGCTTTTCATCACAATAGAGATATTTATCTGATGGCTTTTTGCCGATAAAATGTTGGAAAGTGTTTTGAATATGTAAGATGTTAGCTAGCTGTTAATGGCATGATGTTTTTTGAGACCGTGTGTTAACCATTAGCATGTTTTGTCGTGATTAAATGTGTGTCACCTGGTAGCCCATGTTTAGATTTTTTTTTTCTTTTGTACAATCATCCGACGGATATATTAACAACTAACAAAAACTTTTCTGTTTCCAAGCCTCTGAAGAAATAGGTTTTAAATAATCAGTGTTTTAAATTATTGGTTATAGTGTCATGGAATTTATATCTTCCTTTATAATAATGTATGTTATTATAAATTTGAAATTACTGGAGTGTATCAGCAACTTACCCCATGGAGTATAGCTTAGCATGTCGGACTTTCAACTCCAGGGTCTTAGTTTTGATTCCCACTCTCAGTAAGCAAAATATTTTCATATCATATAGTGTGTTGAGGAGTAAATGAAACGAATACACGTAAAGAGCAAATAACTATTACTAAAATTTTAAATTGAAAAGTTAAGGTTTTTTTCATGGTTATACTGCTTATTTCTGGACACCATTACGCTGCAGGCCCGGCATTGTAAAGACATCCAGCCATCACAGACCCGGCATAGTAACAATGTCCATCTATTCCAGGCCCAGCATCGTAACGACCTCCAGCCCTCGCAGGCCCGGCATCGTAACGACATCCAGCCCTCGTAGGCCTGGCATCGTAGTGACATCCAGACATCGGTTAGCCGCCTGTCAATATTTGGATTGGGCCGATTCCGGAATATGACATCGGGCCAGTATCGGCTGGCCGGAGTTTGTCAATTAGCTTTTGCCGGCCTAATTCTGGCCCGTACTTTTCATGTATGTTGGGCCAGAATACACTTTGTATCTTGCTGGTAGCAGTACAGTGTCTTTTTGACACTGTCGGCAAACAATCAGTTGCCAGTCCATATTTCCATCGTGCCGATTCCGGAATATGACATCGGGCCGGTTTGTCGGCTAACTTTTACCGGCCCTATTCTGGCCCATATTTTCCGTGTTTGCTGGGCAGTTCGTATCATTCCAAGATGCAATCTGCTGATGCCACTGCAAACCAAAGCAAAGATGCCGATGTGTTAATAGCAGGAAATGTTAAATCTCTTCGAGATCGCAAATTTGCGTACAATAAGCATCTGGAAACACTTCTGGTAGAGAGATATTGCTTCAAGTCGTCCCTACATTGTATCCAATTTCTGCTACCTTCTGTTACACACCATGGGCACAACAGAAGGCATAAATGTTTCCCTAGCAGTAGAGGAGAAATAATGCATCAGTTCATATCCACACATTACCTAAAGTGCTAACAGAAAATTGTAAATTGCACGCAAAAAAAATCTCGCAAATGGCAGACGTTCCGCAGCTGGCAGGACTACAAATGCAATCAAATATTATATGCAGGAGCTTTGCAGTAAATCCAAAAAGTACGAAGACTAGTTTTTTCCTGAAGACTGTATTTATTTAAGGTTTCTGAGTGCAATTACTAGACTATTAATGTATGGAAAATAATGTTAGTAATGGCACTGCTTATGTATAAAAAACAAGAAACTGTTTTCACATTTATGTACAACAGACGTTTACACAAGTCATAAAAATATTATTAAATTATTTATATATTTATCTTTAACAAGCATAATAAATAAACTTTTGCTTTCCGTAATTAAACAGGCTTATACGGTTAGGAGACTAAAATAAGGGGAAAATATAACAATACTAATAATAAAGCTGTAATTAATGGGGGTTGACATCACTCATTCTACATACATTAAAATATGCTTTTACACAGTCAAACTGCAAGTGGCATGTGTAGCACAGTGGGCTAGAGGGCGTATTTGTTCCACAAAGTTTTTGGTTTTAGAGTTCAAATCTCCGTCATGTAGAGAAATTTTTAGTTATTTTATGTGATACATTATTGTCGTTTATAGTTTATTTTATTGTCAGAAAACGTTTATTTATAGTATTTCATTGCATAAAAGCAATAATATGCAAGTAACTGCACAGTGCAATCGGCTTCCTGTGGATTTTTTATTAGCTTTGGTTTGTATTATTACCTTTAGACAAAGATATTCTAGAAAAAAGCGTTTTCTGACAATAAACTAAATTATAAACAGCAATAATATATCACATAAAATTACTAAAAAAATTTCGTTACATGGAGATTGAACTCCAAAACCTAAAATTATGCGGGGAACCTGTACACCAAACCATTTTTATTTTTATTTTTCGGTATCCTACATTTGGCGTTGTTGTGACATTACGTGTTGATGAAGCTCTAGTGAGACCGACTTGTTGACAAATGCCCAGTGCGACAAGCGAGCTGAAAATCTGCTGCGTCAGAGGCGCCGGGGCCCGAACCAGCGACACTCCGGCTGCCCTGCCCCTGCTATGCGGGCAGGGCCACTGAGCTACACACACATCTCTAATAGTGCTACGTGTGAAAGGTTACATACTAAATAAACGTCCATAGTTATCACGCATTTTTTAATTTGTGTTTATGGTTTTATTACGACCGTGGGGTTAAATTGAAACGTTTCCCGTTACTTATGCGTCCATTAATTTTCACTTTGTACGTAAATACGTTTTACAGAACCCGTAATTTTTTTGTAAACGGACACAAACTGTTTGAGGTTAATACTCGAGTGTCAGCCATCTGGTCTGTCGCAGTTCCAGATAGAGCAGGAATTTAGAACACGTTATATTACCGTTTCGGGCATGTCCATGGGTAAGAAAACTGTTATACCCGGAGTCATACCATTCGGGGGAGGGGGGGGGGCAGAAGCACAACCAGAAAACTAGTAGGAATACTGCTACCAAATCGGGTATCATGTGGGGCCGGCTTTAGTGCTCTGCCATAAGTCGCTGGATGGTGTGCAAGGAAACTACTGACTCTGCTCGTGCCTTGTTTGTTATTTAAACGGTCATCTCTCTTGATTTCCTGGTGGTATCGTCCAGAACCGACATGACGTATATGGGCATGGCTTGATGTGCCCGTTAGAGGTGCTCTACGCAGACTGCACATCAAGTAGAATTCACTAAAAATAATACATGCACTGTTAAAATTGTCAGAAAAGTACTTTATATGTATATGTTTAAAACATATAGGTATTAATGATTTTATTTTTAATGATTATTCAAGCATATTTTCACTCTGAATGCTTCATAAAGTATATTTCTTTAAGTGGACAATCATAATAATTATTATGGTTGTATGTAATACAAAATCGTCATAACGGAAACAAAATTTTAAATAATTGATTTTATCTACATCCCTTCAGCCACGAAAGTTACCATTTTATAACGAAAATTAAGGTAGTCAACATTTTACTATAAAAAATTCAATGATATTATTAGTTTTTTTATGTACAACCTCCTTCACTACGGACATTTTGCAAACTATAATTTATTATGTATCTATAATGCGAATACTCTCGAATTTTGGTTCAAAATAGACTCTTACTAATTGATTTTTTGAACATTTAAATAGCATTCTTACAAGACGTTTGGCGAATTACACAATATATGTACGCTTCTTTCGTGGGCAACATAAACCGTATATTTCTGACAATTTTGGTAGCGAGTGTAGGTAGTACTTTTTACTGAGCTATGCTAAGCTTTTATTCTGCTTACGTTGGGAGCTCAGTGCTTTTAGTTAGGCAACTAGAATTTTTCGCCGCTAGGTAAGCGCTAGTGTCGCGTGTGTACCAGATTTTCCATATTTTATACGTTAAGAAAACAAAATCACTGCGATAATCATAAATCAAGTATAAAAAAGTTACGTACTTAAGTAAAATCATTATCTTCTATTATTCACATTTCTTAAAATTCTTATAATAGGTGACCTCTTTGAAACACTACGCGCCTAGAAGCGGAAAATGTCCCTATGCCGAACTCTCCCATAAAAAAAAACGTTATGTTCGTAACCTGAGTAGAAGTAACTAAACATAATTCTGCTTGCTGTACAACTCCATTGGAAATCACGAAGTCTGAACTTCCTAAATAATCGAACACTTCGGGGCGCGGTTCGTCTTGCCTCTCACCAAGCGTTTCTAAAACTATATCAGTGGTTCGTACGACTGCCTCTCTCGTATTATCGACGTGTGTTTAGATTGTTTACCATGATTGGCAAGTATCGTGCGTGTGAAACTGCTTACATTGTTCTGAGGAACTCTTAATTTATGATACACGAAGGGCAGCACTATCGCATCAAATTTTAATACTTCGGATATTATGCATCGTTGTGTCTGTTCATTGCATTCCAGGGTTAGAGAATTATTTTACAGGGTGCGCAATTCAAATGTCAACGAATGTACTTTCCACGAATAAACTTCGATTTTGGTTCGACAGTATATAAATGCAGAAAAACAGTGAACTACATCTCAGAATTGTTACAAAAATTGAGATGACAGGGGATTTATTGAGGAATTTTTAATATTCAATTGAAAGTTGATAACGTAATACCAAAGATAACACTAACAACTAATAAGCCGAACCCTATAGGCCCTAATACACAGGCACATCTATCAAATACAGATATATAATCTATCTTCTTTGTCGAGGATAGATTAGCTGTAGTTTTCGCCCCTCATTAAATAAGAACAACTGATTAAAAGTAACTATCGTGTGTATCAGAAAACAAAACTGATTTATTTTATGGTTTTGAGTTTATGACATGTGGACTTTTGTTTCAATACGTTTACAAATGTTTCTTTATTGCATATAAATGATTAATTTGTAATTTATGAAATAAAATTATTCGGAACCTTTACGTTACGTATTGTTATCGGGCAAACATTCGCAGAACCTTATTTCGTTGATCACCAAGTGCCACTCACTTTCTTTTACCTTTTTCACCAGTGACTTCTCATTGTAACTACGCGTGCAGTTTCACAGACTGGTAGAGTTACTTCTACAATAATCTTCCATAAAAAAGGCACCACTTTTGTGATGTTTTGTCATTTGGGCATTTAATTTTAATTCATTTTTGTGGCTTAGCAGGGGTAATCGTCATTTCGACAGTGGTCCTGGGTTTAATATGAAGTTCAAGCAAGTGGAAGATAATGTAAGCCCCTGCATGTTTTCTTCACGTGATGCTAGCCTACGGAGTCTGTTTAAGTTTATTTAGACTAACCTGTTATAACTTAGTTAAGACGTGTTTATCAAGTAGTAAACCTTACACTGTATTTGGCTTTGTCTCGTAGATATATTCCACAGCAAGTAGCATACTTATTAAATCTTGCACTTAATAACATCAGAATTTTTTTAAATATAAGCAAAGCACATATACCTTACCATGTGATCTGAACTTACCATGGACATTAACTATCGCCAGTAATTCAAGACCTTTTATAATACATGAAAGCTATAGGCCTACTTATAATGGCATTTTTTTTAACAGGAGATCCTCTCATAAACGGAATAAATCTACGAGACCTCAGAAGATGCTGAAATGTTTGACACTGACACTAGGGAAAAGACTGGAAGTGTCGAGCTGCCAGAGTGTATGGGGCGGCTTGAAATCTGTTTCGTATCCAAGCGTCTAAATCTTCACATCGAAGCAGAGAGTATTCGTTGAAGAGATTTCACCAGAGTTTCCGCTCTTCGTTGATTGCGCCGTGTCGCGGTACTCCGTCGACCACATTTCGTGTGCCAGCCGGCGAGAAGACAGTCGCACTGACAGAGACATTGCTGCAATGTGAAGCCTTCAACCATTTAACCTTTACCTTAATTCTTCGAGCCACGATCGACGTCTTATTATTTCTCACGAGATTTGTCTACCGAGGTGAATGGACAAGTGGTAGAAGCAACTAGGTAGGAGATAGCGGTTAACATTTAAACCTTTCAGACTCAATTTAGTTTACGTTTTCAGGTGTTGCAGACAAAAAATTTTATGATCCGTGCTGCACTTAAGTCAAAACTCACGTGTTTCGTTGCCATAGTCAATGAGCTATAGGCTGTATGTTGGTTACAGTTGAATGAACCAATTATGACCTACGCCAGTATGACGGTTGGCGAATCGTTTACTCACATGTTAGAGCATTGGTCATTGCAGTGTGCAGTACAGACCAAAAATTACCTACACGTGCGTAATGTATACAATTGTGTACACTGGGTCTGAATGGGTTAAAACCTAGCATGTATCATTTTTTTTAATACAGGCTTCCGGGGATGAAATTGGAATGTCAAGTAACAGCTTTATAGGCTATTAACGGCAAAATGAGCACTTTAGAAACTCTGCTTTAGATCTACTTATATGCACGTTGAGTATTCTTCTGCCTTATGTAAACTTAACATAGCCACGGGCATCATCACTTTATTCATACGTCGGTCAAGTGAAACTGTCAAATGATTAGAAAAGTAAATATTTTACCAATCTGCTCATTCTTACTGGTCGATGCATTAAAAAAAACAACAGAAAGCGAAATAAATAATTTAAGTTATCGGAAATGGTTACCTTATACTTTTTCTCGACGCTGAGATATGGAACTACATTCCATCCCGTGTTACCAAATTTGCTGGCCACATGTAGCTCAACACGCCCGCTAAAATGTATGCAGGCAGGAGCAGTGACTATTTTGTAAGGTTCATTAAAAAAGTTCTCACTTTGTCGTGAACATAGCAGTAACATTGTCAGTACTTACTATGAATCTGAAAGTATCCCATGAAAACGAAGGATTTCTGCAAAAGAGGATAAGCCGAGCCTTTAGCACACACTACCTGTTAAATGTCGTGCCGCAGCCGTGCATGCCTACGACTAGTGTCGCGGACGCAGCTTGGGCAGCGAGGTACGCCAAGCCGAGCTGAGCAGAGAGGTAGGCGGTGTTTAGAAGATCCGAGCAGACAGGGATTGGCATGAAGAACGAGGTCAGGCTGCCGGGAGGTACGTAAGTGTGGGCCAACGACGCTTCTTCTTTAACTTCTTCAATACATTTATGCACGAATTTCTTGAAGCAAGTGAGTTCAGGATAGTAACACGAAGAGACATTTTCATCAATTACCATACGCTGGTAATCAGTAATTTAAAAACAATTATGCTCCTGAGTCACTTAAATTATTAAAGATTGCTTGTTTGGCAGTCACTGCAGAAATTCTCCAATCACACACTGCACAGGCAACCAGTGCTCCATCTTAAATGAATTTAATCAATATCATGGAATCTATTTTTTTAGATTTAACGTCAAAAGCTTACTACATTAGTAACATTAGGAATCACTTTATACTATAGTTTCCCTCTCCCCTGGTCTTTCGCAATAAAGCCTACCAAAGTTGTGTTTTCAATTTTGCTAAGCAAACTCTCAGCTTATCAAGTCTCCATTATTGAAAAGAAACATTTGTCTTACTACTTAATTCTGTATCAAGCCAGAAAAAAAAAGTGTTCAGACGAATTCAAAGTACGAGTAATAATAATCAGGACTCACGAGTTGCAGTACACGACAAATTGAATTATCAACATAAATAAGTTAATTCCTCTTTTTATATGAGTGAATGGACTGTGTAAAAACTGGAAGAAATGTTAGAACCGTCACATATTATAATTATGTCTTAGGCAGTACACCATACAACCGATCACAACGTAGGCTACCTAACTATCAAAGCTTACGACTCTCAGTAAAGTAGAATGAATATGTGTCTGCTGCGTATACAATACAAATTGTTCGCCGAAGAGATCTAGTTACAGTTTCCTGTCGGCAGCTGATCACTTCAGCACCTACACACACGTACGTGTATCAATTGTCCAAATCGCATTTACTGTTGCAGTAAGACTTACATTGGAAGGTTTTAAGAAGTCGTGAACGAGAAGAAAACATCAATCCTGCCGTCTTTAGCGGTACCAACGACAAAACGCGCTTTAATAATCAAATGCGTCACAATTATTAAACAAGCATACATATGTTACAGTTGCGTGGAATTCTGATGTTATCATGGGTCAGGATGCCAACAAGTTCCTTGTCAATCAATTTTTATTCACTACGAGCACTATTTCATTTTCTCTTATTGAGGCGAATATTCCTTTTTAATTTCGAAAAATAACTTCTTGTCCATGACGCTGCGGGCTGCATTGACATCCCAGTAATTTTACGATTTAGCTCTTCACTCGTCTTAAGTTTTATTTGAGGTGTCTTAGTTTTCAATTTAGATTATTGCAAAATAATTCCATGAAAAAAATAAAACAAAAATGATAACATACCTTTGGTACATAAAGATAAAGGAAAAGTTTGACCAATCTAAATTTTTTTCAGCAGAATTCTCATTGGGCGATTTATCAGCCATTATTATTGCCTTCTTAACAAGCAGCGCTCATGAATTAGTGTTCCATATCTGATGTGGTTTTTAGCCATGAACTAGTTTCTGTCGGTAAGAAGATATTTACGGCTATAGAACGCCATTTACGCCATTTTGAACACGTGTTAAAAATGGCCGTACATTTATTTCTCTGCAGAAATTGCCCGACTACTTCCACTATTATGGCCATTATCGAGTGAAATGATCCCGTGCACTCACACATACAATCAATTTGTGAATCTATCGCAGAAATGTTCTAGCATGAACTATTCCTCTGTCGCCATTTCGTTTTGCAATTAACAAAATAGGCTATGCTACAGGCTGAAAAAAGGGGCTGGAAAAGAGGAGGGGCGAATCACTTTTAATATTAACCAAACGCAAGAAGTAGATATATATTAATTATTTCATATTTTAAGTAGTCAAATAGTTATAACAAATTTAAGAGGGCGAAACCTCCCGGTAATTCTAAAAGCCTAACAACTTTTTAATTACCTACTCCATGCCTATATCTTTAGAGTCATGACAAGAACTGGATTCCAACAACCATTTGTTTTGACACTTTTAACCACAAACGTTAATGATAATATTTCATAGTCTCCCCTACACGGCACGTGCCGCTGTTATGAGATCACTGCATTCGTAGGGTTATCGATATGTTAAGACAGTTGTACGATATCACTACGTAAGATTATCTCTCTTTCTTAGCATGCGGCTGAACCAATGAATAATAAACTAAACGGCAACTGCTACATTTTATGTATAGCGAATATGTCAAACGGAACAACATTCTCAACAATTCTCGACTACGGGCTGAAATATACCCGACAGTGTCACACTGTTTTCCAAGAAAAGTGAGAGCCATTTCACATATTTATTACAAAGTACAAAGTCTCTCATGTGTAAATTTTCCGAGAACTCCGACATTTTCGTTTAGCCTATCAAAAGCGGGAACGTTTTTAAAGGTTAAATGAAATCGCAGAGCATGTCCTTGAGTGTGTGTGTGATGTGTGTAATGTGTGTTTGTTTTTCTCCCTTCCTAAGTTCTGAAACCTTCGGAAGAATATACTCGCCGATTAAAATAGAGTTGGAATCACACCTGCCACCTTGGAGATATGCCTACCAACTGTTCCAGTTCTAAGGGGTAGTTAACAACAAAAACAATTTACTTCGAATACCTATACACATGATTAATTAATTGAAATATAGAATTCCTCACAGAAGTGTTATTTTGCAGAAACTAGATCCAAGGGGACACGTATGCTGGTAAGTATAGTTGGTCTGCTACGTCTATACTGTGTAAAATTTGTAACGGGAGGTTTACAAACACTACATAGTATGTTTCCGCACGTTTGTCTTTAGGCGTACGTAGGCAATCTTAAGATATCTACGTTATGCGCAAAGCTTTAGAAATAAAAATAAAGCAAAATTGATAACTCGTAGAAAATACTGATTTCCAAACTTTGAAAAACTACTTCACGATTAGACCCTACGATATAAGATTCATTAAAAATACATTATTCATAATACTAAACAGTTTGCTGATTAACAGTTTGCGTGATGTACTTTTGTACACGCATTATGACAAAGGATTTTCAGCCTTGTGTATATTTTATTATGCTCATTTAGTTTTGAGCAGTAATTTTGGGTAGAGGAAGCAGATGGCGAAAAAATTCTATTCAGTGCGAAATTTTCTTTGTAATAGGGTGATTACCAGATAGGTATTATGTCCACTGTTGTACTATATAAGTGTCGTGAATTTCTATGAAACTATTTATCTTCATTAATTGTAAGATAATGGAACGCTATCAAAATTCTACGCAGGAAACTATACAATAATATCATTTTGCTAACGGGTTCGCATTAAACTTAAATTCAAGGGTAAACTATACTAATATAGATTGCACTGAGACTTCGCAAAAAATAACCACATAATAAAGGTTCAGCACAAAATATTTGTCGAGGCCGACGTACGTACTTGTGCATTATTATTTTTATTGTTTTCTGGCGCATAAGGTTTCAATTGAAGTGTCTGATTTCGGCATGTTAGCTGCAGTTATATTTTATGAATGAAGTAGATAGTCTACAAAATATGAATACTGCATTTACCATTTACGTGATATTTACACCTGTTGTTACCGTATTGTCATGGGCCTGCATGCAACGTCAGTTCTGCAATATTGGTCAGAGAATAAGAAAAGAATATTTTAATGGTTACAAAACTTAAATCCCAGAAAACGGGCTAATTTCTACATTTAACACATGGTCTGGCAGGTTTTCTTCTATACAATTTCCAATGAATATCATTACAAGATATCCTATCTCACAAGCAGGGCATACTTTTTTTTTGAGGAAAGACCACGTATTTTGTTAAAGTAACTCGAGCTTTCTTATTGATTTATGCCAAATTTTTATGGAAATCTCCTAACTGCAAGTACACCTCAGTATTTTGGATAATGCTTCTCCAAAACGTATAAACTCCGTGACCAATACAATGTTAGAATCTCAGAATAAGCTAGGCCTATTCGATTCCCATCGAAACTAATTTCTCATTAAAAGTCTCCCCATATCTACATTAGCCAGTCGAGGCCGAACTCGCAACCTTCTGTATGCAGGTGAGATTCATTACTCATGCAGTCAAATGTGCTCAAGTTTCCAAAATTTGTAAGGTTTAATTACCAGGAAATAATCGTGCTTTACATTGCAGCATTGAGGATCACATCCTGAGAGTCGTCAATCATGTGCACAGACTAGAGAGCTGACCTGGGCTATGCAAGATGAAATTCTCAGTATTTGCATCAGTGAAAATTGTGACTCTCATAGAGTACTGAAAACAGGTGGCAATATACTGTCAATAGGACCTACCAGTATTACCAACATCGCAAGTATTGTTGGTACCACTAAAATCTGAAAGAAAAAAATCGCCATGAAACTCTAAGTACTAGAGCCAGATTTCCTCTGGACAAAAATATGGCTCCGTGTGCAAGCCTTGGTGAGTGGAAAATTAGTGCCGTTGTGTGGGGGATTTCACTGGATGCTCGTTCGCCCCCCCCCCCCCCCCGAGCTCCAGGCCTCTTCGTCTATATTTCGCCGCCTCTCCACCCTGTTTCAATTCACGCCATCAATTCTTCGAGACTGGTCGGGAAGGCAGTCCTGTTCCTCGCGTATGTCAACCGATCCTTGTTGCTGACCCTGCTTAAACGACGAGAATGTTTACATTTTCAAACCCGATTTCCTGTATTTCTCATTGCGTGAATCTCAATAACAGTTATTGCTAGCGGTTTCTGTATTGAAATTTAAGTTTCACTTTGAATATAGTATTTATTGATTTACAAATTATTGATTTCTATGAATAGCAATATACGTATTATCATAGTATTGCATTTATATTCTATGCGTCGCCAAGAACGGCGAATTTTCGTAGCGAATTTCCATTCTGTATGAATAAATAAGAATGAGGATTTCAATTTGAACGACTATTTCCGGCAAGATAAAAACTGAAAAAACTTTATTTAAAACTAAACTAATTTTCTGTTTTATTTTTGTTTGAAACAAACCTAGAAAAAAAGTCGGGAAAAAAATTTAAAGCTGCTCTACTAGACGCATAAAGGGAACGCCAGGATGGTAAAAAAAATTGCAGACCATTACACTTAAGACTTTATAGTGCCCTAGCATATACTATGACGTCAGCGCGGCGACTGGAGCACGTTGATGCAGCACGCCCCGGCCGACGCTGCAGGCTGGTGTGGCAGGCGGGGAGGAGGTTCGCTTGGAATGGGGTGAGAAATGTCCCTCCAGGGGATCGAAGCGTTAGCTTTGACCACGGCCCATCAAAAGCCAAACCCTCTCTCCCTCCCCAGCCCGTTCCACCACCATCAACAACCCCCTCCCCCACCACCAGTGCCATCCACCCCTCGCCACCTCCTCCTCCACCACCTGCAATCCGAAAATAATGTCCGCCGCGCACAATCTATCTGAAAAACAGTTCGATGGGAGGGCCGGTGGCAGATTGCGCAGCGCTTTTAATTTCGCCCCCAGAGCGAAGTCCCCCAGGGCTGCTGCAGAGGGGAGGGGGCGCGGCCATAATGCCATTGTTGCGCTCCTCAAGGGTCCGGGTCAAATAATCAACACGTGCAGGAGCAAACACTGTAATTACAGACCGCGATCGCCACCGCCATCTTCAGCGCAGCTACCGCCAGCCTGCGCTCCGTCGCCACGTCTATTACCGAGTCGGAGAGTCGAGTGCAGTGGAGTGCGAGAGATTTCGGCGACTCTTAACAACGAGGTCCTGAGAGCCGATGAGGGTGAGTATGGAGCAGCGCCGGAATGCAAAGGCAGGGGAAACGGGAGATCCCCGAGAAAAACCGCCGACCAGCGGTCCCCTCTCTACTAGTCATTCATCTATACTAATAAAGAATGTTATCCAGCCTCTGTCTCCCGTAGCATTTCTAATTAACGCTTGTAATAATTTTTAATTCTATCCTGTCGACTGGGATTTGACGGCTCCCTTGCCGTTTTTTTTCTCTTCAGTTTATTCTAGTTATAGCTTAGTTATAAGTACACTTAGAGAGGTAGCCATAGCCCCAATTGCTGTCCATGGATGCCCAATCCCTCTCTGCCGCGATGCATGTCTCCTTGCATGATTTCCTTCCCTTATAGTCGTAAGGGGTTAGTCCTGAGACGCAATTGGCTCCCGACCTACCCACTGGGCTTCCACTTAACTCTTAGTTATAGGGTAGTTAGAAAAAAAATCGTTAGGCACGATTCCCACTTGCGAGAATCTGGGAGTGGCCCGGCTGGAACTTGAACACGGTTCGCTTTGTTGCGAGGTGAGCAGTGTAACCGCTCAATCACCGCGCCCCCCGAGTCGGAGAGACAGAGGTCTTTGTCTGGTGAGGACTTGCCAACGACCTGACTTCCGCATCTAGTACCAAAATTACGCACCTCGTTAGCTGTGGCATATCGACTGTTAAGTATTACCAACGAGAACTTTCCGTTACCGTTCACCAAAGAGTGATTCTGTAACTTTTGGTTACCTAAAAATCCTCATTAACCACGCTGTGTGGAACCGAGAAAACTCGTAATTTTAACGAGAGCTACGACACTCCTCGATTAGAATTGCATTGCTTGAGCCCGTAAATAAGCAGTAGTAGGTTTGACAATTCCCTTGCACGCTTAACTTAAACCAAGTCGAATAGAGCCTAATCAGCGCAATCTGTCAAATAAGCTTTGTTAAAAACCCTCGCAGTCGACTATGACTGTGGAGTTCGTTTCCTGTAACATTGTAAAATTGCGGGTATTTGTTAACAACTATAACCTTGTAAACTGAAAACACTCAAATTAAATTTCAAAGCGATATCATTTGCGATCTCGAATAGCTCTTAAACCCTGTAATGTAGTTATGGGTGTGCAAATTATTTATTTATTTCCCAAATACGAAACAATTTTACGTGGCGAAATGCTTGATCTTACATTACTGTTAATACTTTATTTCACAGAGCAACTGTTTGTAAGTTATCATGTTGTAGTTCGGAAATGGTTGATGTTTATGCTCCGCGCGTTTGGGTGTAATGAATTGTTACAATTTTTCAAGGACTCTGAACATAGCCAGGTTCTTTACGGGATGGAGGTCTTTGTTAAATAAAAGAGCTAATAATAGTTTCCTACATTATTTATAAGCAATACACAAAAAAATATTCGGGAATTAATTTCTTGGTAGTAAATGCTATCACTTGCTATTTAATGCTAATATTTGAATAATCGTTCGTGATCTAACAGAAACTAATACTATCAAGTATAGACTGTTCACGATAAACTGAGCAATTTTGAAAGCCCTGCTTAAGATCTTCTTGTATACACGTCGTCTATTCCCCCGCCTTATGTAAAATGAACATTGTTATGGGCCTCGTCACTTTATTAATGCGCCGGTCAAATGAAAACCTGAAATTATTAAGAAAGTGAATACTTTACAAATCCGCAAATTTTGACACTTCGATGAATTAGAAAAAAATACAGAAAGAGAAAGAAATAAGTTTAAGTTACCATAAATGGTTATCGAACACTTTTTGTTTGACGTTAGAATATGGAACTACTTTCCATCCATCATTACCAATTTTACTGGGCGAATGTCTCTTAGTGCGACCATTAAAATTATGCATATAGGGGCAGTGACTTTTTTCTAAGGTTCATTTCTAAAGTGCTCACTTTATCATGAACAGCTTTTAGTAAAAACCATTTTCTATTAACAATTTGACATCTATTGAAATACTATTAAAATTATATATTTCATATGTCAGTTCCAGTATTTACGATCAGTCTGTATCACTCGCCCATTCCGTCCCACTTGGTTTCAGCCCATTTATCACCAGTCTTCCCTCTCCTGTATGTTGTGAAGTTCCCTGTACGCTCCCATACACAGTAGTCCTCCAGTCGTCGGATACATCCCCCTCCCCCCCCCCCCTTCTTCGCTCGTTCACTGACGTTGGTCGCCGCCGCTTACACACTCATCCGCTGCAGTCTCTTTCACCCTCGTTCGTCGTTGGTCCTTTTTTAATCTTCGTTAACCACATTCGCTGCACTTCGCCAGATGGCTATCGCAGACCACCGACCCTCCGGATGCGGCGGTATTTATGAATAATCTGCATTATCTGTCGTGTGGTACTGTAGAATGTCTAAATTTTGTAATAAGTATTTTTGGATGTTTTTTTTTCTTACTAAATTTCTCGTATCATAATATTCTAAACTTGAGTTTTTCATTTTTTATTGCAAAAAAAAAAAAACTTTAAATCTGCAAGATAAAGCTATCGCTGCAGTATTTATGTATAACTTAATCAACAGTATCTAATCCACGTTCATTTTCTAATAACACTCATTTTTAAAATGTGCACTCACTAATTGCATTCAGATTTTAGTTTAGTTTATAATATCCCTATTTTAATAATTATATATTTTTAACTCAGATATTTTCACATCAGATTTGTTAGTTCAGTAACATAATACAAATTGAGCATACACAAAGTATTTCAATTTTACACATACAGAGAATACTTCTTATTTCATGAAACACTAGTTTGTAAAACATTTTTCTAAAATGTCATTGTTATGTTTAAAAACTCCATGACTCAGCAAACGAGTTGTCAAAGCATGAATATAAACTGTGTATATTTCCTTATCGACAAATAACAAAACCAGTAGCAAAAAGGCAAATTGGTGCCACTGTATTAAATACGTTATTCTCATGTTTCAAAGGAAAAATTATGGTGCAACCAGGAAGACATGCTTATAGATATCGTCTAAAGTAAACGCCATACTGTGAAATAATACTATGAAAAATCTTGTTTCAATGTTTCATGTTTCTGTAAGCACCACCAGCAAAGGGTTGCCAGGCCGAGCTTACTGCGGGAATGAAGTCGGCCATGGGTACAGTAGTTGTGACAACAGCAGGGGTTCGGTATCCTAAGCAAGGCTGGGCCGTGCAGTATAAATAACGCGAGCGCTGGAGGCTCGCGGCCATTTTGATCCAGCCGACACCGGAGGGCCGCCCGAGAGATCTTCACAGTGAGGACCGCCAGGCTAGCGATCCGGGTTCGACGACGAGGGAGAGCTGCCGTTGAGACGAGCCAGAGCGTTGTCGTCACCGCAATAGAGGGTAATTATCTCTCCCGTTAGAGCGTCCAAGTATCGTGAGGCGAAGGCGAGCGAGGCCCTGATTTAACTGCTTTAAGGAAGCAGGATATGTACTTTAATTGGATCGCCTTTCGATAATTGAAGTTATAACATAGAGTTATCAGAGTAAAGAAACGTCTATTCTAATGTCATGTTGTACTAATTATGGTTCCAAAAATTGTAGTGGTTGATATAAGTTCTCGTGCCTAACTGGCTACGACTTCCCCCTAATAATTGAATGCGTGACCTGTTAGTTAAAGCGGGGTCACAGCAACGTCCATAACTCAGGAGAGAATTTGTTTTTGTAATTAGACATCGGCTATCAAATAATAGGCTTACCTATGCGCAACTAGATTTGTTTACCTACTTATACAAGCAGTTTTGTAAGTGTTGATGTGTGGAAGAAGAAACATAAATAAAGGCAAAAAAAGAATTTTGTGCAGTAGTACATGTTAAGTTATACGAAAGCAAAGTTAAAAGAAAATTTTTTAACAAACATTTATATTACAAAATGCTATTTTAGTTTATATGACCCCCAGGAGTGAGTGAACAGATGTGGGCAGCTCTTAACTTCGATGTCTTGAGAGCCGATGACGGTGCGGCGGGGTGAGTATGGAACAGCGCGGGGTGTTGGGGAGTGGGGGAAGAAGGAGATCCCCGAGAGAACCCACCTACTAGCGGCATAGTCTGGCACGATCCCCACATGCAAAAATCCGGGAGCGACCCCGCCGCGAATCGAACCCGGTTCGTTTCACGTCCCACTCTAACAGCACATCTCAGATGAGCTATCCAGTTTGGATATCCATCGCGGCAAGCAAAATTTCAATTTTAATTTTCGGAAAACTATGTTTCGACGAGTTAATGAAGAAACGTTTCGGGTCTACAAATCATAAAAGGAAAACACAAGTTTTTTATCGGGTGTGTGTAAAATTAGCGTTATTTAACAACCTAATAATTGGAAACTAATATATATTTTATTTTGTCTATAAAAATTGTCTGCCTTAAAAGTATTAATGTGTTTATACTGATTAACGAATTCATTGAATATATTTGATAGATTGAATTTAAAAACCAGCATTCAGAAACTACTACAATAATTCTGAGGAATGGCGATAAAATGGACAAACAGGAAGTATCTGAAAACACGCAGAACCTATTGCTACAGGTTCGACACGTGTCTAGTCAGGCATGTGTGTGTAAATGTTTCGTCCTGAAGCGAAGATATTTGTAGCGCGCACCTTGACATTTGGCGAAAAATCAGTATATTATATAGATAATAAAGCTGTTGGGATGGGACGAGTGGATAATGTATAAGGGGGCGAAGATCTCCAACAAGCACAAAATATGTTAACTTTGATGAAATTATTTAATGAAAAATACTGTGTCCATGCTCTTATTGAGAGCCAATATTTTTGATGAAGCGTGATATATTTTTTTTGCTTGCAAATTACTGATAGTAGTGTCTCATCTAAAGAAATTTTTTTTTTAATTTAAAAATGCTAACTAAAAGTTATGTCGTTTTCAAGGATTTAATAAGTGGAAGAGTACCTGTAAAGGAGAAATGTATGCATAATCTTTAAAGCTACTTGAGGGTACGTATTACACGCTGCCAGTCGCCTCCAGTTCCAAGTTCATTTCACATCGCTGCTGATTTGCAGCTGAAACCTGACTGTTTAGCCCAAAAATCAAAATATTTATCCCTAATTTCTTTCATCCTTGTTTTCAGTATATCTTGAAACATATTCCTGAAGGAATTTTAAGTTACCTACCGGAGGATTTCAAATGGAATTTTACGCGGTAAGACAGTTGCCAGCAAACACAGAAAATACGGGCAAGAATCGGGCCGGTAAAAGCTAGCAGACAAACTTCGGCCAGCTGATACCGGCCCGCTGTCTTATGCCGGAAGCGGCCCGATGGAAAGATGGACTGGCGGCTAACTGTTAGCAGACAGTGTCGGGCCTGCAGCGGCATGTGTCCAGATATAAGCAGTATAACAATGGAAAGAACATTAACTTTTCGATTTAAAAATTTAGTTATAGTAATTTCCTCTTAGCATATGTTCGTTTACATATCAACACACTACATGACAAGAAATATTTTGCTAGCCGAGTGCGGGATACGAAACCTACGACCCGTGAATTGACAGTTCAACATACTAACCTATACACCACCAGGTAAGTTGTCAAGACTCTCCAGTAATTTTAAATATATCGTCACACAACTTATTAGAAAGGAATGTATAAATTCCATGACAATATATCAAATAATTTAAAACACATATTATTTAAAAACTATTTCTTCAGAGGCTTGTAAACCAAACAGTTTTGTTAGTTTTTAATATATATGTCGGATGGTTGTACGAATGAAAAACATTTCAAAGTCAACAAATGCCATGGGCTACCACGTGCCACATATACAATCACGAAAAATACATACTAACGGTTAACACACTGTCTCAAAAAAGACATCATGCCATTAAGAGCTAGGTAACATCTTGTCTATTCAAAACAATTTCCAAAAGTTTGTAGGCAAAAAGACATTATAATTATCTCTTTATTGTGATAAAGTGCCTTGTCTCGAAAACGTTACTGGGCCGGGATGTAAAAGATAATGGCCAGCTTACCGAAAAGACAAAGAAGCTCTATAGGAATCGCCCCAGATACATTTTTAAGATGCTTGCAACATGTTTGCTCTGCGATATCATGCCGACATATTTTCGGTGATATCCATCTGTTATCCTAGAAATACAGCAGGCCGGTGTCTTTTTTCTAACTCCAAACATTCTGTCTCAAACTTTCCAAAAGATTTTCGGCCCAAATGCATCATATTTATACCTTTATTGTGATCAAGAGCCTTGTTTCGAGAATGTTACCGGGCCGGAATAAATAAGATAATGGCCAGCTTACAGAAAAGACAAAAGATTCTGTAAGGGAATCGGCCCAGAAACATTTTTAAGAGGCTTGCAACATATTTTCTCTGCGATATCATGCCGACATATTTTCGGTGATATCCATCTGTAACCCTAAAAAATACAGCGGGCCATTGTATTTTTTCTAACGGAAAACATTCTGTCTCAAAAAGACATCATGCCGTTAACAGCTAGCTAACATCTTGCCTATTCAAAACACATTCCAAAAGTTTGTCGACAAAAAGACATAATTTTTGTATCTTTATTGTGACAGAAGAGCCTTCTCTCGAAAACGTTACTGGGCCCGAAAAAATGACATAATGGCCAGCTTGCCGAAAAGATAAAATGCTCAATGGGAATCGGCCCAGGACCATTTCTAAGATATTTGCCACATGTTTGCTCTGCGATATCATGGTGACATATTTTCGATGATATCCATCTGTTATCCTAAGAAATACAGCGGGCCATTAACTCTTTTCTAACGGCTAGTCATTTGTCTCAAAACCGACATCACAGTGTTGTCAGATGGCTATCTTCTGGCATTGAAATGACAGTTGCCGACAGTACAGGTATCGTGCCGACAATTTGCCGACACTTTACCGACAGGTTGTGTTTGCTGGGTTGTGCTTCGTGACAAACTTTTATAAACCTACAAATTGCCACTACGACTCTGATTTATGACTACTCGTTTGTTGGTCACGTAGTTTGCGATAGAAAAACCGAGTTAAATGAAAAAACTAATTTTTTTCTTGTTACATTAATTACAACATAAAAATATGAGATATGTTAAGCATGTATAAATCGTTTTGTTAATAATCTGACTGCAAAAACCTTGCGTTTGTATGGAATTCTTAACGAGTATAACATTTTTCTTTATTGGTTAATAATTTGGGCAGGTTCTGACGCAACTAGATCTTGGACAAACCCAAGAGGAAATAAAATGCGATGACTTCGGAAATGATTGAACATATGTGCGGTACAAGTCCGAAGAGCCCGTGTCCATAGGGACCAAAGCAATCATCGCGCTTCTGGGACGCGAGGCGCTGAGACAATGGTTTACGCGGTAATGCACGCACAAGTGTGGCGTGAAATGATGTAGTAAAGTGAAGACACCCAGGCTTTCGCTCCGGGGGAAAGAAAACATCGCGGAGGGCCGGAGGCAATCCAGGGGGCGACATATGTTCGCGGCCGAGCCACAATATGCCCAGCGACGAGAGCACCTCGGCTGGGGAAGGCCAGTAATCCAGCCCCAACAAGCACGCGAATCGGATTACCCGACCGCTTGATTTCGCCGAATCAAAACGTAGGCAGCGGAGCTAATCCCATCTGGGAGCACCCAAGGGTTTGTTTTCTTCACTCGCCCTCACCTACCCCTTCCTCTAGCAACCCCCTTATGCAAGCACAGCGCGGTCGTAATCCGAACACGAGGGCAATAAACAAGGGTGTAATAACCGGCTTTTGTGAAGGGAACACTCCGAGCCCGCCTCTTATGGACTGCTGAGCCCTTATATTGACTTCGGAAAGCAAAGCCCGCCTTAACTCGGCGACGGGCTCTCGCCGCATGAATTTTACACGCCGCGCGACGAATACAGCGGAGATTTATTGATATTCTCCCGCTCTGTCGATGAATGCGTAAGCCAAGTCTTTGCACAACTCGTCACGCTCGGCGTAAAAGCCAATCCTTCTCATTTAAAGTTACCGTGGCTGTTTGCTAGGGACAGACGTAAAGTCAGCTCTGTTCACCGTTTTTGTAGTTTGTACTAAGATACTATTAAAGGCGTGAATAATACGTGTTTCTTCTAGGCTTTTCACGGTAAAATGAGCATTTTTGAAAGCCCTGCTTAAGATCTACTTGCTTGCACGTTGTGTATTCTTCCTCCTTATGTAAAATTGACATTGCTACGAACCTCGTCTCTATTCATGCGTCGGTCAAACGAAACTGTGACATTATTAAGAAAGTAAATATTTTACAAATCTGCTAATTTTAAACTTCGATGTATTAAAAAAACAGAAAGCGAAAAAAAATTATTTTACGTTATCACAAATGGTTACCTAACACGTTTTATTCTACATTACGATATGGAATTACTTTCCTTCCATCGTTACCAAATTTTCTGGGTGAATGTCTCTCAGTACGCCCATTAAAATAAATGCATGCCGGTGCAGTGACTTTTTCCCAAGATTCATTTCTATAGTTCTCACTTTATCGTGAACAGCCTTTATACATACGAACGACTGTATGCAATTAAGACCTGAAAACTCATGTTGAAAGTAAGCGAGTATAGGCTCCAATAATAATAAATTGTTAGAAAAATCTCACGATTTCCGCACAGGGGCACGTGGAAAGCTTCTTGAAGCAAGAAAATGTAAATTGCAAAATTACCATTTAAGTGATCACACGTTAATAATAACCAGGATGTTTGTCATAATCCAGATGTAGGTCGCAACCAATGGCGGCGAACTGTCTAGATCTTTTAGGCATACATACCTTGCCCTCTGTCGCCGGAACAGTATAGCTCCGACAAACACGACACATGGGACACGGCGATTAAAACCGAACGTCCAATAAAACTTATGGCACTTGTGAAGTCAGCATGACGAATACTGTCGCACGACCAGCATTTTGTATTTTAAAACCATGTCAATTTCCTCCATGTTGAGCAGCATTTTAGACAGTGTTTAGGACGTCGTACAACGAAATAGTTCGACTAACTTCCGCTACAGTGCAACATTTGCACCTTCAAATAGTACATTTATTTGCGTCTAACAGGATTCAACTCTTAACAGTAATGTGCGTTATTTTTTCATGCGTTAGTAGTACATGTTCCAAATTTCCTTGTAGTACTTTTAAACTAGCGTAATGGTAATTGGTAACATATTTATGTTCCTGACAAATTCATTTGATTGATGCTTGAATACTAATCTTTCAGTCCATAGTCAGCTTAACATTGACTTGTGTTGGGGAAATATATAATAGGGTGGAAGAGAAAATAGGGTCATCTTTTAGAATTGTTCATCTAATCGTTAATCGACTATAGGCTTGCAGCTTAATGCAAAGCCACACCCGTCATATTCGATAGTTTAATTTATTATTTATTTCAGTTTTTAAAAAAATAACACTATCCGAAATTGTGACAATGCACCATTATTAATCACATAACAGCACAAGCATAAATTCCCAATCGTTAGCGTATAATATAATTACAATTGAGACAAATATGATACGAAATATCAGTTCGATTCCTTTTTCTAAAACTACTGGGCTAAATAGCACATAATATAACTTAGGTGAAAAAAATATGCAAAAACTGGTCAAATAAACTGTCGTTGTAAAAAAATGTTTGAGTTATTACCCTGAAACAATAGTTAAGACACTAAAAAAAAATCTACCAATGTTGTGAGGCCCCCCCCCCCCCCCCCTTAAACTAGCTTTACAAGCATTTACCATAGTTTTTATCTGTTTCAGCGTCGTGTTTTTTAAGATAGTTATTTTTGCGTGGTTCTGTTTTATACCCGTGGGGCCTCAAAGGTCATACGATAATTACGCAGGCCTTCACTTTTTTTTCATTTTAAGGGAAACTTAAGTGATGTTGACGATGGCCTGTAGCTTATATCGGGGTTCCTTCGATTCCCCTACCTATGCAATTTGTAGCTTTTCCATCGTTGGATTTTCTTTCGTGTCACTATTCAAGGACGACGGGAATATAAGTGTCTTACTTCAGACGCCTGTTACTGGATGCAGGATAGGTTGATTTTTCACCGTAGAGGGAATATCGATTCATGTGTGCGTGTGAGTTGCGCATGAAACAAATTCCGAAGTCCTAGCAGTGAACGACTGTTTAACCAATACGACAGTCAGATGGCTTCGGCTTTTGATTAACACAGCTGTTTACGTGAATAAGTGCCTTGAAATTTTATTAGACTACTCTGATATTTAACGTAACGAAGCTATGTTGAAATATGATACAATTTTATTTGGTAAAAAATTGCGGGGAACTATTAAAAATAAATATGAGCAAACGTCACTTCACTGATCACAGGACTTCGGCTGTACTATTAGCAGGTCGTGAACGAGTATTGCGAATAGGTCGAGGAAAAGAAAATCAGTATCTCATATATAGGTTATGTAGGGCCTATCCCGAATAGGTTAATTTCTTTCTCCAATATTTGGGAGCTAGTATAAATATTTCTTACTAAATTTAGCTTAGTAGAATGACGTGTAAACGATTCCAACGTTGAGTTACGTAGCCCTGCTATTAACTTATCCAAGGACAGAGTTGTATCTCGCAGTAGAGGAAGTATGTGGCGGCGAACACAGCACACTCTGTCCTCAGCTGACGACACTTTTCACTTTCACCAGAGCAATAAAACGCTTTATTTATCGCTGCCTGAACACGTCCCCCTCGGCCGTTCGGAAGCGTTGTAAACGTATACTTTATAGCGGGGCCTTGATTCACTGCCGCCACATATCTCGGCTCTAACCGTATAATCAACGCGACATATCGAGCTCAAAAAAGTGGCCGCAAAATAAAATTCTGGGGCGATTCGGCTATATGAATGTCGCGCACGGACTAGTTTCCAGACTTCTGATGAAATATAATCACGTCGGAGTCACTGCGTAACTAGTGGCGGGAGGAGTAGGTACGTTTAAATCATAAGTTTTTCCAGTTTACATGTGCCACGTGAGGTTATCAATAGGTAACCGTGGAAATTCTTATTTATTTCATGATAACTTCGCGCTCGCAAAACAATAATTTATCCTTATTGACGCGCGTTATGTGCGTTCGTGATTAACGCTCGTCTGTAATCAGAGATTAGTGTATCCGAATGCAGGAATTACATTTATTTTTTAATCAATCCTCTTGTCGATACCTCAAAAATTACGTGGTTCACATTGGCCCGTATCAAAATATCAGCTTTTTGTGGGGGTGACCACTAGAAAATCCGAAAAATGAGTTTTTGGCTGCTAAAACGATGAACCAAAATCTTTTGGGGAAGATTGAAACTTGGAGATTAAAAATGCTCCATGCGATTACTTTTTACACCTAATCTAATCCGATACCATAAGACATCAGGTAAGATGCGTGGGTATAAGTTATGACTTACGATTATTTCATCATATTTCTTAGACTTTGGTGGTTTAGTTAGGAGGGACGATATCTCACATCACTCCTTTTAAATTCGTGCTTGGTAAAGGGCGCCATGTTTTGATATGCAGATCAACAGTCTATCGATAGAAGATGTTTTCATCTCATGAAATTCAATGCAATTAAATGGCAGACAGCGAAGATTTCTATAGTGATTGCAGTTTCTGTCCGGTCACACATTACGCAGCTGCTTAGTGCTCCAGTCTCAATATTACCTGTTATTTACGTAATAATAAAATGGTTCGACGCCTATCAAACACGTATACCGCATTTAACATACTATTTAGGCCAGAAAAAAATGAGAAAGTTCGGGAGAAGGGTTAAATAATGCCTATTTACATGTATGTTACTGTTTGCATTTCAAGTCACATAGATACATTAAGTATACAAAAAAAAAAAAATTTCTAGATGGCCTTTAGCCATTTCGGGCCATGAAATAACTGTTAAAGTAGCCTTTCTGTTGTTGTCACAGAGTACAAATAGTTAAAGTATATAATCGGGCATTATTTTCTGCTCCAAGATATTCATTTCCGCAGTATAAAATATACCTGAGGCCAAACCCTAAGGCTAATATCAGATCATGTTGGAGTTGGATATTTTCCATAGGTTAAAAAGTTTTAAATTTTGCTTGGTAATAAAATATAAGTACATTTAAATAAATTAGAAAAAAAAAGTCTATCTCTGTAGTGTTTCAGATAGTATTTATTTTAGACGATTATACTTAACAAAAATAAGTTGAATCATATGATTTCAAAATCATTTCAATATGCTTAAAAATAACTAATCGTGCTCGTTAGCAAATTGAATTTTCAGAATCAAAACAAATATTTAAAACAATAAATTTTTATACAAATGCATTTTGATCTTACAAATTTCTTATTTATTTAAGGGGAAGTTTTACGTGCAGATCGCCTCACCTTCAGTATAGTCCATTCACTGTTACTTGCAACTTTCCTGAAGTCCTTCTAAAGTTCTACTTCCAGAATAATCCTCCGCCTCATGCAAACAATGCTTAGCTAAATATAGAATATTACACCAAAGGGCGTTTGTGCGCACTCAATGTAATATTATTTTGCATATGATCTATTTCTTACTAGGCGTTATCAACACATATTTTTCCTCCCTGCTTTTATTAATCATAAATTAAGTGTTATAATTTAGCCCTATAGATAGAATATAAGTAAGAGTTTAATTTAAGTAAAAAAAAAAACCGTACTTTTACGTTGACGCATGTATAAAACGCTTGTAATACGTGGTATATTTAGGATATGTAGCATAGGGTAATACTTGGTATATCTGGGATAATACGTGTCATATCTAGGATAATACGGGCATATCTAGGATAATACGTGTCATATCTAGGAAAGAACCAAACGCGTCATACATACGGTGATTTTTCAGACCTTTTTTTCGTAAAGTGCGAAAAAAAAAACAATGCTATATCTAGAAAATATGTTTCTGTCTCTAGCTGGTAACAAACGGAGCTCAGCGAAGAGATTTCTGAGCTGGGAATTAAAGCTAATGTTTGAAGGCAGGAAACTAACACACAACCGTCTATTAGACATTGTAGGCGAAAGGAAAGACGTTAAAATCGAGTGGACTTCCAAGAAAAGTGTAGGTACATCCACGCAATATAAAACAGAGGCACAAGTTACTGTTCTAAATTGCCTCGCTCTTAAAAACCCGCACTTACGACTTAAAATGTCTGCTTCGGAGATGAGAAATTGCACATTAAAGTGCGCATAAAATGCACGCGACGAAGAATTTAACTTTACAACCGTCCATACTTCGTATCTCGTAATCGACTCAATTATTGTTAACCTTCCAAAGTGTTGCAAGTGAAACGCGGGCAGTAAATTTCTGGAACTATCCTTCACGCTTCTTTTCTTTTTTTTTTATCAACACCCGTTGCGAATTTCTTCTCGACCGTCCACGAGGGTCGGGTTAACTCTTCCCAGACTCCGGGCCGTGGGCAAATATTTTAATTTTTTTATTACTGCCCGCGAGCCACTTCCATCACGCGGGGCGCTCGCTACCAAACACTGCTTTATGGCGCAATCATTTAGAAGCCGTAAAATGTATGGAGTTAGCGCTCCGGTCTTGGGGAAAGAACGACGCAACACGTCTGCTAGAACTTCATTATGGTATCCCTCGCTGAGAATTTACACCCTCGCGAGGCCAGCTTATCACTCGTGGCTTGACACGTGTTCTCTTTCACGAAACGAATCTTTTTTTTAACGACAGAGAATATCAATCAAACAGGCCTACGTGATATCTCAGTGACTATCGCTCTCGTCTACTTAGCGTGGCGAAGTCTGCAAACCATCTTCTATAAGCTGTTTCACGGTAAAATAAAGCACTTTCGAAATCAGCCTTTGGAAAATGTCACTGCCCCTACCTTTTTTTTAAACGGGCACACTAACTGACAAGATCCCGGTAATAGTTGGTAACGACGGAGTGAAAGTAGTTACCTTATTATACGTTGAATTAAAAGTGCTAGGTAAACATTTTGTGAATACTGTAATACATTTTTTTTGCTTTTGTTTTTTTTAATACATATGTAAGAATAAGCACATTTATAAAATATTTTCCAATAATTTTACATTTTCACTTTACCCTTCATGAATAATGCGATGAGGCTCATGTTAATGCTGATCTTACAAATGGTGGAATAATAGACCTACAGAACGTGCAAACGAGTAGATCTTAATCAGGGTTTTCAAAAGTGCTCGGTTTATCACGAACGGCTTATGTAGTCCATTCACGGTTTCTCCGGCCTTTTTTTTTTTTTTTAAATCAAACCTTTGATAAATCCCCCCATGTATGACGTGTTTAGTTATTTCCTAAATACGCCCTGTGTCACAAGCGTTTTATACTTGTGTTCATAAACGTTATTTTTTTTTCTGTTAAATTGATATGTTATTCATATTTTATATTTAAATTATAATGCTTCATTTATAAATAATCTGAATAAAAATCAGGGAGAAAATAAGTTTGTTGGTAGCGCCTAGTAGGAAATAGTCCTTACACAAAATACTGTTACACTCAGTGCCCACGAATGTGGTGCGTTGTACCCCTGGTGTAAGTCTCCCGGCCTAGTTAAGCTTGGTTTGCACGAGGCGGAGGAATATCCTGGAAGTAGAACATTAGCAGGGCTTCATAAAAGGCCGAAGTAACTGTGAATGGACTATACCTGCACTACCTCGCATGTGTTGTTTGGAAAAGACGAAGGGAATTCACTTTTTTTCTTTGTAACCGACTAACTGTAGATTTCGTTGTCTCACGGTGCAAGCAAATGTTTGTAGAATACACGCTCTTGAAAAGGGAATTTAAATATTCGAAGGGCACCTAGAGGAAACTTCAAAACCCTCAAAACTTTCGTGTCTCTCTCCTCTCACTTGCAGGTACTCTGTTTATATTCAGTGCTTAAGGAACGATAATCTTAAACTTGAAAAAGTCCCGACATCTGTGTGTAAAAAAAGTAAAAAAAAAGCTTAACTAAATATACACTAACTTATTTTTCAATGATATAGGACAGCTTGGATGACTAATAACTCAGTTAATTTTGATTTTAAGTTCATCCAAGGGTTCACATAATTTGGAGTTAATGCTCTGTTTCAAACCCTTTGCTGAAATTCTTCGTTTTCGCGTCATTATTTTGGATTTGTAGTCATTTCTGACAATGCACGATTATAGAAAATTTACATTTTATGAGCTGCTTGGTATTTTAGTGCTGAATTTTAATTGCGTGTTATCAAGTAGTTGTAAAAATTTGAGAACATAGTATATTTTATCAATACGTGCTTGCCTATTAGCAAGCAGGAAATAACACACCTTGCCAATCAGATTCAAAACATCAAACAACTAGTAAATTGTAAACTTTCTATAACTTTAACTTTCGATGGACGGACGGATGGGCCACCGCTTTCTGATGACATTCCACAGACGCGAATACGCACTTTCAAATAAAATTCAAGGTGGTGGATATGTTTATTTATCTTTGTTGGTAAATTCAGGAATTTAAAATGTAAACTATCATTAAATATAAATTCTTATCACGTAAAAATATTATTTTCCTTAAATGTATTGTAAATTTCTTGAAGATGTATTTCTTACAAAAAATATATCTTCAACTAACGAAAGATCACGATGTTAAGTTGTTATAGAGAAATTTTGCCGCACAGAAGGATTGGCGGACGACGTATTGTTGTGAATCGGTTTCAACTGACGGACGGACGGACGAAAACACAGACGGACGACTGACTGACGGATAGGTTGTGAGTCCAGCGATTGGTTTTGCCCCACCGGTGGTTCTTCCTTGTGATCGAGCCATTGAGACTGGAATGATAGTTGTAGTGTTAACTCTCCATGCCAGAGGAGATCGTGAGTGACCCCCATTTCAAAGAGTGGTCGACGTGTTGAGCTGCGACAACGCGACAGCGATGTCCTTGTGGGAGACATTAGGGATTGGAGTTCACCACGGCCCACGTCAACGTCTCAGTTCACGTGGAAGGACGGTGCAGCTCGATTTACTGTATCAAAATGAAGCATTGGTTCTGGTCAACAACGGCGTGATAAGTGGAACGTCCGAGTTTAAAGGGCGCGGTCTCTATCCCCGTCGAGGTGCACGCAGGTCTGCAATGGTGTCTAGGAGCGCCACATCAAAATAACACTACCACAGCCTGGTGAGCTGCGTGCCTTTTGTGCAACCCGCACGCGTCATAGATGTTGACACTTTTCATCAGCGTGCTGCCCAGCAGTTCGACACAAACGTAATATGCTTTCGCATTACCCTTGGTTACGCAGTGCAGACGATTATAAGAAATTAATATACTTTTGACGTGAATACGTCTTTAAACATGCAACCATAGTGCGGGGCAATCCAGAAAATCCAACTATAACGAAATCTGGGGGTACAGTTTGGCATTGCAGTTCCGAATCTATCGTATACATTCAAAATTCAATTACACCACTCGATTGTAAAAGGATCAGTGAATATGTTACGTTGAGTGAGGACAGCGAAGCTTTATGCGAGGGTGTAAGGGGGTAGTGGCTGGAAGGGTTGGTAAGTGGGGGGGGGGGGGCAATTATGAGTTCGTTTCTCATCATATTGTAACTTCAGCGTAGTATAACGTTTGACTATGAGAACCTACGACGCTCGTTTGAATTTCAATCGACAGCTCTCGTCAAGATCAATCGATTTCGTGTATAAAACATTTACTTTAGCGTGGTTATGGTGAAATAGTATGCGTTTAATGTAAAATTAAGAAAACTTAACACAATTTCGGCCTATACTCATTAAAACACCAAGTAGAAATACAGAAATCATATATACAGTTGGAAAGAGCATCTCAAAAGCAATCCAATGATACCTATAAAACTCCTTATGATCGAGTGAAGAGGTGCCGGAAAAAAAAAAACATCAAAGCATCTGAGCGAGTCAACGTAGACGGATGCATAGTTTCCATTGCATGCACGAGGAATTTTTTTTTCGGTCGATGTCGTGTTTGCAAGGAAAATGAATAATATTTTTAGAGAGTTCAACTGGTTACGCTAATACGATTCGCGGGAAACATTTTTATAGGTAAAATTTCCGGTAATCCAATATTAATGGATATGTTAATTGTAAATATCCTCAAGTATACCTAATAATCAGCTGGGAGATCTTATTTAAGAGTTTAACCTCAACAATTGGCATATGGTAGTGTTTGCAACTCAAATTAGAATACTCAAGAATAGACAAGGGTCACAATTCAACAGACAAACTCTATCAGATGATTCATTATGCAAAATTGGGGAGGAAAAGTATTCAATATTTTATCCTAAAATGCGTGTTAAAGGAGGAGCGAAGCCGTGAAAAACAGATATTTGAAATGGTGATGATGAGAAATATCGGAATATGTTTGAGATATAAGAAGAAATTTTATGAGTAGTGTAGAGAAATATGTGCACTAAATCCCAAAATATGCACTGTAATATACCTTAAAATGCACTTATATACGCACTTAAAACTTTAAGAGTCGGCATGCTTCTTGTTGTATAAAGGGTGCGTTCAAAAACAGAATACTAGCAACCTAACACGAAATATTCAAATTCTTAATAACAAAATTATTTCCCCCCATACACACAATTCCTACCCTTTCTTACTACTTAATGGAAACTGATTTTGTAAAATTCCGAGAACTATAATTTATTCTATATTTTCTAGTTTCAGTTTATTGCTTCTGCCTGTAAAGATATACTTATGTACAGAAACTATCCTTTCGGCATCACAAGAAGTGAGGGGACACAACTTGAAATCAGACAATAAGGAGACTTTAATGTTCACATAACCATCAGAAACTTGAAGGAATTTGCTCACTTTTCTTAGCTTTGTAAGTCCATTATTCTTCGATAGGTCTTTTGCCATTTTCTGCCTCACATTATTGCTGTGTTTTCCACTAGCTGCGTCCACACTTTTCATGGCAGCATCAATAATCTTCAAACTTTCAGAAAGCTCCATGTCTTGTGTTTCTAATATTTATTTATGCTATTCCGCAAACTATGAACTTTTCATTTGACGTGCACAGGGTCGTCATGTACACTGGGTGCAGCCAATGCTTGCTTTGCTTCAGTGATAATATTGCAGCCTCGCCCTCAATCGAGGCCATTACACAACAATAAACGTAAGAATTAATGTCAGAAGCAGAAGAAAGACCAGCAGATAAGAGAGATTCGCGCTATGTGAAACCAGTGATAAAATTAGCAGTTTCGAACAAAAAACACCACACATTTATTAGTTCACAGGAATTGTCACTATAATATACAGTGGCGTCAAGTCCCAATCTTTATACGACAGGCTATGACGCTTGTGTAAAGACTGATAGAGACAGACATCTTCTGTGAACAAGAAGGTAAACACCCTCTTGTATTCAAGTCCCATGTACATACCATACACACAATAGTAGTACTTGAATCAGAATGTTGCAGCATGCCAGTCACTCATTACCACCTCAACACACAAAAATTTTTCAAACCTAACTAATCGCAAATACAGGACTAAAATCAGTTTTGTACCCTCAAATTAACATCAGCAAAAGTCAATGTATGGGAACTACATAAACGTGTAAAATGCAAATGTAAATAATACTTGCACAAGAAGGTGAACGAAAAATAGAACAGTCTCTAAATGATTCTAGCTAGCATACAAGCCCTTGCATGCAAGCCACTTGCAAACCAGTTAGCCAGTTATACGTTGCAAGTTGACTTGAACAAGAAAGGTCTACACCTTCTTGTCAAAAAAGTGAACCGTGTGTAACAGGCTTACCATTTGGCAGCTCTTTCTGGTATATGCTAATTCAGGAAGGTGCTTTCAGGAACACTTTATTAACTGAGGAAATATCACTGTTAACATCCGGAAAAGATTACCGAACCTCATATGTAGTGCTGTGTAGCAATGAGTTACACATAACGTGTGTAATATTCGGAGAGAGTACTATGAGCATTCAGGTTCTTTCACCATATTAGGGGCGTTGGTGAGCATGACTAGAAACCGTCCATTACATCCACTCTCTGACCACAAAATACCTTAAAAGAAGCATATAAAAAGGCACGCATACTTTTTCAATGATCAATGTTTTATAACAGTCAAATATTCAATTTCTAAATTCGTTAGTAAAGTTTTTTTTAACAATCCCATGTTCAGGAAACTAGAGACAGCGGAGAACTCCCAAATCACTTATCGAATGAGGTGTGGATGGAGCGGCCTAATTTGCATATCGATATGCAAATGAGATTAAATAATTATTTCATTATTTAATCGATTTATTAGTGCAATTGTTTAATCAGATTTTTATTACCTTTTTATTGTTAGATATCAAAATGTTTTATTATTTTATTGGCGTTGAAATGGTTAAGGTGGCGGAGCAGCATCGATGTGTCCACTGTAATGTTCTGGAGCCGATTGAACAGAGAGGTGGGTTGTAATTGCTTATATAGGTGTAAATCTTGTTGTAAGAATGGTATAAGGGATATTTAATTTTTTTTTTTGTTTGCGAATAATGAGTGGAACGCACTTCCGTTCAGGTCGAATGTCTAGAAGCATATTGAATATTTATATATGGGAGAAATGTTTTCTTTTCGGCGAAGTAAATATTTTTAATGAAAAGAGATGTTCAATAGCCTAACGAACGAATTACTTTAATCACTAACCAAAAGACTTAAATCATGCGATTACCACAAATTCATTACACCAACTTTAATAATGGGATTATGGAATTTATTCCACAGAATGTAACAAATGCTATCTGAAGTCATTAAACAAAGTTAATTAATCAAACACATACTAATCAATAATGATAAGAACCAAGCTAACACAATAAAACGAATTACAACTCACCATCATTCCAGACCCCTGACGAAGATCCCCTGCCACACTGACACACATACACAAATATAAATACGTACTTTACTCCGCCCCACATCGGCTCTCACGACCAATATTCTAAACATAGAAAAGGCAAACATTTTCACTCCTAATGAACTGGAAATTATAACAGAATACAAAGAATTGCTTCATTAATTAAATGTAATCGATTGCCACCCAAACAAAATAGCCTAATTAAACAATAGGAATTATTGCACAATACACGTAATAAACCTATTGCACATCCAATCCCATTAATATAGATAGGTTTATTAAATGAATAAGACATAAATTATTATTTAAAATATTTTTATTTTGTATCATAATTTTACATATACTGTATTACAATCTTTTAAGATCTTTAATCTTAACCCACGAACCACGTGCTTTTGAAAAACCTCTCCAACAAACCAAGGACATATTTTTTTCTTTTAATGATTTTATCAACCAAATATTAATTTGGAGAACTAACTTTTGGCAATTCATGTTCGTAAAAACTGCATTTTATACGCTGTCCATCACAGGTTTCGAGGTAATACACTCTGATAATGAATTTCTAACTGAAATAGTTTTAAATATTTCATAAGACTAATTAACCTTGTATTTTTTCTCAAAGACAGACTTCAGCTTATACACTCATACAGACATACCAACTTTGAACTTTAGTTTTCTTTTGTCAAATACTTATACATGATTGTTTACAATTTTCATTAATCTACTGTCCATAATTTTTGGGCGCCATCTTGATAGTTCTATGATATCTCGAATTATAAAATTTTAGTATTTAATGTAAAACATCCCCCCATTGTACAATCCCTTCAAAGTGAAATACTTATATATTAATTGCTTCATCGATTTGTTAAAAACTGTTCCACCAAACTGGCTTTAGGGTCTGAATACATTATGTAATGATTGTTTCCAAAATCTGTCATTAGTTTCTGGAAATTTTCAGTAAAGAACTCGGATCCTTTGTTGGTTTGGAGTGAATTTAGTGTTCTTTCTTGTAAAATGAACTTCATTGCAGCACTGACCTGTTTCCCTGTATTGTTTTTTACATGAATACCCCAACCATATTTGGAATAAACTTAAATCAATAATTGCATTATGACAGTTTTGGCAACTTATGTCCTCCAATTGAAATATGCAATTATTTGTAAAACATGCAATATAAAACAGAACAGTTACCAAATACAATAAATTGTGGTCATTTATATTTATGTCTTTTGAATATAAATAGGACATATAAGTCAATGTTTTAGTAAAGACTTTTAGTAATATGTCAATTATGTTGATTATAAGTGGAAATTCATTGAATTGCACTCGGTATAATTCCCAGCTTTTGAGTTAGAGGGGCAATGGCAAATTAGTCAAATAGAATTCATTATTTACAACAGCATATCAAACATCGATATATACAATCAATCACTTATGTTCAACAATATTGAAAAAACTTATAAGATTGTGATACCGGTAGAATCTTATGAGATGGATGATTTAGAAATGTTCATTAAAGCAACATTACCTGAAAATGTACATTTCTGATTATGTGGAAATGCAAATATGTTAATTAGTGTGATGTGTTGTAATGTCGATATCGATTTCACAGAAGACAATTCAATTGCCAATATGTTAGGTTACAAAAGGATAGTATTTCCAGCTAGTCAATTGCATGAAGTGTCAAAGCAGTTTAATATATTGTCAGTTAACGTATGTCATATAAGTGTTAGTACTGTAGGCTGTTCATATTTTAATGAAAAACCACCAAATACAATATATGAATTCATGTGTGCAGTGGCTCCAGGTTCCAAAATAATTGAAAAACTGAATACATTGATATATCTTCCAATAATTGATAATCGAGTGGATGAATTAGTTGTTAGAATTGTCGATAAAGATGGTAAGCTTATTCACTTAAGAAACAAAGAAATTACCATACCATTACATTTTTAAAAACCTATGCAAACATGTGCATTCCATATTTATTACAATCAAAATTGCTATTGTCTATAATAATCAATACGGCCATGTAGTAGGTGCTTCAATAAAAAAACTATGTTTCTAAAAAAAATGTATTTCGAAGAAAGTAACTATAAAAATATAAAAACAGAATCATAAAATGCTTATTTTAAACAAGATACCCATAAAGTTAACACAGAGAAATGAATTGTTTTGAAAGGAATTAGGATATACAGTTAATAGAAATGGAAGACATACTTAATGTTGAAGAACCAATAAGTTATGGAGATGCAATCACCACTAAGGAAATACATGAATATGAACCATTCTGAGCAGGTTTGTACACATTTCAATCGTAAATAAGGATTACTATACAAAATCACGATATTTGCACTTTACCGTTGAAATCAAGTTTAAAGTTTAGAGGAACACTTTAAAAGACAGCCAGTGTAACTAATCCAGCAACTACAGGAATAGTGAGAATCAGAATACTTCATTTAATCGACAGTTTTGCATATCTGCTCAATGGTGTTGAAATAAACCAATCACACAATGTTGGAATTACTTCCACGATAAAGCAAGATCTCTTGGAAACTGCAAACAATATTTATACAGGACTAATGGCTGGGTAGAGCAATGCTAATAATTTTGCACCAAAAATAAACCTAGGCAGAAAAAATGAAGTTGTTATACCGTTCAGTATGAACACTTGGATTTGCTGAGGACTATAAACATGTAATATTAATCTTAAACAAGAATTAGTTATTCTATTTGGGAATGTGTATTTGAATGCCATATATGATACAGTTAATAACAAGGAAGGTATAACATTTGACTTAAACACTGTTGAATGACTAATGCTAAATATTTAAACTAATACTCATGAATGGATAAAGTTGATAAATATATCGAAAAAGGTAATAATCTAGATATTGTATCCATATCGTGGGCTTTGGAGACATTTCCAACTCTTCCAACATCACAAAAAGTAGTATGGAATGTGAAATCAAGTTTTTTCATCTGAGAAAACAGAATTTGTTTTTATTTGTTTTCAAACAAATCGACAAAACAATTAAAAAGCTAATAGATCAGTATTCGATAATTGTGACATGAAAAATATTTAACTGTATCTAAACAGTCAAGCTTATCCCTATATGGATTTAAATACAAACTTTGGAGATGGTTAATTCCTTATTTGCTACTATATGTACTCAAAGTTCCAGGAAATGTGTTACAACAAAATCAGCTCACCGATCCTAGAACCCGAATCATTTAAAACCAGAGGAACGTTCTTTGTACTTGATGTAAGCAAACTAAACAATACCTTCAGCAATAATGTCATTGATTAATGAATTGAAATTATTGCAAATACACAAATTCCAGCAAATGCACAAGCTTATGTGTTGATAATTCATGATAGATTGGCAAGCTATAATGTAAGAGTCAATCTGACTTGAATCACCAGACAACAAGACATGGTATTAACAACATGTTTTGCAATGTGCAAGGATTTCAATCACCGGAAAAAATTATCATTAAGTAATTTGCTATTACTGATATGGAGGAACACACAAATGTGTTCAGCTTCAAACCACCATTCCATTGAAAATATCTAACTCCAAAATACAAAACAAATAGATGGGTAACCAAATGCTGCCATGTTATAAAATGGGAGAGTGGATTTATGGACTATGAGAATATTGAAGATATTTGAAAGAAATACTTAAATAATTGAGAAATATATGTAGGTGGAATTGACAAAAATGCATTTTAGAAAGTGTGTGGTATGGAAATGTTACAGATATTAAAAACGAATACAATTGTCCTTCGTTCAAACAATTGTGTAAATCATCTGGTTATAAATCGAACTTCTTCTCTGCGGAGTAAAACTCTCGATTAATGCTGAATTGGTCATTGGTGACTGAATGGGATGAAACAGATTATGACTATTATCCTCCTGGTTCACAACTGGATATAATAGGAGTAATATGGCATTATCTGGGATGAGACCACATTGTGGACTAACAAGTGGAATTTAGTAAGTATAAATGTACTTGGTTTATGCATACAGAAATCAAAGAGTAAATTGAATATTAGCAAGTTAATTGCATGCTGGAGTAAATCTTTTACAAAATGTTTTGGAATGTAATAGCTTTAGTCTCTTTGGAAATATGTCTTTCTTTCCACTTGATTAATATTTATGTCTCTGGAAACTCAAGTGTGAAATTTAAAAAAAATACAATGTACACTAGAAGGTAATAAATTTTAATGATTTAATATATTGTCCAGATCTGACAAAATGTCCTGTTTACCATATGTGTTCGAATACTAGTCTACCATGTATTCACACTTCTCCTGATTTACCAGAATTTATAATACTACAACACAATCAAACAAATGGAAATACTACAAGTACTGTCAAGGGGAAAAATTATGTAAATGTGTTTTTGTAAACATCTAATCTTGTTATAATGTAATCTGTAATAAAAATATAGCAAAAAAATTGTTTTAAAATACTTGTTAATGTTTAACTGACTTTACAAATGCATTAATTGTAATATCAACTTATAAACTATTTCTGACAACGAAATATTAGTTATGTGCATTTAACAATGAAATATAAATGTGTTTGCTCATAAAGGTTTGTGTTGTAGTATATTGATTAAACATTCATTTGAAACGTATTTTCAATTCATAGAATTGCCTAAAGCTGACTATAAATAGTTGGAACCTTTCAGTTTAATTCTAGACTTGGAAGACTACAGAAGCAACGATGGCTTTGCTGTGTTGTTTCTGTGGTAAGACCTTCATAGATCTAGGCAGTATGCATCGACATGAAATGAAAACCTGCAAGATGAATAGTTCGACCTCAACTTTTGAATACAAATTCTGTCAGAGACAGTTTTCTCGAGACTATATTTTGTAGAGACATTATACAATTTGTAGCATTCGTTCTATGCGACAACAACAATTAGCACTGCAATCAGCACCACAATTAGCTCTGCAATTGGCTCTGCAATTAGCACTGCAATCAGCACCACAATTGGCACTGCAATCAGAACCACAGTTTGGCACCTCAAACAGCTCTGCAATTGACACCATAATTGGCACCGCAATTGGCATTGCAATTAGCACCACAGTCGAAATCACAGTTAAAATTTTCTGCTCCACCCACTGTATTTCCTTCAAAACAGCGATACCTTTATTCAGGATTGGAAAGTAAATCTCTTTCCAAGTCCTCAGTGAATAGTTTGCCCAGCTCAACTATAAAATATTAACCACAGTGTTTGCAGCCAGACTGACTGCTGCAAGGATAAATAATGTCAAAAACTAGTACTGATGTAGACTTTGAAATATTTTTATCAAGGTGTAGGAAGCCTCTGATAGATTTAACTTCATCACATCGGCCAATAACTCTTGGTATAAATATATCCTGTAAGTATCTTAAATCCTTCCCAGCAGAGAAATCCTTTACTGAATCTTTCTACTTTCAAACTCAAGCTCTCCTCATTCTACATTCCACAGATATTGGTGACCTTTACAACTGTACCACAGCATCTTACCTCACAAATAAGCATTTTATAATTCTGTCTATGTCTTTTTATAGTTACTTTCTTCGATAAAAATATATCAGTAGGGCCGCAGTGGCTCAGTAGGTCTAGATATTATCTTCATATTATAAATTCGCAAGTAGTCACAAGTAGTGGCAGGTAGTCGCAAGAAGTCGCAGGTAGTCGCAAGAAGTCGCAGGTAGTCGCAGTTAGTGTAAGTAGTTGCAAGTAGTCGCAAATAGTCGTGGATAATCATGGGTAGTTACAGGTTGTCGTAGGTATTCACAGGTAGCTATGGGTAGTTGCAGATAGTCACAGGTAGATGCAGTAGTCGCAAGTAGTCACGGGTAGTCGCGAGTAGTCACGGGTAGTCGAACGTAGTCAAGGGTAGTCACATGTATTCGCAGGTAGTCAGGGTAGTCGTAAGTAGTCGCAGGTAGTCATGGTTAGAGGCAAATAAATAGGTATGTATTTTAATAACTCCATAAAACCTGAGCAAAGCGATGCCGGGCTGCAAGTCTGAAATAAAAACCAAAGAAAACAAGCATGGTATTAATTGGTATTAATTTCCATTTCCCTTCCTTGTTTCTTAATGTATTAATAATTATTCAATTAATGTGAGATGAGGAACTACATATTCACAGTAATATTTAAAATACTTTTGCACTTGAAATACTTTCTTTATTTTAATTTATTATCTTTTTTACAAGTGTTGTCTTATTGCAGTAAATGCCATTACATGAAAATGGCAAATGGTTATTGGTTATAATATATATTTATTATGAAGGAAAGGCATGTGTGCCATACAAAACTAAAAGGGGTCTGCATTGCGGGGAAAGGTAGGTGAGACGACTAGCGAGTGTTAGCCCCTGTTCTTAAATCAATGTTGTTGTTGGGGCTCAGATGATTACACTTGTATTATTTTCTGTCCTCGTTCTCCTCTGGGGAAGCTTGATGCTCGGATTGGGGGCCTTTGAGAGCTTTATCTCCTTTTGAGGGATTTTGCCACTAATCTGGACTATGATATTTAGCGCCAAGGAGTGTCTCAAAGTATAACAATATAATAGTGATTAGTCTGTGCTTAAATAGGCGTGTAAATGTATTAAGTTTAATACTCAGGTAATCCATCATTCAACAAGCTTTATTGATCGATTGTTACGAAAATTGGCAGACAAGTACTACTGCGACAGGCTATTTAAATTGGTGTGTTTTACACTTCTTTTCAAACCATTTTCAAACATAACTTTGAATGCTGGCAGTATATAATACAAACACCAATTGTGTCCACACAAAATCAATTTTGTCCACCATTTCGTAAAATATCATCATATGACAAATTATAGTTTTCATGTCATATCTCGAGAAACAATCAACTATTCCAGCCAAATTTGGAGAATAATTTGTACTGTGGTAGGTAATATTAATTCTTCAATTTTTAAGTCTGCCATGCACTTATTTTCAGAATGGCGGCTACAATGACACATTATACTAGTGTGCTGTTTCTATGAAACTAATTAACTGATTTAACCTTAACTTTGTGTACTGACACTATCTATTACACTCATCGAATTGACTAATACATAAAAGCGCTTCCCCACTATACCGATCGGCTTTGGCAATCGTCCTTGCCGAAATCGAATAACTTCCCCACGACGCAGAGTTGTGGGGACATGTCTGTCGAGTTTCATGAATGGTCGGCACAATTATGTGTGAAAATTAACGACGAGGAAGATGTGATTATAGCAGTAGCTACTATTATTGTTATTGCCAATGTTATCAAGGTGTGTCATGCACTGATTTATGTTCTTCGAGATTACATCAAGGCAAGTTAGTAAAAATAAATTTTTATGTTTTGTATTTTATTTATTGTTAAAAAGAAAGGGCAAGGCTATTGACATAAAATGTTGTAATATAACCGCAAACACATATACAAACACTAGTATTACAATTGACATAAAATGTTTTCAATAGAATCACAATCACTTAATGCTGATGCTTCACATGTCGTGGTTTCTTCGCCGGAGGTTAGCAGGAGAAGGAGAGGTCGCTCGGACTGCACTGTTGAAGGATTACTGCATTCCGAAAACATTGAAGTAGATGGTGTACATGTAGGTGGGTTTGAGAAGGAGCGTTCGGGTAGTTGAAAGATTGGGTAGTGAACAGCAGGAGGATTGTTGTATTTGCCAATTTCTGCCTCAGACAAGGTATTGTTTATGATGTGCTTAACCATGTGCCCAGCATGAGGGGACAAAAGTTTCCTTAGCTTTATTGCGACTTGCTCCCCAAACACAGTGTACTCGTCCCTCTCTTGTTTTTGAGACTGTATGTTCTTCATGATAGATCGCGCTTCGTGTAGGACAGGTTGCCGCAATTTGGTACGTTTGGCAGTGTTTCCTGGCGACTCAAATGCACTCTGGTTCTGATAGGTGTTCTACTAGCGGCTCATCGTTATCCCCTCCGTTCACCTCAGTATTGGCTATCTTTCCAACCTTTTGAATGTGCTCTTGTATCTGAAAATAAGGAAATATTATTATTAGTTTTACAACATACATACTCCACATGTTGTAACATACACATATACATTCACATAATATGTGCGATACAGTCAATTCTATATCATATTTTTGTTACCACTGAACAAAATTATATTTTACTTATTTAATTGTGTTTTGTTCTTTTCAGATGCCAGACAGTGAATTAGTCATTGCCAGGAAAGATGTTCCTCGCGTTTTATATAGGCGTTTAAGAAAACTGGCATTTAACAGTACAGTATATAATTAATAAATGCGATTGGGGGGTGGACCCAGGGCGAGGCAACACCCGTCGAATGCCCGCCGTCCCTGAACATGACATGAAGTGAGACCCTAGGATGGGGTGGCACTGGAATGCAAGGGCGGGGGAAACGGGAGTTCCCCGAGAAGGCCCGCCGGGGAGCGGCATCGTCCAACACGATTCCGACATGCGAAGGTCCGGGAGCGAGCCCGCCGGGAATCGAGCCCGGATCGCCGAGGTGGGGGGCGAGTGCGCTATAGCCACTGCGCCACCGCTGCCCCAACAGGACAGTTATTTAACAAAAGAGACGTTTGAAGCAGTCTTTTAACAGATCAGTCATTTGGCCGAATAGGCGCTTGGTTTTCATTGTATTTTAACTTAGCGTAGATCTCTAACAGTCTACACAACAGTTGCTTAGGAGACGACGTCGTTGGGTAGAAATGGCATTCAGTAGAATAAATATTTGACCAAGAATTCTGACATACTACTACTTTTTGCCAAGTGACTGGTATATCTGTGTGAAGCGGTAGATGGGAGGTCTGAGGTACAAGTCCGATAATACCATTAAATGGCAGAACTTTGAAGGTTTATTTTAAAAATTTTAAAACTTTGTAAATAAGAAAATTCTCATATCGAATTTTTATTATGGTCGCCACAAACACGAACACTAGAGGAAAAGCTTGTATTAAATTTGTTAGAAATATTTGAAAATGTTCGCAATTTGGTCGACAATGAGTTTAGAGATGGTAGCCGTTACAGGTGAAGAGATAAAGTGAGTGAGTGAATTAAGAGATTTGGATGGCACTTAACATCGAGGTCTTGAGAGCCGATGAGGTTGAAGCGAGGTGAGCATGGAGCTGCGCCGTGATGCAAGGGGAGGGGGGCGAGAGGAACGGGAGATCCCCAAGAAAACCCGCCGACTACGGCATCGCCCAGTCCGAATCGTGGAGAGATGAATATTTACTAGTTTTTATTTTCAAAGTTTTTTTTTCGTGAAATACGTTTGGGATAAGTTACGATGTTGAGATTCAAAACAGAGCGACCAGAAAAACCATATTTGTTTTCTCAGTTTTTTTTTTTATTTTTATAATCACGATATTTGAAAAATGTCATTATTTTCAAGGTCGACGTAACAGAACATTCAAAAAGGAACTCAAAGGCCTACTGGTAGAGCGAGAACAACTGATTCGACGTCCTACATAAATGCTTATCCCAACCTTAGAGTCCCAGAACGTTCAACTGTAAATTAAAATCCTCACTGACTTATAGCGTCTACGGGAAAGCATCTTTTAGGAAAAATTACATGTATCGACCACTGTTTTGAAACCATTCAAGAAAGAGTTAAACAGCGAGTAGAGATCGTTTTCTGTCTCTGAAATTGTATTATTTGGTACGCGACTACATTGAAGTTTGTTATACAATTCCCACAAGCAAAGCTATGTAATTATCTATTGCAGTCCCGCAATTTGGTACTGCAAAATTGATATACTGGGCACGAATAAATTAGTGTGATGCAGAGACTATAAGGCACTTGATGCGCATGTCAGAGTTATCCTTAGCACAAAACTTTTTTTTTCTGTACCTCTAAAAAGCAAAACATTTTTCTTTAAGACAGCTGTTCAACAGAAGCGCGAAACAGGAGGTACAGTCATCGGGTACCGAACTGCTGTGAAAGGGAATTAAAGAGGGCGAGTTGAGTGATAATTAAGAAAAGAATTGGGGTCAGAGGACCTCTCTTTGTTCGGCGACTGGTGGCAGGGTCGACTTGCCGGCTGTCCTAAGTGCGCGGAATGGGAAAGAAGAAAAGAAACTCCTTGAGGTGGTAGAAAGTGGAAGAGGGGAGAGGGGAGGGAGTAGGAGAAAGTTTTCTAAGCTTTTTTTTTTTGTGGCCACCAGGGAGATAGGCGGTTGTTGCAGTGCGGGTCTGCAGGTTTACGAGTGCCGGGTTCGAGTCTCTAATGAAAGAGTGGCGCGGCCCGCGGTGATGTCTTCATCTCGCAGCTGTCGGCCGACTAATCTGCCTCCCTCCCAGCCTCCCGGGGTACACACACACCTCGGCACATGCGCAGAAGGCTGGGCTGGCTGCCATCTAGAGTTCCAGAGTGATGCCGAGGAATGACAATGGTTCGGGTTCGTAAGTCAACTGCGAGACATTGTAGCCGCTGTGTATAATGTTCACGGTGCTTATAGGCTCTGCACGGTAAAGTGAGCACTTTTAAAAGCCCTCTCAAGAGGTATTAACCACTAATAAATATATCTTACTGCAGCCTCGGGCGTTTACTTTTGAGAGTGGTGAAATGTATACCCTCTGTTTATTGGTCACATTGCAACGTTAATATTAGAAAACAGCAGAAAGATAGAAACTGGGCGAAATAAAAAATGCCGAAGGGCCTTAAATAGTGCTCACTTTACCGTGAACAGCCTATAGTAGGATCTACTTCCCTAACAATACTGTATCCTTCCACCACATGTAAATTTTACAGTGCCATAGATTTGGTCACTTTACTCGCGTGCTATCCAAGTGAAACAGAAAAACCGTTATGCATGTGAATGTGTTACGAATATAGGAGTCTCTCACTATAATGTGAATAAAACAGAAACAACAACCTCACTTGAAATAAGTATAAACATTGCGCTTTCAATAAAACGCCGAGCTTAGGAACTATATTATTTATTCGTTGCCGAAATAATTGGGAGGTCCCGTATCTATGTGTACTGTAACACACAGTGTATGTAATCTCGGCCTGTGATATTGTTCCCCAAGGTTGATCTCAAAAGTGCTCACTGTACCGTGAACAGCCTATAGGTAAGCATGTAATTGTAAAGGTTTTTTTTTTTTTTCAAACGTCGCCCGGTTTTATGTTTGAAAGCTTAGCAGGGGACGGATTACAGACTAACTTACAACCTAACTTAAATTAACGCCCATGCCTTGCCCGGGATGCGAACCCAGAGCCTCCCGCGCCCCAGATCGGTGGCGCGCCAATCGGCTGCGCCACGGGACGTCGGCGGTAAGCATGTAGTATATATATATATATATATATATATATATATAAAGCAGTACACGGGTTGAACCGAACTGACGAATGGGTGTAAATTGTACTCGTAGGCAATTATTTTTAAAGTGACATGTGACTGTAAGCAGTCGACACATGGTGCACGGTGTAAGGAAATCCGCCACGTACGGCTTAACGTCATGTCGACAGCGAGGTCAGTGGAGATGGAGATAGCTGCACGGAGGAAAAGAAACGTGAAAACGGAACTGTCCGTGCTCTGCAGTAAGGAAGAATCCCAGCATTCGCCTGGAGTTAATTTCTGGAAACCTGGGAAACCTACATGAATTCAGGAAGGCCGGGCCGGGAATCGAACTCGGGTTCCCTCAAACAGCGATTACAAAGTTCCACAACTGTGGCGCCCCGTTCGGTTAGCAGGCTGCGTTGCTGCGGCGTCTAGTCTAAAACCTTTTAACCTGAAGGAGCTGCGCCTACGTAATTTCCCCTAACAGGCTTTTCGCCTAAAGACGCTTCGCCTTAAGTCGTTCAGACGGGAAAGCATTTTGCCTAAAGAACATAAGACTTCGGGTGTTTTAACATTAGTGCATTTCGCCTGCAGGCGTTTTGCCTAACGGGTGTTTAGCCGAAAACTTAAACATAAATAAACTATAGCAAAAATTTAAAACATATAACCACCATTTTTATCACCTAGATTACTGCGAATAACAATATTTCTCGTTTCATGGATCATGAGTTTATCTTCATAAAGAATTCCTTAACCACTGTTTGAACAGTTCAATAAATTACTGTAAATTCCCAGCACGAATTCATTACATTATGACGTCTAACAAGCTAATAGAATTTCAATTAGCTCTCAATAATGCGAAGATTTAGCTCACCAAGCCCTGCTCTTAAATGACTTAAAAAGAATTAATGAAAAGAAAATATGTTTTAACTGCCCCAATTTAAGTTTAATTTTAGTACAAACAAAAATAAAAGGAATTTAAATATACTTCATTCTTAGTCCAAATTTAAACATTCTCAAGTAATTATTAAAACTAAAGAGTAACGTGGTTATAGTGTTCAGAGGGCTGATCGGTATTCCACTGTTTAAAAACCAGTTGTGGTACACAACATGCTGCAACTTAATACAACTTAATACAGCCTCCGTTACATCTGCGAAATAATTAGATAGCAACAAGAAGTTAAGTTGCGGCAGCGGATCTTTGAGCGATCACACATTAACAAGACGCTCTCTAAACTTTCTGCGTTGTTTCCATTAGACATAGCGCTCTTAGGAATAAATGTTGCAACTTATAATTCGAGACAGCATGAAGCTATAATTAGTCGATTTTATTCGACACTGTAAAAACAAATTCTGGTTAACTTCCTAAACTGCAATGGAAATTTTTAACCCACACACCATATGGAAATAATACTGAATGTCAGGCTGAAAATATTGGGAATTTCTATCATAGCTACTACACAAAGTTGGGAACTTTCCTATGCCATCTGACTCTTTCCTGAGCAACTGTAGGAACGTTAGCAGCATGAAATGGAAAATAATTTACCACTCACGCTTTGTCATTGTACGTATACACTGATATGGTAAATTTACTTAAAATATCTTAGAGTAATGTGTGGTCGCCGTTTCGAGATGTGATGGGTGTGTGTGTGTCCGCTATATGCACGAGGATCGAACCCCGCGTTTCCTACATTTAGACCTATGTTTCAAACACAACTTTTTTTTTTCATTTTTTTTTGAGTTTACATATTACCCAATATTTTCAATTTCATTTTTTTATGTTTTATATTTTCGTTTTTTTTATTTATTTATGTCAATTTATTTAGTAATAATTAAATCTGCCCTGTTTTTAATTTTTTTTTTGAAAACCAGCTGCTTCTCACCCTTGTTCCAAACGTCTGAATGAAGTAAAATCACACTGCTTTAATAGTACACTCAGTCTGAACTATTGTGGTCAAAAAAACTTCTTAATTAGCAGAGAATAAAACCTGTTTTGCTAGTCGAATGGCTCAGTTACACGAAAAATGGCAATCCAACAACCAACTGCAATATTTTCCACTGTTGCTGGTACATTCAGTAGTGTGACGACATGCCGAAGTTGTGCGTATCAGATCGTGTTTTGTAGGTGTGTGTACACAAGCGTGTGAATGCTAGGGACAGTACATCCAGAAACTTTTACATTTACTAAGTTTTATTCTGCTTGGCTTTTAAACACTGCAAGGCATATTTGTTTCTCATCCAATATTGACGGATACCTAGTCTCTATTGTTATAGCTAAATATTTTACTTTAGTAGGCCTGCCACCAATAAGAAAAACAAACAATAAAAAAATTAGCAGATGATAAACGAAACATTGTATTCTTTAAATGGTAAAGTAAAACATTTACACAACAAACCACATTTAATAAGTCAGAACTCCCCAGGCACTTAAGTAAATTAAACTAATTATCAGATTGCCTTTCAAACAAGAGCGTTGTGGTGGAAATTTCACGCGCGTATTTTTATAGTGTTTGAAATAAATTAATATTTAATTCATACGCACTGTATTGGGTTATTTGCTATGGCAATTATCTGAGATGCGTACACCGACTTCCAGATAAAGTAACACATATGGTAAATATGTATATAAGTTGCTACATGGAAGATTAAATTTTCAAAATTAAGGCGAACTTTTTTTTAAACTAAATTGTTCACTTAAATTAGATTAGACTAACTTGGGTATGTGCGGGTAACGTAAATGATGAACACATTAACGTAATGAGTAATAGACCGTGCTTATTTGAACTCTCATAGGAAAGCCATTTCAAGGTCTCAGAATAAGCCTAGAATAAACTACAAAAGACCTTACCTTATGCTTAGTAATTGTGATGACAAAATTGAAGGAGTTGTAAAATTTATAACAATCTGAAATTGTGTGTATATTTACCTAAATAAGCACAAAAGAATAAAGTTAGCTTCTAAAATTACGACTCAAAATTTTTACGTGCAGAAAATGTTCATTGGTATAAATGAAAGAAAAGAAGAAAAGAAAAGAGTAGAGTTGAGCAGAGTAGAGTGGAGTAGATAAGAGTAGAGTGCAGATATTTGGGCGGTTCTTAAAATCGAGGTCTTGAAAGCAAGAGTGCAGTAGATTAGATTATATTAAAGTATAATAGATTAGATTAGATTATATTAAAGTAAAGTATATTTCCTTAGATTATATTAGATTGGAGAAGAGTACTTTTCTTACAAGGCAGGTATAAAAGGAAAAAAAAAATAATGGAAAAGTGTACTAGGAAAAACAATACTTTTGTGTAAATATTGCTCGATCAATAACAAAAGAAGTGTCGTTCGTTAATTTACGTTATAATTTATGTCCGCAAATAAAGCAGGAATGCCCTTGGGTGGGCTTGAACCACCAACCTTTCGGTTAACAGCCGAACGTGCTAGCCGATAGCCTTCATAACTTCGCACTAAATTTTGTATAAAAACTGAAAATATTTTTTCCTTAAAAAATTAATTGCAACTCTTACAATATCATAAACCAATTTTTAATTTGGTAGTTTTTACATAACTTTATAAAGAACCAACAAATTTAATCTTGATTTCTGGTGTAAAAACAAACACTGGAGAAAATATGAAATCTTGTATTTTGGTACTAACTCCCACAGAGAGCCTTATTATATAACTATATTAATAAATTATACATATACAAGTATAAATGACTTAAATTATAATGCGTGGCGATTATCTAATTAATTCTATACATTAAAAAGTTTTGGATCTTTCCTCTTGGTTAGTAAAAATGATCTGAAATATGTACTTTTATGTCTATCGAAGCATTAGGCTTACGGCTACATTTTATTTACATAATTTTTAACGCACTTTCTGTAGTATATTATAAAATATAAACGTGAGATATATTAAATAATTTTTCACAAATTCTTCGTGGAACTTATCATTGTTCTAGAATTTCACATTTTATATGTCTTTGCTGTGTTTGTAAATATGCTGATTAAAAGATAGGAGCTAAAAGACACTCGAGTTAGAACGGAAATCTCACACTAGACCTGTCTGTCACACTGAGTTGCCCCGTTCCTGCATACCTGCTTACATTCACTTTTTCTTTATCGCTCAGGATTAAGACGATGAAACGTAAGTGAGTTCAGCGGCCTGATAACTTGGCCTGATAGTACTCTATACACTCGCATATAGGTAGGTAGGTAGATAGGTCAGGGCTTAATGTCTCGTCGACAGCGAGGTCATTAGAGGAGGACACTCTCATGCAGGAAATGAGACACGTGGCTGATTGCCGGAGGTGTTTCTACGGCTTTCTTTCCTTTCCCTCGTCACTGCATTATTCCTGTTCTTCATCATGGCCGTCGCCTCATTTATTCTCGTGAAGGGTTGATGAGTACTCTTTGGCATCACTCATTCAAAGTATCGCCACTTCGGTGGCTAGGAGTGACAGTATACTGCAGTAAAATATTGTTCATTCAATTTCGGAGTAATTGCCGTTAAGTGTGTTTCACAGTATAAACATAGTCATGTGTGGGGTTATTGTAGATGTTATTTACCAACAGTACATCCAGGACAACGTGTTCGATATGACCTGAAAATCTCATTCTCACCAGTTTATACTTTATCATATACCAAATCTCAAATATTATAATTTAAAAAGTTCGTAACCTACAGAGAATGGCCCAGTGTTAACATAAAAAATGCCAATCCATGACCTTTTGTACCTAATACGTCTCTCTGATTTATGTGCATTCTGTATTGACTATATCATAGTTCATATCTGACAGGCGTGTGCACACTTGCGTGTTAACGTTGAGTAGACATCAAGTAACTTTCACATTTCAGTTGCAATATGCTGCACTTTGAATCTCTACAAGTTGCTACGCTAGCGCCAGTCGCCCGCGACACTAGCGCTCTTCGTCGGACATTATCTAGACTCTCTGGCCGCTTGCGCGCTCCTTGGCCAAATTTTCCCTCCCGAGTTCTCCCTCTACTGCCTACTCACGACCTCCCCCTCCTTTCTCCGCTTATGGTTGTTTACTTAAGCCCGTGTACTTCCCCCCCCCCCTTTTTTTCCTTCTTACTCCAACAGACAGCCTACTGATCAGTTAATTACTTTCATTTCCAGCGGAGTCTTTGGGTGTGCAACAATGCGCGAGAAAACTAGTTGACCGTTTCAAAATCTGCTATCATGGTGCCTTCATCCACTAAGGGCCGGTTTCACCAACGAAGATTAACTTTTCAGAATATCGAAATAATTTTATCCAGATGGGAGATTTAACTCCGACCACCTCAAACTCTGAGGACGAAGTGGTTGTATTTTTCTACGATGCCATACAGATAGCTGAGGCCGTGGATGGGTTACTGTAGAGATTAAAATAATTCCAGGGATGGGGTGTGTGATTGACTGACAGGTCTTCGCACACTTCTGAAGGGTGCCGTGATTAACTGATATCTGTGTGAGATACCCTTTTGGCAGACAAAACACCCAAGCGACATTTGCGGGACTTTGACATTTTTCAATGGTGACAGAATAGGGGGCACAGCATAGGATGAGTTAAGGTGAGTGTAGGGTTAGATCAGTAGAGTTCAGGAGTCGTTCACTCCTTAGTTCGAGACCCATAGAGGGAATTTTGTACAGTAAAATTTTAAACAATGGTCTTCAAGAAGGTATGGATAATGCGTGTGTTATCAACCCTCACCATACACATAATAGTGGTCTCAACCGTAGTGCAGTGAATAAAATTTACTTGGGTATGAATAAATACATTTTGGATACAAACAATTTAACACGAGGTCACAATAGAGAACAAAGTATCTCTTGGTTCAACAGCCTACTTCGCATAGTATTTGAGATATTCAAACAATGCGTGGAATGCTGGCGGCGTATCATTTACGTTCACAGATAAGGCTAAACAACATTAACGAAGTTGTCCCCATGATAGAGAATCACATGTCTAAATGATTAGGCCAAATTGACTACGTAGGCGTAACATTAACATGATAGGCGTATTAAGGGTGGGACGGACCACCGCGTATTTTGTGAAAAAGTTGTTTGCGCGAATACGCGTATCTCGGTTAAATGTTCTGCAAATACGGCTTTTTGTCAGAAAAGATTAAAAAACAATTATCTATGCCCCTATCTTTTTTCCTTTCGTCGCATCATAAGCATATCCATGGAGAAAAAAAAAGTCGTTCAAATGGTCAAATATCGCATTTTTAAAAGCGTTAATATGCAGTTCCCTTAAGCGGCAAGAGAAAAGTACGAACATACCGGCGTAGTTTAATCTGTGTTCTTTCACCGCCTGTAATAAAACCCCACTGTTACAGGCATAATTTGCACAGCACAGCGTTACGAAGGAAACACTGCACGCCTTAAGCGTAGTTGCGATGAGGCGCTAGAAGTGCGTGTTAGTGTCGCCCGTATCGCTCCCTCGCTTGTTCACCTTGGACGTGGTGGTCCATCCCACTCTTAATGTAATGAGTAATAGAAGTATAGGCTCCTCTCGATTAATTGAGCGCTTTTGAAATCAATTTTTGAAAAATGTCATCACTTACCTGCATATATTTTAACGCAAACTCTGACTGGCATGCATTCAGTAAAGTTGGTAACGATGGAGGAACATTAGCCCCGTGTCTCAGCGTAGTATTGAAATGTAAGGTGAACATGTGTATACTGAAATTATATCTTATGCTTTCTGTTTTTATATGCAAATGACACTAAGATTTAACAAATTTGTAAAATATTTACCTTCGTAATAATTTCACAGTTTCGTTTGACCGATACGTGAATAATATGGTCAGGCTCACGGTAAAGTTAATTTTACATATGGTTGAGGAGTACTCAATTAGGGTACAAGTTGATTTTAAACAGGGCTTTCAACAGTGCTCAGCTTACAGCGAACAGCCTATACCATGCTTACCACGCCAGCAATTTTTGCGTGGGTTAACAATGGCTGAACATCAGAATGACACTTGGGCCCACGTTGGCGAAATATCGTTTTTTTGCGGGTGTAAAACAATGCCCAGCAGTAGTGTAATTTCAGTAAGTCGGGCAGTATGTATTTTAAATAAGGCAGAACCGGCACCCGGCACAGGCACCAGACACCGACCGGCCGCCATGTTGTGACGTCACACAATAGCCATGTTGGATCTATGTGACCCTGACCTTGACCTTGTACAGTGTCCGTAACCTTGAATGTTTTTGAACCATAAAAATCGCAAAATTCTTAAAAAATGCATATATATATATATATATATATATATATATATATATATATATATATAAATTCCAAGAAATATAATTTGAAAATAAATATTAATATAATGTCGAATGTTTGAACATAACGGGATCAGGGAATGGAACAGAAGCTGTTCATTCTCTATCATTCCAGTTACCCGGTGGCCATATTGTCCTCCATGTTGGATGACTGTGACCTTTGACCGTGAGCCGGTTAACCTTTGACCTTGAACACAAAAAGTTCGAAAAAATCTAGAAATATAATAATCGAGGAAATAATTACACTGACTTAACCCGACTGCCATCTCAGGTGTGGGTGACCTAGACTTTGACACAAGAACTTAACCTTGGATGACCTTAAACCCAAAAAAATCACTTAATTATTTAAAAAATTCGCAAAGCAATTTTACAAACTGCTAAAATGTATAAAAAATTATAAACATTTTAATCAAACAATTTAAAAGAAAATAAATTTTCTAAAATTCTGGCTTAGAGGGGTTTGGAGCCGACTAGAAACCATATTATGACATCACCCAACCACCATATTGAATCCAAGTGGCCTTGAACTTGTTCTTTCACCTTGACTCCAGTGACCTTTGATACTAAACCCAAGAAATCGCAAAAAAAATTCTAAGTTCTCTCCAAAAACTCTATAAGATTCCGTTAGAATGTTTTAAAACATTTACAAATTATAAAGAATAACAATAAAAAATAGATACGTTGAAAAAGTATACAAAATCATTAAAAATTTGTTTTCAAAATGTATAAAAAGTTACTTTAAAAACTTACATTTGCGGTGGTTACCTCAGCACCACCCCCCCCCCCTGCAAAACGGGAGAAATGCCAACCTTCTCGCCCGTCGGGAAGGGAATCTTTCGTCAGAGACACGAGCGCGTTCCTCTTGTTTTAAAATATTCCAATACGACGTTGGTGTAGCTGTAAGTTGTTTAAACATGATATTAAATTAGAATAACATCTCTTTACTGCCACGTTTGAGATCCAAAAATTTGGGGATAGAATGAAAACCAAGCAATTTCAGATGAATAAGTATTAGTGTATATAACGGAATACTTTTACGAATTACGGAATGTAGGATGTTGCAATGCAAGCTTAACAAAGTGGCACTAAATGAAAAATCTTCTCTTATGGAATTTGTTTTCTGAAATGAATTCCTGTTTGGTATATATAGGAAAAAATATGGTAACAGCAAATATTTACTTTTATTTATCATAGAACGTTATTAGCAATTGGTTTTCGTAGCTCAAGCACATTGGGAAACCATGTTTTGTTGATAATTTGAGTGAAACGATTATTTAATTTGGAGTAAGGCTTTTTAGTTTTTTTTTAAATGTTAGAATGTAGCTATTTAGAAAAAAATTATTTTTGAAAAAGGATTTTTCTTTTTTCTTTTTTATATTGTCATTCTACAATTACACATGTGTAAGGAATTTCGTTTGTGACATAGAGTTTACATTTCCGAAAATATATGAGGAGACACTTGCTGGAGGATGGTGTAGCATCTGTCGACGTGTGACCCCCTCACCAAACCAGTCTTGCGAACCTCGGTGAAGTTCGGGAGCATGGAGAGATGTTCTCGCTTTGGATGCTTGAGTCAGATTGGCAGAGGAGAAAGGGTGGCGGAAAACTAGCTATCCCTCTATCATTGCATGAACCACCGCCAAACACGGCCTCGTATACACCCGTAAAGTGGCTAGTAGGAAGTGTGTGAAGCCATCCTTACGCCCCGAGAGGTGAAGACAAACTGAGAGGGTTAGGTCAGGACTGTCGTCTGCCCCTCCGATTTGCAGTGTGCTTGGTATTGCAACATGGTGGACATATATTGCAAACATGTTAGCAAATCACATGTCAGTTGCAAGTGGGCAGTGGCTGGGGTAGTTTGTGTACATAGTATGTAATTACTTTCGGTACATGTACTTAGTGTGTGTACTTATTCTTGGTAATTACTCATTAAAATATTAATCATTTGCATTTAATTTTTATTACACCTAATTAACCTCAATGGGTCTCGAATCCAGAACTTACACCTCAACCCTACACCCTTCACCTCCCTCACCACTAACATCTCGCCTTCCATCCTCGTCAGTCGTGTTTCGGCAACTTATGGGTAATAATGTGTACTTACTTTCGGTATTTATTTGTTGTGTCATTACTCATTATGTCTAATTATGCAATTACTCACCATGCGATTTAAATATAATTACCCTCTATGGGTCTCGAACTAAGGAGTGAATGACTCCTGAACTCTACTGATCTAACCCTACACTCACTTTAACTCATCCTATGCTGTGCCCCCTATTCTGTCACCATTGAAAAATGTCAAAGTCCCGCAAATGTCGCTTGGGTGTTTTGTCTGCCAAAAGGGTATCTCACACAGATATCAGTTAATCACGGCACCCTTCAGAAGTGTGCGAAGACCTGTCAGTCAATCACAACACCCCATCCCTGGAATTATTTTAATCTCTACAGTAACCCATCCACGGCCTCAGCTATCTGTGTGGCATCTTAGAGAAATGCAACCACTTCGTCCTCAGAGTTTGAGGTGGTCGGAGTCCCATTCCAACATGGCGGCCATATAATTAAAAAAAATTATTGATTCTCAGGTCAGTTGCGAGTGTGTAGTGGCTGGGGCCAGATGTGTACCTATTGTGTGTAATTACTATCGGGACTTATCCTCAGTTGTGTTTCGGCAGCCGATGGGTAAATATGTGTACTTACTTTAGGTACTTACTCATTACACAATTACTTACTGTGCAATTACTCATTATGCAATTATTCACTATGTAGTTATGCCTAATTACCCTTGATGTGTCTCGAACCAAGGACTGACCACACACCCTCAAAAAATTTCGAAGTCCCATAAATATTGCTTGGGTTCTTTGCGTACTAAAAGGGCACCACCACAGCCAAGAGCCAATCATAGCACATCTTCCAGAAGTGAGGAAAGAGAAAGAGGGGAGGGGTAACCCATCAGCCAATCACAGCACACCTCCCAGGGTAGGGTTATCGAGACACCCCTTACGAGATTAATCAAATGTCCTTTTAGCCACTTTTTTATGTTTTTTGATCGCAATAGGTATGTACGTCCCCTACTAGACATTAGCTATGGTACTCTTATTAGATACTTTTTTCGAGTGTCCACCATCGTTTGTATAGTTGGGTGGTATGGCAGGTTGGTTTTGTCGGTTGTTCTAACAAGTTTTGCTGGAATTGTATCGTCAGGAGCCAGTCTTGCGCTCAATCAATCTTGCCAGGAACGAGTCTTGGGTGGAGTTAGTCTTAGGTGGAGTCAGTCGTTGACTAGTATGATTAATCCATACGGGTCCTTGTTGTCTCCAGCCAATAATGGCCAATTGTATGCATGGACTATAATTTTTCTCGTAACTGTGGAATAAATTCAATCTAGAAATCCGTTTAGAAATAACTAATTGTAATACAATAACCTATCCGCAGATGCGCAGTAGCATACAAACACCGTTCCGAAAATTCATGTTAAAATGTTTTAAGCATACCGCCACACAGTTTTGAGCAGCTATGCCAGTATTTGAAAATATGTTTACATTAATTCTTGTATTCAGAACTTAATGAAGTTGTGAATACAAGGAGCAAATACGAAATGTTTTGAATTTCGCCAGCCAGATGACTGGTAAGAGAATAAGGTAGTCGTGTAAATAAATTATGAGATGGTTTATTTTTTGCCGTATATCTCTTACACATACATTAACACGCATGTTTCTGTGATTTATTTAGTTCAGTAGTGGACATTTTTATTCGTGCTACGCAGAGAATCATTTCGACGATTTCAGTCAACTTTATGTGTTTGTTGGCCACGATAAGACATCTTCATGGGCACTTATTTACATCCGGTGATGATTTGGAAGGGCGTTCGAGTCACTGTTTGTTGTTAACATTTGCTCTGGCTATATCGAAGTCAATGACCCTTACGAACATACAACGAGGCCTGCTCCTTCCACGTCCGGCTGAACCCGACAGATTTCCATCAGTGTTTATAATATTCACACGTGAAACTTCATCTCCGTACTTACCCCGGCCGCTTGATTAGGTTTAATGAAGGCCTATCAGCTTTATAGTCTATTTATGGTTACTTTCGACTTTTCTAAAGCCCCAATAAAGATATACTTTCAGGCAATTTCTCAACCTCAACCAAGTCTAGGAAATTACACCAAGGAGAGAACGCATTGCGTTCGTGCGAACTCAGTTTAGTAATATTTTGCCCGAGAACTACTTATTACTAGGCATTACCAACGTAGCTATTAAATGTCTGTTATTATTTATTTCACTTACATATTAGATATTATAATTTATAGACTGGATGTAAACAACAGTTCAATTCATCCAACAAACATGATATTTTTATGTCAAACCAAGTATAAAACAACTGTTAACGTGAGGTATTTAGGAAACAACCAAACACGGTATACATGGCTGATTTTCCTGTGGTTTTATTTTAGAAAATTGGACGATACTGCCAATAGACGATAACTGATGGTGAGGCGAGATAGAGGTTTCATCTTATTTCCTGTATCTGTATGGCAACGCAGGCGGCCATCCAAGTGGCAGCCGCAAGGTTGATCCGCCTGGGAGATGGTTTGTTGTTTTCACGTAAAATTTGCTAGGTTGCGCTGTATAAAAGTGTACGATGACCTGCTTACCCTATGTAGAAGCAAGACGTGTCTTGTTCTCCTTTCCTGTCAAAACATGTCGAGAAGAGTAGGAAGTGTTTGCTCGGTGCTTGATTCGAGGGGAAGGTGGAATGGCGACGGAACGTGAGGACGGGAGGCACGGGAGAGCCCAGAGAAAACATTCTGACCAACGGCAACGTCCTCCGCAATTCCCAAATGCGAAAATTCAGATCACCCCTTCGGAATTCGAACCGGGTTCGCCTTGGTGGAAGGCGTGTAGTCTGTAGTCTGACTAGTCATTGTGGTCTCTCTGCTGAACCAGGAAGGGAGTAGGGCGTGAGTTATGTAAATTCAGTTACCGCTAGTCATTTAAAAATCAAACCTTCTCACTTCACATTTCCGGAAAATTAATGTTTTGCCCTTGTAAGTTTTAAATTTTTCCATCATAGAAATTATTTGAGATATTTCCGTACTAAAAAACCGCGTTCTCTTAGCATACACATTTAGTTCCTAACAACACGTATAAGCGACTGCGGTCTTGTATATTCAATTCATTGTCACAGATAACAATATACTTTATATAAGTGATAGTAAACTAAATTCTGGGATCATTATAATAATAGAATTTCAGTGGCAGCAGACAATTAACTACATCATATTATCTCTCAGTAATACAAGTAAAACAGTACTGTCCAGTCGAGAGTTGAGATCACATAGAAAGAAGTTATAAAACCGTTAACATAGTTAACAACCGCAAATATTTGGCCAGGAACTGCGTTATATCAGGGCTGGAACATGGAATAACAGGTTCAACAACCGATAGTAATAAACCAGGCTTAAACTCTAGAACTCGAATATATTTAAACAAAAATCAAATTAATAATGATATCATTTATTTAAGTGACCGAGTAAGTATACGGAATGTTCCGCGACTCAATCGACATACTTCGGCAGCATGTTATACGGTTCAAAAAGGTGTCATATATGCAACTAGGCTAAGCAGTCCCATTTCAGAGTTACAGGGATGTAAATTCAATAAAAACACAAATTGGAATTTCTGAATGTCTTTAATGCAACTGACTACATTCGTGTTGAATGTCTCACACGAGTTGTTAAAAAAGTGCACCATCTGACCGCAAGCAGGCTGCGATACGTTGTAGCCTACCATGGCGTGTTGCCACTTCATGATGGCAAGTTCATTTCTGAGTTGATTAGTGGCGTCAGTTATCGCCTGTAGCAACTAGTTTCATGTGTCTGATCGCCTTCTGATTCAGGCAGCCCCAGAAGAAGAAGGTCCAACGGGGAGAGGTTTGGAGAGCGCGCCGGCCATGGGACTGGCCCACCTCTTCCAACCCACCTGCGCGGATACTCAGCTGCTGTACCACACCCATTTCCGTCACAGCATCCATAAACAAACATCATGTCTGCGTACTCTGCACTTGTAAACATTCCTGGCATTGTTGCACAACCACTTTCCTCGACACACTAACAAAGACTGGCAGCGCCAGCCACACTAGCAGTGCCTGCTTACGGTCAGATTGGGCACATTTTGAACAGCTTGTGAGGGACTTACAAAATGAATGTAGTCAATTGCATTAAATATATTCAGTAATTACAATTTGTGTTTTATTGCACTTACGTCCCTTTAACACTGAAATGGGGATGCATATCCTACTTGTGAAAATTTCTTTTTTTGTTGCAAATATACGCAATAAATAACATCAATGATTACCGAAACTGATTTTTTAATTTGAAGTTCTGCAAACAACATGCATTAAAATTGCTATATATGTACGTGTGTATGCCACTTGAAAAATGTAATTAGATTAAGTTTATATGGCCTACCGTAGCGCTATTTATATGGAGAATTTTGTGGCAATTTGTTGATTGGTTCCCGAGGAAGTAAATAAATATTTATCTCTTTTTTGCGCTATTGTACAGAAAAATAAAGCGTTCTGTCTACAATACTGCAAATGGATACTGCTAGAATGCAAAGTTTTATTGACTTTGGTTAAATTGTTAAATATATATGACATACTCTTCTAAGTTTTTGTATGACGCACTTTGAACGTGTCTGACCCGCGTAAAGTATATAGATTTATATGGCTTAACAAAGTACTACATATTTGCCAAATTTAGTAGCAATTGGTTTATTGTTTCCTAATATTTGTCGACATTTTATTTATTAATATGACATTATCTTACAAAATGGCGGGCAAAAGAGGCTCTGTAGACATATTGGATGGTTGTAATAGACAAATTCCAGCATTTAAAGTAAAATGGAAATTAGTTTCATGGTTTCGTATAAATAGCAAATAAAACTAAGATATATGGTCGCCGTTTTGAAAAAAAAGTGTCTGACATACTTAAAACACAAATAAAATGCCTTACCTTAGATATACCTGTTTGCCAAATGGGTAGAAATCTGCAGTTTATATTGTTTCACGAGATACGATAAAAACTTTACTTGTCCAAATGGTATTATCTTGTAAAATAGCGGACAAAAGTGACAATATTACGCCATATTTGATGATTGTAATATATTCTTTTATCACACAAAGTTTGGTCAAAATTCGCCAATATACCTAAAATATTTGTGCAACCACAATTTTAAAAATAAGCACTTTACCATATGAATCATATATTTTTACATGGCCTAATATAGTATTTCTTGCATACCCAACTTAGCGAAAATCGGTGAGTAGTTCCCAAAATACTACGTAAAAGCTTTGCGTTCTCATTTAGGCCTATCTTCAAAAGCTGCCTACCTATAGTTTCTCTAAATTAAATGATTACTTGAGGCACTGGCAGCTTTCAATATTTGGTTTAAATCGATGGAACCGTTCCGAAATATGACATAATTCCCTGCATTTTAATGGCAACTATTTTGAAAATAAGCATCCGGCGTAGTTGAAAACTATAAAAGTGAGATGTTCTTACTGAGTACTATACATGCACTGAGTTTAGTGAAATTTAGTTCTGCAGTTTCAAAAGTTTTAGGGGCAACGCACAAAACACACACACACACACACACACACACACACACACACACATACAGCACGCAGACAATAAAGTTATCTCATAAGCCTCTTTTTCTTCTGAAAGTAGGTTTGAAAGTGGAAATTGGAGTTTGTATTTTGTCAGTATCACGCAGCTACAGCTAAAGTTAGGACTTCCTAATTAACGTGCTCCTAACACAGTCCAAACTCGGGCATGTTTCTAAAAAATAAGTTTCCTTCAATTATGCATAAATGATATACAAATATTTATGGTAGTTGTAAACGTGAATGTGCTTCCCTTGGGAACGAAGCTGTAGGATTTTGTAAAATAACTGATAATGAGGTTACATTTGGTTTCAAAAATAAATCGAAATATTGTGAACTTAAAATGTATTGCTAACTTCTAAAGGCTGTTCACGATAAAGCGAGCACTTTAGAAATGAATCTTATAAAAAAAGCCACTGCACTTGCATGCATATATTTTAATGGGCGCATTGAGTGGCATGCTACCAGTAATGTTGGTAACAATGGATGGGAAACAGTTCCATATCTTAACGTCGAATAAAAAGTGTTAGGTAACCATTTGTGATGACTTAAAAGTTCAACATTTTTCACTTTTTCACTTTCCATTTTCTTATGCATCAGAGTGAAAAAAATTAGCAGTTTTGTAAAGTATTTACTTTTTTAATAATTTCACAGTTTCACTTGAACGACGTATGAATAAAGTGATGAGGCCCATGGCAATGTTAATTTGGCATAAGGTGGAGGAGTACACAACGTGTATAAAATTATATCTTAAACAGGGCTTTCAAAAGTGCTGATTTTACTGTGAACAGCGTATATACGGGCGGCATGTCAAGAGTATTCCTCGATTATTTATTGGAGACGGCAACAGATTCCACTCCGGCAGAGGAAGCCAGCATCAGCGGCATCTGTGATGACACGCCGTCATAATCATCATTGGCCGGTGAGGCGCAACTAATAGAAAGGTAATAGAAACGCTAGAAGGCGGAAAATTGAATGGGCACGCCGCAAAGTCAGCGGAACGCCAGAAGTGTAGTCCGGCCGGGGGGGGGGGGTTGAGGGGAGGGAAGGGAGCTTTGAAACGGCGGGAACCCCTCCTCCGGCCGACCTCTCCTCTTACAGGGTTCCCGAGGGAACGGCGGCGGGCTAGATTGGTTCCGCGCCGCCGAATAAAACTACCCCCTCGCTGTTCGCCGGGGATGCAATGCGGCGGCGGCGTCGTCGTCTGTGATTACAGCGCGTCCCGCAGCGACGTCAGGCGGGCGAACTGCTGTGCTCAGCCGTCTGCAACTGCAACTGCCTATCCTCTGCCCCGCGGTACTCTACTTCCCCAGGGGCCACACCGCCGCAGTCTGTGGCCGAGGGCCCTGCACTGTGGTCTAACCGCGTTTTGTTCACATTTCTGGAATCAAACCTTTTCAAAATCACCCCATTAAGGACGTGTTTCGTTCTTCCCTAAATATACGTCTCACAAAAAGTTTAGCATATGTCAGAATACCAGGATATTACATTGAATAAGAGTAGTCTACATGTCATACTGTACTCCTAGTCTATATTAATATAATAAAGAGGTAATGTAAGTTTATTTATTTTGTAGCGTCATATGGCGGCGCTACATCTCCTTAGGTCGGGCGGAGTATAGATGGTAGCGGGGCAGGTTTGTTTTGTAAACGCGTCCCACTTCACCCAGAAGGCGACGAGACCACGACTTGTATTGAGAGTGTGATTGAGGCTGAAGACGAGGGCACCAACCTACCACTGGCCAGAGGGTTCCGAGGCCAACCGTCCAGAAGTTAAGGGTGAGCATGATTGGCGTAGAGGTAGGGACCAATGCTGGTATCGAGTCATCGTCCCCATTCTCATTGTAGTTAATTATATCGGCAAGGATAGGGGATAGCTGCGTCCTTAATGTCAGTGATAAGTCTTAGTGTCAATCAGTATAATAACTTCTTCCTGCTAATCAGTGTAAAGTAAATGTATTGTGAATTATAGTAATTGTTGTTACATTAAAATATATATTTTTATTATCTCTCTTACTTATTCAGCTACCAGTGAGTCAGACCTCCAAGCACCCCTCTTGCCTCCTCTTAAGGTGATGGTATTGGTAAGTGGAGTCTATACAACAGGAGGAAGGGCACATGCACAATTTGGTTGTCCATCCGACGCAGCACTTAAGTAGCACCCTTGCCGTTTTACTGTTCTCGCCCGGCCACCCACTTCCCCTTTAGAATGCTTAATTACTGTAGTTAGAATATGTGTATTGCTTTTCATGCATGCTGAACTTACTGTTCATATATCTGCTTCGACCACTCCTATTTTTTGTTGTGTATTATCGGAGTGTGTTCTCGTCCTTTTTCCTGTAGTTTTTTGTATCTCAAGTTTACACAAAGTGCACGAAACCATTTACACCGGACACCACTTCACACACCCACGTTCACCGGTACATGGAAACGCGTAACCAAGCAAAAGTGTCCAAACTCTCTCAGTTCATTAAATCAGTTTTAATTTACACAAAAGACTTTGAGCGTTCGTTAGACGAACGTGACAGACAGCGCATAGAACACCACACTACAGATACACCTACCACCAGCCATATCCAAAACGCCTCGTTAGATACATAATTTCCTAGCACAGAACAGGAACACTCCCCTGATACGCCACCCTCACACAATCCCTTCCTAACACACAGTCACAATCTCTTACACCACTTGCCGATTTCTTTGGGTTTCCTCTGTACGAATAAATTGGCAATTCAGCTCTCCCTTCACGTGCATTCCAACACCCATCCGCCACCCACACTTACAGTAACGTTCAAAAACACACATAACACCACAATATGGCCAACAACCCACCTCCCATTATCATAACTTTCGGCGAGCAGAAAACCCCCCATCATTTTCAGGAAAACACGGGGGAATATTGATGAATTCCTTCAAGCTTTTGAGGAAGTAGCCGAAATTAACGGAAGGACAGATATTGACAAGTGTAAACGTATCGAATTATCCCACGCTAACACTGCTAGGCATACCTTAGAAAATTTGACACTTAATCAGGTGCTACCTATCACTTGGCAACAAATAAAAACAGGGTTGACTAAAGTGTTCACAAGTCCCGCGGACACAGAACGGTTTAAACACTTAATCTACAACAATAAACAGGCGATTGATGAGGACACCTTGTGGCACCTCGAAACCCTTAAAATTTACTGGGCTAAGTACAACTCTATCATGACCAACAATGACTTTGTAAATGTTATTTGGAAAAGTCTCTTGCCATCCATCGCGGAAAAATTAATTGGGTTAAAGAATGACACATTAGAAAACTTGCTTGAGAACTTACAACACATTGAAATTTGCATCTTTCAATACCAATAAAGGCTCACACAAACAAGTACCAATCCAGATTCTGAAAGGCTCGAAGCGGAAATTTGCAAACTCAAGCAGGAAATCGCGCAGCTCTCCCTTCGCAAAATTGAACCTCACACCAACACTCAACATAATAGGCGTCCCTACACTGAAAAAAATATTTTATTTAATAATATTATTAAAATTATTTTGTTTCTATTCACCCTGCAAAATTTTTTGTGTACACCACAAAAATTTTGGCAGGGTAAATACTAGCAAAATATTTTTGTGACCGCCACAAAATATTTTTTTCAGTGTACCAACCCCAACAACGTGCTCATTATTCATCGCACTATCCCAGGCAGTCCTATCAACCTGTCCACCTCAACTCCTCCACTTCCTATTCCAACACTTCTCACAACATGGGGTATACAGACTTTCGTCAGCTGTCACGTTACTCACATAACTATTACTCAGGCATGCCCAATACCAACCACTTTCATCCCCCAACAAATAACACGCCACACTACCACAGGGGTAATTCATTCCCACCACAACCACGCCCGGACAACACCCTCAACAGCCACGCTATCCGTCAAAAAACTTCCCCACGAGGGGGTAAGACACGCCACCCCTAACGACAAAAGTGCCCGGGTTCGGGCCACGTGCAATGCTCTTTTCAACAAAGTAGTACCCCACAGTCTTATGCCTAAATCGCTGAAGTTTAATTCTAGGGGAGAAAGTTTTCAAACATATTCTATTCCATCAGCTATCACATCATCGCAACATTTTGTTAGCAGTGACATAGAGGATAGACACCGCTCACACATACATTTTGCGCCATCAGAACCGTAGAAAAGTAATGTAAGTAGTTGAAGTTGTTGGATTCTGAATGGTCGTAACTCCGAATACGGATGTGTTTGCCATCAACAGATCCAATAGAGTTTGGCACATTCCACAACTCATAATACCGTCTTGTTATGCCTTTCCATTGTTCTTAGTCTGACACTAGTATGAAGTGGGGCTGAAGTGCTGACCAGATCGCCTCACGTGTCTCACAGATTAACAGAACAATTGTTGATACTCCACGGAAGAACTCATATGAAAGTTGGTGGTAGCTTGAGCCTTCAGCGAGAAACCTAGAGAATTACAAACCTTTCCTGTACACAATTATAACACAACTTACCAGATGATGGCCCAACCTTGAAGAGAGTTACACCAATACTTATGTGACGGAAGTGCTAGGCTATAGTATACTACTGACATTTAGGTGATCGGGGAATGACCTTGTTCCACTTTGAAGTCCTTTGCTGCTTTGTTGTATTGCAAACGGCGATACGGATATAAGCCCGTGTATAAGGTAAAATCTGGAGATACGACACATCTTCCCATTTAAATTTATAACATACATGTACTAATTAATATCTCCGATAAATAGTTTGTGGTTTTGTGTATTTGAACAATGATTATACATGTACAAGATACATAGTGTACGAACACATGTTTTAGGCCATATCTTTCATATTAGTGGATGATATGGCTATCTAAGTGTTGGAGACATTACCTATAGCTTAGAAACCTTAATTTAACACGAATAATGTAATGCATATTCAAAATATTATGTACCAACAAGTCTATATTACGTTTTTATTTTATTTTGTGCTGCATCCTTTTATTTCCAATTGTTTTATAAACATCATTTCTTGCAATGTGTTTTCGCCCACGTCATATCGCGCGGATTTGCCTTATACACAGGAAATTATATGGGCTCTTTTGGTTGTCCGTATTTGTAGTTGTGTAAATGTGCCATATGTTATTGGATATTCTTTCGAATAAACACTATCAGGCTTTTGATATATTTTTTTTTTACAGTGAAGGGGTGCAACGATAAATGGAAAAACATTCGTACAGTATTCCGGAGGTATCTGTCTACAAAGCCCCCTTCTGGATCTGCCGCACCTATAAGGAAAGACTATTATTTAAATGATGTTCTTGAAATTGTTGGTACCTATCATGAAGTATAAAAAACAAGTGGGCAATCTGCCATCGCCACCACACAATGCTGAAGACCAGGGCGGCACAGATGTTGCTGATACGGAAAAGTCTGATGTTGATGACGAGTCAGTATGTGCGGACGAACCAACAGAATGTCATCCACAAACAACATCTGGTTGTGCAGCACACCCTAAAGTAGACCAGCTCCGACGTAAAATAATATCTGTGAAGAGGAAAACTGTAAGTGATGAACTGGATTCGTGCGTGAAAGAGGACCTTCGCAGTAAGATACACAAGGCAGGTTCAGAATCCTCTCGAGCAGAAGAACAGTTTCTATTAAGCTTGCAAGGTGATCTAAGTGAAATGACTGCTCGTCAAAAGAGGCAGTTCCAAAAAAGGTGTCTACGAACACATAGATAAAATAATGGACAGACATGACGATTCCGCATCGATAAGTAGCGGGACACTTGCTTCCCCTCACAGTGCCTCAAACATTTCGTGTCAAGGGCCATCTGCTGAGCATACACCAGCATTGTTAATTTCTAATATTCCAGATGGTTATTAGTCTCAGTCTTTACTCGACATGCAGTATGCACAGATGTAATTTTACATTTTAAATGAACCAGAAATATTACTGTTACTACACAGTATACCTAAGATATTAGTACATGATAAACAAATATTGCATCACTTAACGCCTTTTTTAAAATCAAATTTACCTTAATGTTATTGACAATCATTCCTGTGGACTGATGGATTCACGCTAATTTAATGTAATTATTTGAATTCTTGGAGCGACTAAGTCCAAAAGCACATCAAAGCTCTCATTGCTCATACGAAAGTAATTGCAGAACTTCTCCGGATATTTAACCAGGTCCTGCAATGCGTGTCGTTGGCTGTATTAAGCTTCTTAAGTATGGATGAACCCAAAAGCGTCGAATACTCCGATTTTCCTCCATCGCCGAATATAATATAGTAAGAGAATCCTCTTCCGACAACGACGTTTCGTAGACTGGCAGTTTCTTGCTGTATGGACGGTTTTAAGGCAACTTGAGCCAAGCAACTCAATCGTCAACCGGTTTCCGTCGCGTTGCTGTTGCTAGTTGCCCTCTGTGTGCACGCGCCCTTAAGGTTGAAGTAAAGCAACTGCCTATGGAGCACTGCACCTGACTGTACAGTGTATAACTCACAAAAATAAAGTATTACAGACACCATAAAAATGGTCAGAAAAGTGCGATTTATGCTGTATATGAATGAAGAATTTATATATTTTGCAACGTCATGACATATTTTACTAAAATATACTTTTTAATTCTAAAAAAATAGTCAATCGGTAGAATTTGCTTTTTTAACTAAATTTAAGCGCATTTCTGTTTTAGATGCATCGGAAAACAGAATTTACAAGAAAGTGATAATATGTAATAAAATCTTAGTAACAATGTATCATATATATTTTTCAACTAACTTCATTATATCAGTTTCAGCCATAAATGTTTGTGACAAATGGTGACACATAAAATAAATTATAAACGTTATTTCCTACATTATTATTACAATGTTATTTCATACAATCATAGTAAACGTTATTCCATAACGAAGATTTTCTTGTAAATTCTGCTTTCTGAAGCCTCCAGAATGGAAATAGGCTTAAATTTTGTTAAAATTATAAACTATTTTAATAGATTATTTTTTTAAAATAAAAAAGTAAATTTTAGTAAAACATTTTATAATGTTGCAAAATGTATAATTACAATCTTCTTTCATATACAGCATAAATCGCACTTTTCTGGCAATTTTTATGGTGTCTGTACTACTTTTTTATGAGCTATTCACACTGTACAGTCAGGTGCAGTGCTCCATATGCAATTGCTTTACTTCAAACCTTAAGATGTCCGTATTAAGGTATAGCTTCAGATCCCAAACCGAAACGTCGATGCCAAACGTAGAAATCCTCTCATCTTCGAGCAATAGGCTAGTGTCAAACCCAGTTATCTTGCGAATAGGAGTCAAGTATGTTCACTACATGAGAATGCAATACACGTGCATATTAAGTTTTAAGTGTAGTGAGAACGCCATTGCCGATCAATGAAACGTGGTATTTTTTTTTTTTTTTTTACAATTGACTGATAAATAACTAAGGAAAACTCGCTGAATAATCATTAAGACACTTTTGCTCAGGAGAGGCTTCTGAAACCACCTTTCTTGTCTACCATTTTGAATTACAAAGTCTGTTGAGAGGCATGTATGTTTCTTATTACTCCCGTAGGTTATGACGATATTCAAAGTTTACAAAACTTAATGCACAGAGGACAAGAAAAACATGAAATATTTGTTCCGTATACCATTTTTAAAAATCAGTTCATGGCAATATGTGTTTAAGTGAAACCCCACCCTTGACCGCACGACATTTCGAAATAGTCTTTTTGAATTTTAACCGTCTTTCCTTAAAATTGTATATATTTTTCTTAAGTTCTATTAAAATAGGGACTCTACACTTATCCTAAATAGCGCATCTGAGAAAATTTCCCAGCTAAAAAATAACTATTTAAAAATTATATCGATGGAAGTTATTTGAGTCTTATGATTTTCTCTTTTAATCCGTTTGATTTCAAGGAAAAAACTAGGACTTAAAAATTAATAAATTAGATATCGAAGTCGGTAAATGCCTATATTTTCGAAAATTTTAAAAAGAAAGGAATTAAAATAGCGATCTTAGCTGGTCACAACCCCACAATTAATAGAATGTCTGAATGATCCAATTTTTAGCAGTTATTAACTTCTTTGTGTGTTTGCACTGATGCGTCATTTGGGATAAGTGCAGTGTCCTTATATTAGTAGAATTTTTTATATATATAAATTGCTAATAAAATATAAAGTAGGCCTACTTAGAACATCGTTCATAAATAAAATTAAGTAGATAGTCTTTAATATACTAATACGCTAAAAAATATGTGTGAAAGCATTAAATGTTGATGTGAAAGGAAATATTTATATAGATAATTTGTAAAACTTCATAAATTTTATAAATATTTATATTAAAGTTTATTCATTACATGTTAAGAGTTACTCGCAGTTGCTCATTGGATGCATTTATAAGTAATATAAATGATAATTTTTACACGAAATTAGGAAAAGTTATTATTATAACAGCAAAGGAAAATTACCACTTTATTTTTATCTTGCAAAAATTTAAATAAAATACACTAAATAGTCAACAAATGATATTTTACTCGCCCGTAAATTGAAATACAATATTTATAGAAGATTACTGCAAGAAAATGAAACAGACTGGAGATCAGTAACCTATGGCGGACACTCCCTCGAAAATTAGGTATGCAAACTACAGAAAATTACTTGAATCCTATTGACAAATTTCACAATTTGCTACGCATCAAGTGACACTGAAATGTGAATATAATTGCAAGTAAATGCAAAGTAAACAAATGAGATTACCATAAATTCTCACAAATTATAACAGGCAAATCTAGTAATTACATTTCTGGCTACACGAATATAATGGAAGGTAAATTCTAGTGTTGGCCATGCTGTTTTGCGGGTAAACAAGTAGTTTTGTAGAGAGTAAATAATGTTCCGTAGTTCTGCCAGCTGTTTAACTGTTTGCAATCAGGGAGCACATGTCAATGTGTTTTAACGGCGCTTGTTCTACGTACGTATGATAATAAAGCATAATAGCTGTATGAATGGTCGTTTGGACTACCGTGAGAGCTGAATGACTGGTAATTCCACCACTAACACAACAATAATGTTAACGAGAATTATCTTATCTTCTGCAATTTCCTGTAATAGTGAGTGGCTGTGCCGTTATCCCTATTTTCCTTAACGTGGCTTCTGTCGTTTACAGATCGAAACACGTTTGTGTTTTTAAATGCAGGGGCTTCCTTTAGCATTAAAAATGACTACGCTTTATAAAAGAACTATCAACATCCTGTCAACAGAATGATACCTGACACCACGCATAATCTGCATTATACTGATATACTGACAGGTTTGTTTGTACATGGTCGAACAACCATTTTATGCTCCTTAAAAAAAACGTTTTTTATTTGCTAAAAAAAATTGTAGTGCAATAAAATATTGTTTTTTTTTTATAACATCTTTGCCTAGGCGAAACCGTTTTCATGGGTGAACAAAATCAATACGAAAACAAAAATTATTTCAGCATCTTTTTTTATTGAAGTTTTTCATTTTAAGTTACATTTTGTTGTATTCCGATATTGTTTCCGGTCGTGGAGCGGCCATTATTCTGCGTAATATGCCAGCTTGAAAGTTTGCCTACATGCTTTTAAAGTTGGTTAAAAACCAAATAGAAAATTGCAGATTCTTTGGACAAGCTTAATTTCATTCAAAGCCTGAAATAATGAAAACTGAATCAATCAGTAAAAACCAGCGAAAATAGCTGCTCTGGTAATCGGTGCCAGGTAATTGATTTATAATGGCTGTATTTCATTCATTTATATGTGATTTCCAATTAACCTCTTGAATTAAACTGTCATATGTAGCTTGTTCCCAGATCATTAGCTTGATGCGCCAGTCTGTAGTAGTTTATCAACTGACTTTCAGTGATTGGTATTTCACTGATTGGTTTCACTGATTTGCGCTTAGAGTGTATAATCGTATTACCTACATTTCTTGCAGCTTTGTTGGTTTTGCTGCATATTTTATGTACGTTATTATACTGTGCAGCAGTCGGTCTACTCAATTCAGTACCGCTGTACTTAAGACATTCGTTTTTAACAATTAATGCCACAAAAAGGACTGGTGCTCTAAGTGGAACATTCCTAGGGTCTGCATGACATTCTAACACAGTTCTCAGACATTTTGTCAATCCGCTAATTTATACGAGTCGATACGAGAAGGCGCTCACCTTACAAACATTAACCTATTTATTAAGGGAAGGGGGGCAGTAGGGTTTTTGATTACATGTGAAAACGCAATTTCATGAAACGCAGTGTCATCGGATAAATTCTCTTTTGTCGACTTTCTCGTTTTAAAAAAATGAGTCAAAAATTTTGCCGTTATTAGATCCTGTAAAAGTGATACGTCTGAATGCATTCTCACAAAACTCGTATTGAATGACATCAAAATAAAATTACGCTGTGAAAAGTTAGATAAATTCGTTACAACCATTTAGTTCTCTGATGAGCATTTCTATCGTATTGCAGCCGCAGTGATAGCTAATGACTTTTACGTGAGCCTGTATGCAAGCAATTTGAACCTACATTTCACATGCCATTTTGAGAGGACTGAAAATATAGTATATTGTTTCCCTGGTAGTAGGGCCTAAATATTTTCTACAAATAAGACTTTTTAATACTCTACGGAGATAAGATAAGAATGCACGCCATTTGAATAAACTCCAGCGTATAACTTATCTCTTTATTTTACTTGTAAAAGATATGGTAAATAAGTTCACTGACGTTTGAAAATATTTTAAGACACGCTGCTTTCTATAAAAATGGCTAATTACTCCTCCCCATTAATCATTACATTGTCGCTTGAAACCAACGTCTGGCAACAATTTGAGCCTTGAACCTGTGTTCTCAAGGCAGCTGCGCGAAGCGCTCCCGGACGAATACTGTAATATCTATGGGGCCGCGGTGGTGCAGTGGTCAGACTACTCGCCTCTCACCACGACGAACTGGGTTCGGTTCCCGGCAGGGTCGCCTGCATTTTCGCATGTGGGAACTGTGGCGGACGTTGCCGCTGGTTGGCGGGTTTTCTCAGCGTACTCCCGTTTCCACAGCTCTTGCATTCCGCCGCTGTACCAGCTTCCACCTCAGTTCACCCTCACCAGCGCTCTGCACCTCGCTTTCAAGGTGACTGAGAGAATTCCACTATTCATTTAGATTATTGGACTGCGTAATTTTTTTAAAAGAACTAATTGAATTATTTAACTGGCTGATATAGTAAATCTATTATTGAGTAACTGTTTACTGTGCAAATTAGTCACTGTCTGTGTATTCAGAACTATAATACAGAAAATGATAGTACATTGTTAAATGCGTTGTTCTGTGTCCGTCTATTATAACTGTATACGAATTACAAAGTTCAATTCAACACTTTTATTCAGTTAAAGCCTCCCTTCCTTCATAATTCTGCACATTCAGGCAACTGTAATAGTATTAATATGCTCATATAAAATATATATGTCTGGTACAATACGCGTATCACAAATTTAAGGTGATATGTATTTTTTTGTAAGGCGGATTGTGATGACTTGTATAATTTATTTAGCACTGGCGAGTCTCCGTGAATAAAAATGGCATATAATCAAATACAGTTCCAGCAGCAATTTTTGTAGATTAAATGTTCGTTAATGTGTCTCAGGAACACATATCACGGCGATGTACCTCATTTAGCAATCGCCACTTCCTCGTGCCGTTTTTTTTTATTGCCGCCACCGATACAGTGCTGAGTGATTAGCGTTTTGCCTACTTGTTAGGTATTAAAAGTTTTTGTTTTGGAATTGAATGTGGGAACACAATACTTTCTATATTCACTCATACATGGTTTAATACTTATGTTCCAAAATATGACCTTAGAGTAGATAAATACATTGTCCTCACGCCATGTAGTTTCCACGCGATATACCTACAGATCATATTCCAGAGTTCATGTATCTGCTGCTCTGTCTTGAGAAATAATTAAAATTGATAGCCGCTCGGTAGTAAAACCGCGTGAGTGAAGACAAGTGAGCGAGTGTAGAGATTTGGGCGGCTCTTAATAGCGAGATCTTGAGAGCCAATGAGGATGGTTGAGGTTTACTATGAAACAGCGCCGGAATGAAATGGAGGGGGGGGGAGGTACCCCGAGAAAACCCGCCGACCAGCGGCATCGTCCGGGGCACGATTCCCACATGCGAAAATCCTGGATTGACCCGACTGGGGATTGAACCCGTTTCGCCTCGGTGGGCGGCGAGCAGACTAACCGCTCAGCCCCGTGGCTTCCAAACCGTCTTCAAGGTATAACTTGTTGCGTTTAATTAGATTAATGCTTCATTTAATGATATTCTGTAAAAGTTTGTGACTTGGTGGCTCTTCATTTCAGGAATAATTTTAATACTGGTATAATTCACCATGCCTACTTATCCAGGGATCGCAATGTTTAATGTTAATTTTATGTTACTTATTTTCCTTAAATTCAGGATTAATACTGGGAAACGCGATAGAAATAAATAATCTGTGAATTTCCACCGACAGTGTGACGAAGAAACTGACATTGCTACAACCGTTTTTTTTTCAGTGATATTTTCGGTGACCTTTATTGCTGAATTGGATAACCTGCATAGACAGTTATTATGAAAACATCAAAATCTCTTTTCCGAAGATCTTTAAATCCTGGGATGATCTACATTTTTCAGTAGCCCCTAGTATATAAGTTATAAAAAATTCTATCTTAAATGTTTAAACTCAAATATGCATGAAGAAAACATATCATCTAGTAAATGATAAGTGAACCCGCAGCTTGTAAAAATAAAGTAAGTTAGCTCTGTTAAAAAAACACATTAATTAAAATATATTACTAAAATAAAAATATAGCCTTAAAATTTTCGTGAAGTTTTCTTAATTAATTTTCTAATGAAACAAATCATCAATAGTTTTACGAATGATTCCGGATAATTTTTACGAGTACTTCTATGTAATGTACAAAATATTTGTCTAACATCGAAGGCATCAGTTTCGCGTAATAGATAAATGATGAAGCGGCTAAAGAGGTGAAACTTGGCTCCGGAATAAAATGAAGAAACAGTTTCTGCTGCGATATCAGATATTCACAGACAACTTTGCGAAGGAGTTCTGCGATCGGAGGGGAAAGGTAGCAATTAAAAACTGTTAATTACAGGACTTGTTCAGACACTCCTCGAGTTGGTTTCTCATTTCCCGGAGGAAGGAAGAATTAAAATGTTTCACTCGGGACCGTTCCTGTTGAATGGAAACGTTGGCGTGTGCTCGCGATGGACAGATCTTTCTCACGCGAAGTGAACACTTGGCTCGCGTTTCTACAGCTATGGGACACTATAGTGTATTTGCAGTTTCTGCACCCTTTTTTAAATCAAGCCTCTGAAAAATCTCCCCGTGTATGAAGTATTTAGTTATTTCCGACATATGCCATGTATCACAAGCGTTTTATACTTGTGTTCATAAAAGTTACTTTTTTTTTCTGTTAAATTGAAATGTTATCCATATTTTATCTATAAATTATAATGCTTCATATATAAATAATTCGAATAAAATCCAGTGCGAAAACCTGTGTGTTGGTAGCGCCTAGTGAGAAATAGTTCTTGTACAAAATACTGTTACAACTGATAATATTGCTGAGTAAGACGTCAACGACTCCCTACCATCTAAGCTTTCAAGACTTCACTAAAATGTATTTGCACCCATCTAGAGGAAAGTACAATCATTTGTTATCATTACCTTCTTGTTATTAATAATACGTCTGTAGCAAGACTGAATAAAGGACCGTTAGTAATTTTTATATGTATCCGACGCGTATATTTTGTGATACGCTTTGAAAGAAAAAAATACGTTTTTAGGTATGTTGGACTGCTGTGGAGTCATTTGGGTGGCTCTAAACAAAGATGTCTTGAGAGCCGACGAGGTTGAAGTGAGGTGAGAATGGAGCAATGCCGGAATGAAGGGGCGGGGAAACGGGAAATCCCGGAGAAAACCCGCTGACCAGCGGTATCGTCTGGCATGATTCCCACGTGCGAAAATCCGGGAGCGACCCCACCAAGAAGCGAGCCCGGATCACCTGGGTGGGGACGAGTAGTCTAACCACTACACAACCGCGGCTCCATGGTTGGAGTGCCGTGAAATCGTGTTTCTAAATCACGTGACTTCATGAAGGCACTCGAAAGATCTCGTCAGAAGTGTATGTTCTTTTAGTAGATTAGCACAAAGGACGCACGTAGTAATATTATTGACGTGGAGAAACGTGTATTTCAAACGGTCCGTAAACGCAGTTCAAGGCCGAGGTAGGAAATCTCGCTGTTAAAGGGCCAAAAAAAAAAAAAAAAAAAACTCTCAATTGAACTACACAAAGTAAAAAAATTTTAGTGTTGAAAGATCCCTTACATGTAAGGAGAGCTAATTACTTCTACGTGTAAGATAAAATTACATCTTAAATGTAAAGTAAATTTACATAACAAGAAATATTCCCTATTCGTACGGAAAAAGTACCTGACGAATGTGGGGGATAATTCCATACAAGTAAGGGAAAATCCCAAACAAGTAAGGGAATATCAACTATATCGGATAGTAAAATTATAATTAAAAACATCCCGGAGTACTAGGAATGTTAATTTTTTTTTTAAATTTCTCTATCTTCTGACGAATAGTAATCAAAACTTAAACGTTAAAATAATCAACCCTTTGTGGTCAATGGGTGCGAACCATGGTCCTCTATCACGATAGGGCGATGCACTATCCATTAGGCCTACGCCACGATGACAGCGTGGCAGCATAAGTGAATATTAGCGTCTTAAATGTTTGTTTCTTCCGCCCGTCCCCCACTTAATGGCTATTCACATAAAGTAAACCCTTTTGAAATGAACTTCAGAAAAAAGTCACCGCTACTAACGTCATAATATATTTTAATGGACGCACTGAGTGACATTCGCCCAGTAAAGTTAGTAACGGTGGAGGGCAAGTATTTCCACATCTTAACGCCAAATATCAAGTGTTAGGTAATTATTTATGATAATTTAAATTAATTCTTTCGCTTCCTGTTATTTTTAATGCATCGAAGTGTAAAGACAGTCAGATCGTAAGCAGGGCTTTCAAAAGTGCTGATTTTACAGTGAACAGCCTATAGCTGAAGATATACAAGAGTCGTAATGTAATTTTCCCATCCATCTATGAGATTTTTCACCGCTACGTACGTGCATTTTACTCCATACATAGAACCATGTTGGACAGCTTGAATAACTAAACACTAATTTTAATGTAAAAATATATAAAATGCAATTATCAAATAGTTACAAATGGACAAGGAGATCCACACGTGGTAAGGTAATTTTCCAATCTATGTATGGGATTTTCCACTACCATGTACATGAATTTTACTCCTATAGTGCGGAAATTTTACCTTACCCGTAAGTTAAACTATGTATCCCACACATGTTTGCGAATATTACCCTATACTTGTTAGGTTATTTTCCCATTATTTTTTACAGTGTACGGAAATGGCGAAGAGGCCGAAACCAGTGATGATTCACGCCCAGTTGTCGACCGCCTCTGTGTACAGACACTGAGCGCCAACTTCACAAAACTGATTGGTGTACCATTAGACGGACACGTCTCGTAGTCTTGATTTAACTCTTGTCTCTGTAAGCTTATGAAGGAAAACAGTGATGATTCACGCCCAGTTGTCGACCGCCTATGTGTATAGACACTGAGCCGCCAACTTCACAAAACTGATTGGTGTACCATTACACGTACACGTCTCGTAGTCTTGATTTAACTCTTGTCTCTGTAAGCTTATGAAGGAAAACAGTGATTATTCACGCCCAGTTGTCGACCGCCTCTGTGTACAGACACTGAGCCGCCAACTTCACAAAACTGATTGGTGTACCATTAGACGGACACGTCTCGTAGTCTTGATTTAACTCTTGTCTCTGTAAGCTTATGAAGGAAAACAGTGATGATTCACGCCCAGTTGTCGACCGCCTATGTGTACAGACACTGAGCCGCCAACTTCACAAAACTGATTGGTGTACCATTACACGTACACGTCTCGTAGTCTTGATTTAACTCTTGTCTCTGTAAGCTTATGAAGGAAAACAGTGATGATTCACGCCCAGTTGTCGACCGCCTATGTGTACAGACACTGAGCCGCCAACTTCACAAAACTGATTGGTGTACCATTACACGTACACGTCTCGTAGTCTTGATTTAACTCTTGTCTCTGTAAGCTTATGAAGGAAAACAGTGATGATTCACGCCCAGTTGTCGACCGCCTATGTGTACAGACACTGAGCCGCCAACTTCACAAAACTGATTGGTGTACCATTACACGTACACGTCTCGTAGTCTTGATTTAACTCTTGTCTCTGTAAGCTTATGAAGGAAAACAGTGATGATTCACGCCCAGTTGTCGACCGCCTATGTGTACAGACACTGAGCCGCCAACTTCACAAAACTGATTGGTGTACCATTAGACGGACACGTCTCGTAGTCTTGATTTAACTCTTGTCTCTGTAAGCTTATGAAGGAAAACAGTGATGATTCACGCCCAGTTGTCGACCGCCTCTGTGTACAGACACTGAGCCGCCAACTTCACAAAACTGATTGGTGTACCATTAGACGGACACGTCTCGTAGTCTTGATTTAACTCTTGTCTCTGTAAGCTTATGAAGGAAAACAGGAAGTTAGTTGCCTTTTGACAGTTTTAGTTGTTATATGTTACCACTGTAGTATTTCCATCGCCTTTCTCAAGCACAACATAGACAAATAATTGTTTCAGGAAGAAAATAATAACCTTGTCACTCTGTTAAAATCTTCAAAGGTAATTACAGTAAATTACTAACAAAAAAATACGTTAATAGTTCTTGTTAAAACTTACGGAAGCTGACGGTAACATTTGTTCCGTACATGTATGGAAATAATTGCCGAACTTCAATGTAAACTACTCATGGTCATTAACAAAACGTACATTTGTAGGTCCTACGTCAATTCGCATCAACTAGCGTATCAGTTACAGTTCTTTTCTTTAATTTCACTTATTGAAGCGTTCGTTAAAAAAAAAAAACCCCAAGTTTTTACACTGAGTGAAAATAATTAATGATACGCTAACATATTTATTTCCGACAGGGTTTTGAACACGGACCAATATATTGTAATTTGATCACCTTGTCTACTGAAGTACGATATCATTGTCGCTACTTGCAAAACCAATTTTCATTTCTTCGCTTTATTGTTGACCGGAATTGCTGCTATTGTAAGCAGTTTGTTATAACTTTTCATATTGTAACCAATAAAACTAACTGGTATGTATACCTTTATTGTCTCAGGAAACATAATATTCTACTGCAACGGATGTTTCCAGTTACGTCAATAAGATCCATTATTATGTGAGATTATTTGAGATTTTTTTTGATCACGCCCACATCCCGTTTTCGTGGACTATGTTTCGGTATTATAATGACATATATTCGTTAGAAAAAAAAACCTTTAACTTGCATAAAATTTGAGCATTGCGCATATAAGTTCTGTAGTTACATGTAGGTAACATTTTTCCTCCAGAATGTACTCATCAAACTATTATTTACCACTTCTGCAACATCAGAGACAAGGATATTTAACAGCAAGAAAAAAAAAATTTAATTTCGCAATTTTTTAAGTGCGATTCAAGTGAAATATCTCCAAATCGAATAAAAGTTCTCTGAAATTATTGTTATATTAAAGTATAGAGCTAGTTTGAATTTTTGCTGCAGGAATTTTTAAACAAGTGTGAATATTCCTATATATCTAAGAAGCATTTCAAATTTAAGAGTGATAATTTGTAACAAAATACACGTAAGTGATAAATAAGAACAATTACTCGTTTGATGTAACTATTTTCGCATTCCTGTGAAACCTACACAAAATTTAAAGTATCATAAAGTATAAAATTTAATCCATGAATTACCGCTATTTTTTTCGCCATAGTAAAATGGAGTTAAATAAGGCTAATGTTACTGGACGTAACGTTTTGCTTTTATTATGTATGGCTGTTAACTAAGTACTGAACATTTTTTAAAATTTATTTCCGGGACATGTTATTTGGCAGCTCCTCTCTAGCTTTGACGTTGATGTACTAGTATAGCAATAATGAGATTCAGAAGTTCTATAAAACGTACGCGAAAATTACGCAAATATAAAGGTGCCATCGTCTTAAAAAAGGAAAATCCAAGTTGGCAATACTTGTCCCAGGTTGACTTAACTGTCGCTTTTGTAACACACTTTACACTAAAAATACGTCCTTCTTGATGTTCGACCAGTAGTGACAAATGCCACATGTTAAAATAGTTAATTTTTGCTCGAATATTTTATGCAATGTCATATTACACGTTTGGTAATATTGATTTAAATAAGAAATATATAGTGCTTGGTTAAGAATTTATTGAGTTAGTTTATTCTTCGCAGCGGTCCCTAAAGAAGGCAATTTCCCATATTCGGTAATGGGATTTTTTTTTTTTACAAATGCCATTACTACAACCCTGGTTAGCCGAATAGTGTTAAACTTGCCGAAACCACTTACAGTTTCGAGGAAAACCTTTGAGTTATGCAGCTCGCAGTGTTTCCAACTATTATAACGTAACGCTTGCAAGTGGGCGATTTTCTCTGTTGGGTGATTTCATATTTCCCCCCTACATCAACGACCGTTGGCAGATCTTTTAGCATAACAGAAATATAAGGTGATTAAACAACACACCCCGTAACGTAGTACCAATAATGATTTCCGGAATAGCTAATTTTCATAAGTGTTTATTAAAATCAAAGATATTTAATCATTTTCATTTAAGTAATGTCGTTATAATGTAGGACACCTCAAATTGATAAAAATTTAAGCTCGGAAAGAGCGCAAAATTAAGTATCAGAGCCGAGCACGTTTATCAACTCCTGATATCACAGAATACCTGGAATCATATAAGCAAAGGGAAAAAAATGATTGCGTCCGACGTGGAAGGCAAAAATTAACCTGAGTATTGAAGTCAAAATTAAATCTAAATTAAAAATCTTCACCCGGAAAACAATTTATTATTTCAATCAGAAACAAGTGTGTGCGCACTCTAAGTCTGAAACAGTGATTTCAGTCAATGTTATTATTTTACTGAATCTTGAGTTAATGATCTATTATTTACTGGGGAATCAGTTGGATGCACCGAGTACATGCTGCCAGACCAGTGCAATTCAGTACGAATCAGTAGATATCACTGTTTAAGTGTGTTAGATACCCAAAAATTAATTATATTTTAATTGTACCCAACATTGTTCAACTTGTACGCATTGTATATGATTAAGATTTTCCTCGAATAAAAAATTACACTTCATATTTGTAAATAATTTGAGGACAAATCCAAAATTATTCTTTCTTGCTGCAGTTATATTAATAAATACCATCTAAGTTGTACTGGTAGAAAAACTGTAGAAATGAAACTAATGCCGTGAGCTGCCGAATGACATTATATAATGACCAAATAACAGTTCATATATTGTTTAAGAAATGTTAAAATTTTAATTTATATATATATGACATGTTATTTGGTGATTACATATGCGTCATGCGATAGGCCACAGAAGTAGTTTACTTTGTAATTTTTTTCAACTGTAAAATTTAGTTAATATTTGTTGTTATGGCTGCAGCCAAATTGGAAAATTGTAATTTCACATCGAATTATAAAAAAAAAATATATATATATATGCAATGTCAAATTTGTTTTAATCGGGGAAAATCTCATCACGTACAATGCGTACAAGTTGAGCAATGTTTGGAACAAATATGGAATTATTAATTTCATAGTATCAAACATCGTTAATCAGTGAATATAAGCAAACTAAAACAAACAGCCGAGTTTTACTGATTCAAGTGGAACAGCTTCAACAGACCTACAATCTGAAGTGGAGCAAATTTAACTGTTTCGATTTTAAAGTGTGCAGGTGGCATACCTAACCTAGACATGCTGCCCATAAGAAAACATTAAAATACAGCTGTGCATACTAGTACGCGACCAATTAGGAGCTCCCATTTCTTTCTTGATAAGCTTGAGACTCACTAGCCACCACACCGCGTCCAGAACTATTCTGAGCTAAGAGAAAAACACCTCAACTATCTCTAAGAGAAACGGCAGTTACATAGTTCAGGACGCACCTATAATAGACTGACATACTTCGACTATAAGTTAATCACAAAAAAAAACGTTGAAAACATATATACGACCTATGGTGTAAAGTGAATCATAATGACAGTACGTCTTTGATGTTGGACTTGAAACATTAGTTTATTACAAATATCGGAGAAAATATTTAATATGTAACTCTGGATAATGGGCAATTGAATAATTATATGCGAACATCCCAACACCTATCTCTATCATTATATTATTTTCATGTAAATAATCACGGTGACTACCCTTATATCTAACCAATCTCCATGACCAGGAAACGTATTTGGGATTTAAACAATGGATTAATAATTCACACGTCACAATTAACGAAAAAGGTCTCCCTGGGTAAATATCCTAAGCCACACCGTTTTAGAGTAATTCGTGTTTTAACTTCAAAATAATTTTTACCAAAGCCTGGCAGGTGGGCAACACGCACAACACCTAATAACACACTGTTGCGGCTGTCAAAGGGAGGGGAACAACTCAGGATAGAGATACATAACAGTGGCACTGTAATAAATTAGTGCTACAGGTCCAACTTCAAAAATGTGTACCACCTTAGAACTCACTGGCCGGTGGAGGGGTTTTCTGCAATAGCCTTTCGTAAAGTGTTACTTCAATCACTTTCGTGCCCTGGTTCAATGTTTGAATGCGTGATCATGCAGGCCGTCCACCTATGACCTGATCACTTCATAACAATTAGTCGTTTACGTGTTTCCAACTTCTTATCCGAGTTTAACTTGCAGCTGAAGTTTGTTGGTCAAATGTAGATACATTCTGTGTAGTGTTTCCAGAAGGATTAAGACTTGTAAGAATATGTAGACACACGAGACTTTTCCCATCAATAAAATGTATGCTACCTGCCTTCATCGGCACTACGATCTAAAATTAGGCGCCCGGCCATAACACGAGAGAAAAGTCATTTAAAGAGAGGCGTGACATCGAAGTGTCGTTACAACTGATACTAAACATAACTTATCTACAAACTGTGAAACAATTAACTAAGAACAGCTAGTATAAATTATTTCCTAACTTTAATACTTCCCATTTTCAAAACCGTAGGGTAAACCTCTTTAGCTGGCTAACGGATTCCTGCAAAGGTGTCAGTTAGAAAGTAAATTTTCACCACAGTTTGAAAATTACCAAAGGCGAGCTAGAGATAGATTTGAAAAGCATATGTTACAAACTATCCGTAACTTCGTGCCTCTTATTACATTGTCTGTACTGTGTAGTTAATTTTCTCGATGCCTCTAGGGAACATATGACAATATCTCATATTCGAACATAAACATCGCGAAATTAAAGCTACAGGAGAGTTAAATACTGCACTACAAATAAATTTTTATGACTGTAAGGTGAAACCAACCATTCCTCTGAAATAACATTTTCGAATCTAATTTAGTTCTCAAAACTAAGAAACTAATATTCTTTCAATACTAATGGAATACTATAAGCATATTTTCAGTAAACTTCCGATACATTAATTTAAGTTTTTAACTTATTCATACCATCTAAAGCTTACCATATATCTGGCTGTAAATATACCGAATATTCGCATAAATCACCTACAAACCCCATCAAGCGGTTCCTACATAAATAAAGACGAAAAGTATACGCATTACGTTTAGTCTAACTCGCTTGCTAAGGATTGTACACGCTAGTAAAGATGGAGATGAGGTACAGGTTTATTGCGAATATCACCAGGGGAGCAAATTTACTTAGGCTTCTGGAAGTACGTGTAGTGTACCTGCAAATGAGTTACCACGCGCGTACGCACACACAGTAGGGAGGCGACGCAATCGACTTCAATGCCACTGGATACACTTGGGTGGCAACACCATTTTGCCATAATGTATTACTTATGTACACCGACAGTATTTTATGTAAGTAGATGCGTATACTTATTTACTGGTACACTGCACGTACTTTCACAGGTTTAAGTAAACTTGGTCCCGTGCTGTTCGCAATTAACTTGTCGCTCATCTCCACGTCTATATGGCGTGTACCATCCTTAGGAAGCGATTTAGGATAAGTGTCAAGTGTGTACTTTTCGTCTATATATATATATATATATATATATATATATATATATATATATGCAAATAATTACTTGAAGTTTTTTGGTGATTTTTGTGAAAATCCAGTACATATACTAGGTAGCATTACTACACTACGTTCAGAAATTCACAGTACGTATTTAATCTTAGAAATTTGGTAGATTTACAAATAATTTATCTAAGGGTGATATATAACTATTTTTTCCGTTTATCTTATAATATAAATAGATAAGCCAAACATATGATAATATTTATATGGCCGCCATTTTTGAAACCATTGCCTGACCTCATTTCATTCATGTAACTATACTTGGCCATCTGTAGGTGTGCACAATTTTGTGGAAAATACTCGAATTACTCCAAAAAAATGAAAAATGATCCGTTTACTCACCTGACACTACTTTGCAAAAAAAAATCCGGCAAAGGAGTATCTCTGTGTGCTTATCGGCTGATTGGTCCTCGAGATATGGCATAAAACCTGAATTGATCATGTAACGATCGTCATAAATGGAGGGCAAAAAGTTTATATATTAGCACCTTCGAGTATTGTCATACGCTTGTTATTCATTGACATTTGGTAGATTTGCAAATAATTTATCTGAGGGTGACATTTAATTATATTTCCGTTTATTTCATAATATAAAACCACTTGACGTACTGTAGGTGGTCGAAGGTTGATTGGCCACTTTTGAATACCTAGCTTAGTGTGTTGTTTCAGTCCGCTTGTTACCTGTCAGCCACATATAGGAAAGTAAATATTGCTATAATTCCAGTGACTGGTATCGCGTCGACCAAGATGTACACTGTATTTGTTACTAGTTTAAATAGGTTGCCATAACATCAGTTGTTTCTCTAGTGTGCAGTTGAATAGAAATGCCCTTATTTTAGTAACGAATAACTGATAAATTGCACTTTCAACGAAATTTGAAAACAAGAAGCTACTTTTTCTGGCTCCCGTCATTAGCACCGGTAAGACAGCCATGCGGTCACGGGTGTGATTTTTGCCCAGGCGCTGCTCTGAAAAGTTTCCAAAGAATGACGAATGAAAGGCGGATTCATGCGTTCGCAGAACACGCCGAACAGACCAAGTAGACCAATTAGAGTGCTTCTAGATGCCTCCGCGTTGTCGGCCCAGACAACGCCGATACTATCCACAATCCAGTGCGTGGTGTCCAAGGCGACCAACGTGACTGCCATCGAGGGAGATGTACATCGTGTGATAGAAAGACGATATTTGTTACATTGAACAGCGAAGCATATGGGTACAATTATAACGGAAATGAAAAAGAAACAAGTAGTTACTGATAACTGATGAGACTACTTTCCTCAACATGAGTGCAAATAATTTCTCGAAAGCTTATACGTTAGGTAGGCATTGACGTCTCATTGATAGCAATATCATTAGAGATGAAACTAGAAAAAAAAAGTGAAACAGTACAGAGACAACTAAAATACACGAGGTACCTACATTGGATTCGAATTCAGAAAAACTCGTAAAATTAAGCCAGCTTGCAACCAACTGCATCACGGAGGTAGGATTCGGAGCATCAACTATGGATGAAATCAGCCCAGTGTTTTTAATTATGCGGTTCACTAACCTGAAATATTTACTCTGCAATCATTTTGAAAATAAGTGTCTGAGCGACTAAAACTCATACAATTTCATAGACTACAGCAATGCTACTTGTGTGAGAAAATTGATGGATATCGTTTGATTGGCCTCCGAGATATGGCGTAAAAAACATATTTTATTAAATAATGCTATCTTACAAAATTACTCAAAAAGTAGCTGTGTGCACGATGTTTGTAAAAGATAATGCTAGTATAACAGTGTTTTGTTGAAATAGTTAAACTGTTAAATATATAAGCCAAACATATTAAAATATGTTTATGTCCGCCATTATTAAAATCATTGCCTGGCCCCATTTCAATCACGTAACTCTACTTGGCCATCTGTAGGTATGAAAAATGTTGTGGAAATTATTCGAATTACTCCGCAAATATGACAAAATGTTCCGTTTACTCACCTGACACTACTTTGCAAAAAAATTCGGCAAAGGAGGATCTCTATCTGCATATCGGTTGATTGGCCCTCGAGTTATAGCATAAAACTGCCATTAGTCATGTGACGATCTTCATAAATGGAGGACAAACGTTTATATATTAGCACCTTCGATTATTGTCATAAATAAATAATACAAATTTATTTAAATCTGCCACATAGTTTTGTAGATATAGCACACTAAGCTAAAACGTTTGTATACATGCCATTCCGAAAATAAGAGACTTACATACTTAAAACATATAAATTAATATATCCTACCACAGTACAACTAACAACTTCGCGAAATTTGAAAGAGATTGATTGATTGTTTGCCGAGATACGGCATAAAACTATATTAATTCATTTGGCGCTATCTTACAAAATGGCGGATAAATAAGGCTTATCATAGACAATCTGATAGACAGTTATTGTCATAGACAATTATTGTCACCATAAAAAGTTAAGTCGAAATTTCTTTTGCAGTTTCGTAGCTAAAAAGTTCAGAGCTAAAATATCTAGGCCAATATGGCCGTCATTTTGAAAATATGTACGTCCGACCCAATCAAAATTTATCAGTTTACGTAGCCTACCATAGTTCAAATCGTTTGCCAAATTAGGAAAAAAAAAATTCGGAGATCACATAATTTTAATTTGTCAATAGATCCTATTTTACAACATGGCGAACAAAAGAGATCTTGCGGATAAACATTTGATAGTTGTAATATATACAGCATTCACACAACGCTTCTTTGGAATTAATTGCATGGTTTCGACGATATAACATACAAAACTAAAATAGCTATAAGCTCGCCATTTTGAAAATAAGTATCCTACATACCTATAACATTTCAGTAAGCATTACCTATCGCAGTACTACTTGTATGCAATATTTGGTAGGAATCGGAAAATTGTTTCCCGAAATATGACAAAATTTAATGTATTAGTATGGCACTATATTACAAAATGGGGGACAAAAATGCTCCATATAGACAATTTTGATATTTGTTATATATACTCTCAGCATATAAAGTTAAGTTGGAATTGATGAAATTTTTTCAATGATATAGTATATTATATTAAAACACCAATATGGCCACCATTAAAAAAAATTGTCTGAAATACTTGAAACATATTTGTACACATCAACTGCGGTAGTTCTACTCGATTTCAAAATTCGGTAGGAATATGTCAATTGTTTCCCGAGAAATTACACAAAGACTTGAATACTTCTTGTAGCACTATCTTACAAAATGGCGGACAAAAGATTTGTTTTGACTTATTGGATGCTTGTAATATATACTGTCAGCCTGCAAAATTTGGTTGAAATTGGTCAAATGATATGGTAGTTAAACCAAAGAAACATAAAATATTGATATAGCCACAATTTTGAAATAAGAGCGTAATATCATATTTACCTGCCCTATCATAATATTTTTACCTGCTAAATTTGGCGAGAATTGGTTCAGAAGTTCGAGATATAATGTAAAATATATATTTTTACATGCGGCACTATCTTTCACAATGGTGAATAAAAGTGGTCGTTGTTTAGCTTATATGAAGCTTGTAATATATACCGTCAGCGTACAAAATTTGGTTGAAATTAACTAAATGGTATGGTATTTATACAAAAAAAAAACCTAAAATATCTATATGGCAGCCATTTTGAAAATAAATGTCTAATAGAGTTCATTTACTTATATTTACTTGGCCTATCATAGTATTACTTACTTGCCAAGTTTGGCGATAAGAGGTTGAGTAGTTTTCTAGATATAACATAGAAATCTTTATTTTTTGATATAGCACTATCTTCCTCTGAATTTAATGATTTGTCAGCATACAACATTTCGTTGAAATCGGTCGAATAGTTTCCGAGATATGACAAATAGTTATAATTATTAAAATAGCTGCCATTTTGAAAGAAAGTTTGGTGAAGTTCGGTTCCCGCGTTCAGATACTGAACGGGAGGACACACACACGCTCAGACACACACGAATACACACTCACAGACAGGAAAGTGATTCATAAGCCTTTCTTTCCTGTGGAAAATAGCCTAAAAACAAGGAAATATGAGACGAAAATTCTCTTCTTGGTAGCTGATAGGCAAATCAACTAAAAAGATCCTTGGTACTAACGTATTCAGATATAGGCTATTCACGGTAACGTTAGCATTTTTGAAAGCTCTCTCGTTTAGAGTAATTGTCAAAAATTATATTTTATTTTAGCTTTAGACGTTGACATCCTTGTTAAAGGCTCTTCACTATAAAGAGAGCATTTTTGAAATCAACCTTAAAAACGTCACTAGACCTACATGCATATATTTTAACGGGTGCACTGAGTGACATGTGCCCAGTAAAATTGGCAGCTATGAATGGAAAGTAGTTCCATATCTTAACGTCGATTAAAAAGCGTTAGGTAACCATGTGTGATAACTTCAATAATTTATTTCACTTTATGGTTTTTTTAATGCATCGAAGTGTAAAAATGAGCACATTTCCAAAATATTTATTTTGTAATAATTTAACAGTTGCACTTTACCGACGCACGAATAAAGTGATGAGGCCTGTGGCAATGCTATTTTACATAAGGGGAAGAATACGCAATGTGCAAACAAGTAGATCTTAACTAAAGCTTTCAAAAGTGATCATTTTACCGTGTAAGGGCCTATAATTACTTGTATGGCAATTTTTATTTAGAAAGCTGGTTAAGGGGGGAAAAAAATGACTGAAAGGAAAAAGAAACTAGGGTCTCAAAAGTACTCACTTTACCGTGAACAGCCTATACCGCTGAAGTTCTGATGATGTATGGTCCGATTGATACTTGACCAGATCGCTCTATCTGGTTGGCGTGATTTGCGAACTGTTCGCTTGAGCTGCGTACGTGCGAATCCACCGTAACCACGTATTCTGTGTTAGAGAAAAATAAGACAGGCGAACAATACGAAGGCCACTCGGCAAAAACAACGCTTTGGGAGTCTCAAATGTGGCAGTGGTCTGTCACGTTAGCTGCGAAGGTGGATTAGTTTTTTCCTAACCTACCTTCAAAATAAGACGAGAGTCCTATGTAGGCATGGACGTTCATACTTCATCGCTGGTTTTCTGGGCTTGGGCAAACATGGCCCTCATTGTGGTTATCACTACCTACCATTCAAACTAAACTGAACTACGAAAGGAAGGGGCAAACCGGTAGACAACACAAAAAAAAAACCCCCCTTCGGCGTAAATAAAATTACAGAATTGTGTGTATATAGGCTGTTAACGTTAAATTGAGAACTTTTGAAAACCCTGCTTAATTTATAATTTCCGCACCATTGCTAGGGTGCAAAATTCGCGTTATTATTTGGTATCAGGCTAAACTTCTCACTACTGTCAATACTCCAGCCGACGTCGTTTCTCTATTGGCTGCTGCCTGTACATGAATACACGCCCTTTCTGACTCAACTGCACGTAATTCGGGCACGCCATTCTGAAGTACTTATTTATTAGCGCAGCGGTACCTAGGGCGTATTACATAAATTATGGTCCAATGACAAATGTATAGCAAAGGCACATGAGTTCGAAGTTTAACGTGTGCCCAGATAATAACGCGAATTTTGCGGGCCTCTGGTCACTGTTTATCCTTGTATCATAGGCCTATGTCATATTAACATAGCAAAGAGCTTAATTTATTTATTAATGCTCCAAGTAATTGAAACTGTGAAATGGTAAAGAACGTTAATATTCTAGAAAGTTGCTCATTCCTGCTCTTACATGCATTAAAATATCAGAATGGAAAATAAATTAGTTCAGTATTTAATAATGTTAATAAAGGTTGTTTACGGTAAAGCGAGCACTTTTCAGGCCCTAGTTAATTTTTCCTGTTACTAATTTTTTTATCCTTTAACAACCTTTATAAATAAATATTGACATGTAAGTATAAACCCAGTGTGCATATTCCACCTCAGTCTTAAGTTAACGTCTAAGGCTAAAATAAAATCTATTTATTGGCTATCATTATAAATTAAATAACTTTAAGAAGTGCTCACTTTGCCGTGATAGCCTATATATATCGTTCAAAATTAATAGATTGATCTACTTTCCCTCACGTGTTACTAACTTAACTGGGCGTGTGGCAGTCGATGTGGCCGGTAGAACGTATGGCTGAAAGGTACGTGATTTTTTTCAAAGGTTGATTTCAGAAGTTCTCAAATAACCGAGATAGCCTATAGGAGGGGAGGAATGGTACGGGGGCGAAAGTGCGCGGTGACCAGCCCCGGGGGGTAGACGGCAAGGCTGACGACGAGCAGTTCGGCTAACATGGCGGCAAGTGAAACAAACTGCCCTCGTCGGCGGCTCGCCCTGGGGTAGGGTGGGGAGATGCGCCAACTTCTTCGCTAAGCTTCTCCCGCGCCGCGCGGTTATCCCTTCCTTCTCTCCCCCGCCTTCTTCGTCGCCCCTGCCCGACAAGCACCCCGAGGAGGAGAGTAGCAGCGCAAGAACACCCACATCCCAAACTGATTTTCTGGATCACAAATTACAAATCCCTCCCCCTAGTAGGTGCCCACGCGCCACAGCGACACAAGCGACGCCTCTAGCTAGAGCCACGAGTACTTCGTGACTTCATTCGAAGGCGACGTAGGCTCCAAACACTTGTTCTCTTCTGCTACTGCTGTGATTGGACAACAGTTATTTAGACACGCCCAGTTTAACTGTGAGCCAGTAACAAACACGAAGCAGTAGTTTGAGTGAGTATTTAACAGTGCAGCAACCAATAAGTAAACGATATTGTCTCGAGTGCGTAGACGGTAAAGTGAGCACTTTTGAGACCATAGTTAAATTTTTATCAGACATTTTAATACTTCCATCACTTTCTAAACAAATATGGCAATGTACGTAATAACACAGTGTATACATTCCATCGGACTCGAAAGTTAACGTCTAAGACTACAGAAAAAACATATTGATTAACTATTATTCCAAATGAGGGGGCTTCAAAAACTGCTAACTCTACCGTGAATAGCCTATATCGTATATTATACAGTATTAGTGGACTTCAGTTACAGTAAACTTTGTTCTTGCTATCTCCACATTGATTTATCGTTTGTAAAGCTTCAATAAAAAAAAACTATAGCCCTATGTTCCATTTTAAGCTCTCACTTAAATGGTACAAAAATGAAAAGAAATCGATTTTAAAATGTAACAGTAAGTATCCAGAATCCAAAAAAAAAAAAAAAAAAAAATCAGTGCGTTAAAAGGATAACACTAAAAAAGACGGTGTAAATTTTACATTTTTTTTGGAAACAAATAAAAAACTGTTACATTAATGCATTTGTGCTTCAGTCGGTTAAAAACAAACCGTTTAAGCAAGTAAATGAAAAAAAAAGGTCAAACTTTCGGTAAACACGTAAAACCTTTGATACACATTACGAACTAGTTTCTTCTGAAACACAATAATCATGTCTAGCATAAATTTTACTTAGTATTAGTGACAACGGAGCGTGAAAAGAAGTTCCTTGCTGTAACGTAGTGTTGAAGGTGTCTTATTTTGATTTGCGACGACTGAAATTTCTTTCGTTTCTAAATGATTTACATTACAGCAAGAACTGATATAACAGTGAAGCGGTTATGTTCCTAGAGAGTATACTGTCTCACACCATCAACGGTTGTATAACGTCGCTACATCCTGAGGGATGTTAGTTCTAACGTGTAACGGAAGGGTACTTAGCGGTTAAGTGGGCCTTTTAAAATAAACTTATGAAAATAAATGATTGCTAGGGACACCCGAATTTCGCGAGAATATTTTCACACATGATAGATTTCAATTTGCTACGGGTGTACCAGCAGTTTTTTTGGTTTTTGGGTGGCGTGTGTCTGTATGAAGACATTTTCTTTACCTGACTGGCCAATCAGAATCACACAAATTCAATACTGTACAGAAACCATCCAGTCACGAAAGTGCATCTCAGTTAAAGTGCCATGAAATACAACTGGTCGTGAAATTTTTTCGGGAAATTCAGGTGTTCCTAATTATTGCCCGTTAAGAGCACGTAGGTCATGCTACAGTCCACTCTTTCATGCAGGCTGTTGGCAGCGAAGTAAAATAGTTTTATTTCCGAACTTTATTGAGAGTTTAATGTTTACCGTTTACGTCAAAACATGTTTGAATTTTTTTTTTTTTTTGCTTCGTGCGCATTACTGTATGAACTGGTATAATATTTATAAATTTAGCTTCTAGCGATTTCATGTTCATTTCATGGCGTGTAAATAAAATCATAGGCGGAAGTAAACAAAAATATAAAAGTTAATTTTAAGCAGGACTTTCAAAGGTGCCGAATTAAACACGAAAAGCTTGTATGAGAAATGCAGCCCAGCTTTCAAATGTATTTGTTTGTTTCCCCGCTATCCTCCTACGCTCGGCGGGTTTCTGGATATCTACTTGGCCGCATAAGGGTTGCGTCGAGGGCTGCACGTCCGTTGGGCGCTTCTCGCCCGCATGCCAGACTGCCGGCTCCCGCCTAGAGACGGTGATAATAGCGGTGGAATAAAATTAAGAGTTGTAAGCATTAATTACATCGTCTTGTAGGAAGCACGGGTTCTCCCCCGAGAGACGGGGATTGGGCCGCAGTTAACCTGACTGCCGCCAGGGAGTGCTCGCGCCTACACTATGGTAACGTTTATTATATCTCAGGTTGGGAAGGGTAATGCTTTTAGTTCTACATCTAAAATTTTTCCCCACTATTTAAGCACTAGTGTCGCATGTGTACTGGATGTTGTCTATTTTCTACGTTAAAAAAAATTTTCGCAAAATATAAAATCACTTCGTAACTAAGTAAAACCTTTCCCTTTTATTATTCACGTAGTTTAAAATGTTGATCAAAAGTTACCTTTTGAAACACTGCAAACCTAGCGCCGGAAAATTTCCCTATGCCAAACTCACCCATAAACAATTTCGTTTTGTTCCTAACCTGAGTATAATAAACCTTATTTAATCTAAGTATATCTCTACTGCTAGAGCATTACGTCATAGACGACAAAGGTGGTGGAAAACGTTCCTTAGCTATAGTCTATTCGCGGTTTCTTCACACTTTTAGACTCAAACTTTTGAAGAATAACCACGTGTATGACACGTTTGGTTGTTTCCTAAATATCTCTTGTATCGCAAACGTTTATATACTTCTGTTGACATAAAAGTATCTAATTTTAGTTTAAACCGAACTTTAATCATAAATTATTTATAATTTATAATGTATACTTTATAATTAAAATGTATTAAAACATGAGAAAATTTGTATTTTGGTTATGCCATGCTAAGAAATAGTTCCCTCGCAAAAGATAATTGAATTGAATGTCCACAAATACGGTGCGTTATAACTTTGGCGTAACTGTCTAGACTCTGTTAATCTTTGTTCCCATGGGGCGGAGGAAGAGACTGAAAGTAGAACTTCAGCAGGACTTCAGAAAAGTTGGAAGTAAGAATGAATGGACTGTATAGTGTAAGATACGTAACTGTTCAAAATTGTTACTTCCAGCGTCCATCAGTAGGCATATTAGTTACATGAAACCGAGAGAGGTGGCGCGGTGGTAACTCACTGGACTCGCATTGGGAAGGACCCGGCCATCCTGATTTTGGTTTTCCATGGTTTTACGAAATCACTCCAGGATAATGCTAGGATGGGTTCCTAACAAAGGCCATGGCCGATTCCTTCCCATTCCTTTCCTAATCCCTCTTTCTTGTGCAACTTGCGCCGTCTCTAATGACCTCGCTGTCGACGAGACGTTAAGTCCACTTACCTACCCAATTAAATGAAGACGTGTGACAACGTCAACAAATTCTCTAGCTCGGGACGTATATTCATGACGACACTAGAACTCTTTAGAACGTCAAAAATAAAATTTTTACCAAATTTAATGTTGCCAGATTAGCATTGCCAAAATCACTCGGTATTTTGTGTATTGAAAATTATCTGAAAACTGCGTTACACAGTTTTACACTGTCTTGTGAGTTTAATGCCTGGTTCATCAAGACTGTATGAGAGAAAACAATGATCATAAATATACACCTATCATACCATTAATTTGATGCAGACTGCTCTCACTGGGAAACTGGATCATGTAGTGCTACAACAGATGAATACATTCGCAACACACAAAAAATTACTCTGGAAATACCAACACACTGCTAAGATCAGAATACAGTGGATATGTTTCAGGAAAAAAATTAAAATGTTTTATATTTTTATTTTTTGTAGAAAACCTACAGATGAAAATGAAAATTGTGTACCAATGAAAACTCATAATAATTTCTGAAATACTGTATTATGGCTCCCATTCATATTCAAAATTTTAGTGAGCGAGTGAAGGTATTTGGGTGGCTCTTAGCAGCGAAGTAAAAAAAAATAACTCGAGTGGGGAGCGAACCCAGGGCGAGGCAACATTCTCTGAGTGACAGACTTTCCAGCTGGGACCCGTAGGTGCCCGTCATCCTCGGACATGACATGAAATGAGACCCTAGGACTTAGCGACGCTGGAATGCAAGGGCGGGGAAAACGGGAGTACCCTGAGAAACCCCTCCGGCAAGCGGCATCGTCCGGCACGAATCTCACATGCGAGAATCTGGGAGTACTCCGTCCGGGGACTGAGCCCGGTTCGCCTTGGTTGGAGGCGAGCAGGTTAACCACTTAGTCACCGTGGCCCTTAAAAATTCGAAATCATTTCTTTAATAGCGACCTCAGCAGCCCTTAAGTTAGCTTTGATAATAGCTAAATGAAATTAAAAATTTGAAAAAATGGTTTTAAAATTCCTTCTCAAAAAACTAGCTCATGGTATTTCATTGAAATTATGCCATGTTATTTGTGGTTTAAAACTGGCAGGGATATGTTCAATTTAATTCCAAGATGGCGCTTAAAAGGTGTTCTTAGAAAATCTTAATATTGTTTCAGCTTAAAAAATTTTAATCAATGACTTAGCAACTCAAAATTAATACGTTGAAAATGTCAAGTTCTGGGCTGTCTTGTGGATGTTGTTCTCAGTTGAGGCATTTTCCTGAATGCCACAGGACTTTTGCTTCGGGCTTTCCTGAGATAGGTCCTCGGGTCTATAGTGCACATATACAGTCCCAAGCACTTTTAAGGTGCGTTTTACAAGAACGCGTCAGCCGCGCGCGTCTAGCGCGAGGTAAGGCCCTTACACAATTGAAAACCTTAACATTTGACTTTACGTTTTGGCTTAACTTTTGCTTTCCGACATGTTGTTTCTTATGGAGCTTGACACAATGGAACTGTCAAAGGTAAAGTCAAGCACTCTTCACTTTACGATTTCGAAAAGTTGAATTTTAGTCAAATTCAAGCAGCCATTTTGCCGAGAATCTAACCGAGGTTATGTGGAAAGTGCGTTATTTTATTATAGGGCGATTTTAATCTCGGTATATTAAACAAAGCTAGTCTTAAATTAATTAAAAGGCAAAAAAATGTATTGTGCAGTGGAAATGTACGAATTGACATTAAAAAAAATTAAACAAATGAGTGTTTTGTTTTGAAATAGTTTTTTTATATAAATTTTAGCCTATTTTTAAAAAAAGGTACGTAAAATGGATTCCTGGATAGTATCATAATTATTTACATAACAAGATACACATATTTATGAAGCTCGTAGAACCGATTCTCAATTGTCTAAACTCTGACTTTACAATTGTATTGTGTATTGGTGGTTTCGTCAGAGGAAAGGAAGCGTAAAGTTAAATGCTGAAGTTTTCTATTGTGTAAGAAGCTTTACTCCTAGAATGCACATTCAATTGTTTTGTTTTCCCACACTGCAACAGTCACGCGCGTCCCACGCTCTGACGAGCGGCAGACGCGAGCTACTTCCCAGACAGCAGTCTAGACGCGATTTCTCACGCGGCTGGTCGGCAATATCAGGGATGGCAGGGAAAAATGTGATATTTGAAAGTGAAGAAGACGACATATTACTTGAATAACTGCCAAAGTTTCTGTCTCTATGTGATCTGAAGTGTAGTAGATATAGGAACCTGGTCGCCGTAAGGAATGCGTGGAAAGAAATATCCGGGAAAAGTTGGTCGTACAGGTGAGTTTGTACACAATGTATTACATGAAATACCTTTGTACGTACGTAGTGTATATTCTGGAGGAAAAGCCAATCTAGTTACGTAACGTCAGGGAGAATAATGATGCGATGGCTCCACAAGATCATAGAGGGCGATGAGGAGATCAGGGTTGGGGGAAATAATGGCCAGAACACCTTTCATATTGATGTACATCACGAACATATTTAACTATATGTGGCCGCAAACACATGTACAGTAGCATCATGTCGTAAACAACATGTAGAAGAGGTGCCAGGTCATCTCTTCACAGATGAAAGGTAACTACTCACAGCGCCTGATTATGGTTTCTTGCCATGGTACTTGTCCTTGATAACTGTTGAAGTAGTCTTTGAAATCATTTCTCACGCGGAACCCATCCTTATTCGCGAACCCTCCTAATCGGCGGGTAGGCTGCAGATTTTGAGTTGGCTGGTCGTCCAATGAACACTGAAAATGAGGCACCCCGTCCTTTTCCAAGAAAGCATCTCGAAGCATGTTATGTAGACAACATGCCACAATAATGACGTCGTCCACAGTGTCAGGACGCACAATGATCGGCGAATAGAATATTCAAAAAACCTATGCTAGCAAGGCAAATGCATTCTTTGAAACCCTCCTTGCTCTCGAAAGGTGGTAGTTTAAAAGAGCTTTCTGGTCGTCAAGTGTGGCAGCGTTACGACGAAGAGGTTTAAGTAAATGTGTCTGTAATCTGAACGCTTCGTCACCTACCAAAACATAAGGAAGAATTCTGTCGAAATTAGGTAGTTTGCAGGGTAGTGGGAATAGTATTCCCGTTGCAACATCATGACCAATTGTTGAATTTTCCAGAATACCACTGTCCGCCTCTTTGCCATACGAACCTACATCGACATAGGTAAATCTGTAGTTCACATCGACAATTGCAAGCAAGACGATGGCAAAGAATCCTTTGTAGTTGTGATGTAACGTACCTGTGTTACCAGGGAAGATGATGCGGATATGTTTACCGTCGATCGCCCCAAACACAATTGGGAAAATTCCATTTTGTAAAGAACTCTGACGATTTTTCTTGCCAGTCCTCTTCTGATACCATCGGTAGGAAGACAGGACTGAGGTGTAGTGCCAAAGTTGCTACTGTTTGCTTGATGATGACACTGATGTAGCTGTAATGTACTCGAAAGTGGAAGTCCAAGGCACGCGACGATTCGCCGGTGGCCAGAAATCCGAAACACAAATATGTCAATAATCGAGTATATCAATAATGAGAGTGTTTGTAAACACCGCATTTACTGGCATAAACCTTGCAATTGAAGAAGCCTTAAACCCTAATTATCTAGAGAATAATCACAGAAAAGTTCAATTAATACGCCTAGAACCAAACATTGTAAAACAGAACTTGTAACAAAATGTTTAATTTTAATAAACATTTATCCAAATGTTTGTTTCAGTTTTGATACGTGTAGCGTGATTTATTTTAAACAATACATTCAGTAAACAATGTGCGAGATTTTTTTTAGAGTAAATACGGTACGCACATTCTGTTATTGTAACGGTTATGAAGTGGGTTTACATGGATTGTTAAACATAGCAGTTTTGTTAATGTTGTTGTTTCAGATGATGAATTGCAAAAAACTGTGAAAAAAACATCAAAGATACGAACATTAAAAGAATCAAAAAGGGAACTGGATCTATGGAAATAAAAGGGAAAGACTGGCCCTTAGCTGGAAGGCTTTCTTTCTTGGACACTGTACGACACAAAAGGCAACGGAAGACAAACTGTGCGTAAGGAGGTGATGCTGCTGTCATGGACAGTGAAGAGTGAAGATGAGACTGAACTTTGTCACTATAATGACGAATCTGCAGATGTTCCATCGACGCAGTCACACAATGAGGAGATGTTATTGAAAGAGCAGTCGACCAGCACTGCAGAAACAACACAGACAAACAACCAGCAAAAGATAGAAGCACAATCATACCGGACCAAGCGTTGGGGATCTGCAGCAGTGATTGCAAATGTAGTTCGGGAAAACGCCGTTCAACATGCCAAAATCTTCGAGAGGTTACTAATAACAGCCCAAGATGAACCAATAAATTTGTTTTTCAATAGCGTTGCCCAACAAGTCAAAACTTTCACTCAACGTTTAAAAAGGGGGGCGAAATAGAATATTATGCCACTAGTGGACGCCATTGAAGACCTCAACAATCAGCAGAGCACTGCATGTTCAACAGTTTCACATGATTTCTCCAGATCCAGTTCAGTTACAAGCTCTGATTCTGCACCTGCATTTTTTAATATATACTTGGACCAATCGCAAGGTGACAGCACTATCCCAGATGAACTTCAATATTCTTATACCAACCTATAAATGACTTGAAATGCACTAGTCATTTTGTACCACTTTTAGCTTAGGTTATTGCTCCCAGTACCTCATCTGTGTTCATGTATGGATAAGGAATAAAATATTGTATGATCTCTTATAATGTATGTAGTGTCATATTGCAAATACATAAATCCATGCTTGTGTTGTAATGCCATATACTATTTCAATATTATGGTATTACTATAACATTTACATTAATAAGTGATTATTTATGGTAGTACAAACCACTGATATCCCTATTCTTACTTATATTTATATTAATCTGTGTCACATTCTTTTTCCAATACCTCCTTTTAATGTTGTTTATAGTTTGCAAATCTTATAAAGTTAGGAGGGCGTAATCAATATTTAACGAATTAATATAAATGTACCTGAGTGTGATGACAAGTTTTTCGGCAGCAGTTATTGGCTGAGGAATCCGGTTACATGGCTCATTAGTTAGTTCTTCTTTCACTAGTTCCAACAAATAATCAAACTGATGTATGTTCAGCTTAAAGAACGCCCGGAATTTCTCATAATCGTGCAGTAGGTGCCTTTTGATGAGTATACTGTACACGCCTTGTGAATTTCGTCACCTGTATATTGGATGGTGTACAGTTGACAGTTCAAGTGTTGACAACACTAACTCTTCATCTTCAGCTTCATCCAGCAGTAAATATGTGACCATGCGCCTGTTTCTGGGAGATGACCAGATGGCCATCGCGAACGGTAGACAGTTACCGGGATGGCAAACAGACCGCAATGACGCGTTCGAGGAAAACACCATATTCCCGTCAGACGCACGCGTCTGAACGCGCGCGACTGACGCTCGCGTCTGACGCGTTGTTGCAGAACGCACCTCTAAATGGCTGCGGTAGTTCGATCAACGCTGGCGGTGACCATACAGGCTTGCGCTTCTTCGTCTACATCGAGACTTTATCACTATCAACTCACGCCCTCGAAAATCAAGATGACTTGAACTTAAGACGCCTTCAAAAAACCAACCAATCAAATGAGCGCTAGATGCAACATTACTCATCACGCCACTCAGTCGCCATGGCAACGGATCAAAATGGTTTCCTTGAATTTTACCTAAAATAAAGCCTTTTCGGAAATTTTGTTGAAATATCGTTCAATTAGCCGTATTACAAATCCTATATATTTAATTTCAGGCTGGAAACGTGATATGCAGTCTTTCTTTCATTAACATATTGTCTTAACGTAGAATTTTTTAAAATAAAATAGACGTATATTTGTCTATGTATTGCATTTATGATATACGCCGTTGTATCCAAAAATTTTGGATGGAAACATTTAGTTTGTAAAAGGAGCGTATTACAGGTAGACTTTATTTTCGCGTACACAAAACTTTGGATGTGGGTAAACCAAACATAACAGAATTTTTTCGTCTCATTGAAGTCTACACGCAAATGCGTACAAAAACGTATTTTATTCTCTCGGCTATAAAATAATATTTGATCAATTGTACGCACATACGTTTGTTTAACGTACTTCTCTCATCGCATTAGTTAGATATTTTTTCATTTGAGTTTTGTATCGTGAACATATATTTTATTAAATCGTATGATACGTGTTGGAAAATGGTTTTCTTTGAATATATTGATTATAAAATAGTTACGTTAGAAAAAGACATTTGCAATTTTTTTTAAACACAAATAATATAAAAGTCTTGGAATCGCGTAACATTTAATTTATTAGAAATATCTGTCGTTTTGCTCAAAGTAATCAAGTTTTTGGTGTAGTTGTCTTGTGCGAGATTATCCGTAACATATTAAAATAATTTCCTCATTTTTAAATTAGTTTAGGAAATAATTTTATACTTTTTCAGTTAGCATTGTTAAATTATATTCACTAGGAGATAGCGGGCTAAAAAAAGTTGAGACTCGAGGTACGAAAATTTTTCGAACGCTCCTCCGTGGCAAAGGACAAGAGAGTCACTCGGGCGGTGGCCCTTGTGGCGGACGGTCATGTTCGTCGGGAGTCTGGGTGACTCAGTAGTTGATGGCTTTGCACATCTGCTGGGGGCGGCCCAACGATCAAGGCGGAGGATGTTGGAGGTAACCAGATGTGCTGAAACATGCGAAGTGTAACGAACCACTCCACTGCTGCATTCTGCGGGTTGTAAACTGTAAACTGTAGATGCGCGCCGAATGGAATGGAACAGCACTGGAACGTTGAAGCAATAGCGTCAGCCTTCACTCGTGGGCCAGCGGATTCGCCTCCCCAACTGGTAGCTCCTGCCGAGCGCTGCTCACCTATTGCCGAGGGAGATTTTGGAGGAGGGGGAGGAGTTGTGCTATCCGATCCGTTACTCTCCACCTTCACCTGTGATTTGGAGATCCTGATGTCGGCGCAGAAGAGCGAATATGGAGTAGGTGCCATGACTGAGCTGCCCGGATTTCTTGCGCCCTCGGCTGGAAGTTTAAGGACCCTGCCTGAAGTCACTGCTGTCGATATTGCTGTGCGGGTAGTAAGGCGGCCCGCGGAGGAATATGGATTGCAGTTCCACCTCAAGGGCGCATGCGCCTTTAACATGCAGGCCCAAAGCCCTGCCACCTCTTTACTAGATTCTTCACTCTAATATTAAACAGCATGGACTCCACACCTGCTATATCCTTTAGCATTATTCACTAGTGCTCCCACGAGTTTAACTCCTTGTCTGTCGGTATGGGTTTTACCGTGTCTATGCCGGTTTTACCATACCCCTTCCTAATGTATCTTTAACTAAACTACACTTAGGGAGGTAGGTATGGTCCCAAAGTGATGGCCATGCCTACCCATTCCCTTCGGCCACGATGCCAGCCTCTTTGTATTAAATTCTCTCTCCTTTAGGCGTAAGGGACTCAGCCCTGAGATGCAATTAGAACATGACCCTACCTTCGGACTTACACTTAACACTCGGAATAAGGTAGTTTAGAAAAAGAAAATAAGACAAGTGGGCGTTGACCCCAGCAGCAGCATCCTGATTCGCACAGACAAAGAAACTCGCTGGGATGGGAGCAGCTAATGATACTTCACGGACGCTCGTAGAGAAGGTATCGCATCTTGTCCCTAGCGAAGCCATCTTAGTTCCTCAACGATCTTTGGCTTGGACGGAGCTCTTGGCTCCTATCCTATCCTTCCCTTCGTAACATACTCTCCAGTTCACATACATACTTCTCCATATAGGACATTCGGTTCGTACATTCGCAAAATGTGTATTATCGGGAGACGTGCGTGTGAATTCCGTTTCTGAAGCTGACCTATGTCTGGATAAAGTGTTGACTACGCCTCGTGAGAGTTGGTACGTTTTCGACGGAAGTAGTGTTAGAATTTAATTATTTTACACACGTTTCTCATGCTATGAAAAAATATACGGAGCCGTTAAACTGAGTTTGTGAATACTTTGTTTTCTAATAAAAGTGAATTATTATTTTTTATATTTTTTCTAGGGAAATGCAATTGTACGCTATTAATTTAAGCCTGAAAATGGGGTACGTTGTTCATTTTGAATGCGATTATGTGGAATGACTTGTTGCATAGTAAATGTTTAATTTATTTATTTATTTATTTATTTGTCCGTGTTTAATATTTCATTTGAAACGTTTCGACTATTTTTTACTTTTTCTGAGATTTGTGGCAAATTATACGCGATAGTTTAATAACTTTGTACGAAATTCAAATGTTACGTGCGTCTATTATGCTTAAACCTAACACAGCTTTTAAAAAAATTAGTCAATTTTCTAGGGAACGCGTGGGATATGTTGTTCTTTATTTAATTCAAGTCGTCAGGTTAGATCGTGATTAGCTAGTATTTACGTCAGGGTATTTGTACATTTTGAGATTTGCGACAAATTATTTGGGATAGTTGTATAACTTTGTACAAACTCCGAAAACCCAAAGACATTTAACATATACGTTGTATACCTGATGAGGGTGAAACGTAATAATGTTGTACGCGGAATCGTTTCCTATTGCATTAAAGAAGTTCGTTTGGTTCCATGGCCACTATGTTGGACATTTTGTTACGGGCGTCTTCTAGGACTTAAGATATTAATACAAATTTTGTACGTTTTTCCGATTCTTTTTAGTGGGTCTTTATTTATAATAACAACCTTGGTAGGGCGGTGAGTGGGTTTTAATTCTGGACTTGGAAATGGGGTAAGTTTGTTGGATTAACTCATAATTCGTTAATTTGGTTTCATTTATCTAATACGTGCGTTTCATTTGTAATTAAATATGTAATGTTTGTGCTAGTCGAGGAGTGATTATGTCACTTAGTTGATTCGAATTTTAAGTGTGCCAGAATTCAAAGTGCATTAGTAAAATAAAATATTTGTTCTGTCAATCATGGTAAATCATATTCATGTCTCTTTGCGTTTAATTACTGTTCAATAAAAGAGGTATTCTTTCAATAGCTATTTCCTAATCATTTGATTTTGCCAAAATATTATTCTTAAACATTCATTTCCAAATATGTGTTTCCGAACTCTTGCCGTTTCGCATATGCAGAGCTTTGTATTCCTACATATTGTGGTTAGATAGTAATTTGTTACGTACGTTTTATTCATTTGTAATTAAATATGTCGTCCTTCAATATAAATGCTGTATTATCTAACAATAATCTGATTTCGCAGAAATACTATTCTTAAACATTAATTTCGTATCACGCCTTTCCGATGATAGCCATTTCACATATGTAGAGCCCAGTGTACATGCATACGCCACCCGCGGTGGACGTGTCTTGGTGCTTTCTCCCCATCCCCCCTTACCCAGCCACCGACCTCAGTCCTACACCGACTTCCCAAGTCACAGGATGTGCGGTCACTCCCGACACCCCTCCTCCCCCTCTTTTCCATATTTAACACATAAAAATTGATATTACACTATTACATATATACCCCTTCCCCACACTTCACAGCTCAATCGCCTGCGAGACGTCCAAGGGTGAACATCGGTACTGCTGCTTTCTACAAAAAAATGAAGGACCCTTATCACGCATACCAAAGATACAATCACACACAAATCTAAAAAAAAATTAAAATGTTGTAATCAATCAAATTTTATCACATTAATTTTATCAGATTAAATTTGCTTAATCCGATTTTTGATCTGATTAACTAACGGATGAATTTCTGGATTAATCTGATCAATCAATTCGATATGAAAACGATAATCTAGTTAATCAAAAATGCAGTAGAACACCCCTCCTCCCGGATTACTACTCCCATATTTCCGCGGTAGGTCAATGCATGTAAACTGGCATACATTGTGTCCATATTGCTTCACAGATTCCCAATAAAATACCACTGACAGTTGAGAAACCCATCCGGAAGCTGTGTCCAATGGATTTGTATGAGTCACCAGTCGCCAAGAATCTGTAAAAAAAAATTGTTTTCGCATTATACATTTCAAGCGTTGTAATGTTTGTAAACGTACTTAGGCCTAATATCAATATGTGTACCTCTATTTATTCAAATATTCTATTTTTAAGAAATGTAAATATACGTGTAAACCTGAAAAACTTTATATGGTAGTTCACACTAAGAAAATCCCACGTGGACATTTAAGTTTGCAGGGGAAGATGTGAAAAAGAAATGGAAGAACCTAAGGGATTCCTACGCCAAACATTTGCGTTCAAAAACCGAACAAGAAACGAAAACCATCTATCTCTACTAAACATGACCTTGGGAACAAGAGATGGCATTCTTTCAGCCCTTCAAGCAATTTGCACCGACAGAATTCAAAAATACTAAATGTGCAATGTTCACCAACCGAGTCAAATATACCGGCTGATAATGAGACCGAATCGTCAAGAACTGCGGAAAGTTATTAAACAGGGGATTAAAGTGAGTGAAAAGATTTGGGTTGCTCTTAACAGCGAGGTCCTGCAAGCCGATGAAGGTGATTGAAGTGAATATGAAGCGGCGCCGGAATGAAGGGGCGGCGGAAATGGGAAATCCCCGGGAAAACCCGCCGACCAATGACATCGCTGGACATAATTCCCACTTGTGAAAATCCAGTGACCCGGCCTAGGATTGAACCCGGTTTGCCTTGCTGGGAGGCTACTCGCTCAGCCACCATGGCCCCTTGCAGTTGATTAAAGTTCATGGGAAAATGCCGATGAACATCAGCAGACAACGGATATGCCACGTACGTCGCAAGCACGAAATCGGAAGCAGTATCTGAGACATCAAGTGTTAAAAGAAAACGTCATCAAAACACAAGTTCACAAAACCCGTCTTCAGCCAGTCAAGTTAAAGCTTATTTACAGAGTATGCAGAGGAATCCACCCCATGACGAGACTGTTTAACTGTGTATGAGCTATGCAAAATCCATTAAGAAATTGACCCCATGGATACAAATCATAGTAAAATTTAAAATCGGCCAGCTACAGATTGAAGAGAATTTAGCACTGCAGTCTGAAGAGCCTGTCTACACTGCCAAAATTCCCTGTAAAACAGCTCAATTACCACAGACGTCAACAAATACCAACCAAGGTCCTTCGTGGGACATTAACTATACATCAACATTGTAGTGTTCTATCACATTGATTCCACAAAACATAAAAACATAACTACAATAAACTGATAGTATGTGTGACTCAAGTTAGCACGCTATTGTTTCTGAAAATTGCAACTCCCAGGAAGAATGGCCCTAATGAATCCAAACTCGTAGGATAAGTAGAACAGTGTACCAGCAATAAGTGATTACTTTTACAGAGGGATGGCGTACACGTAAGCTCAGCAGCGCCCTCTTTTGTGTGACCGGAAAGGCCTGTGTCATGCCAAGCTGTCAGTGAAGAACCATCAAAAAGTTAAAGCATGTGTCAATATCTCTCGTCGACGTCAAAGGGCGCCATATTAGCATGTGAGTGAGTTCAAATGGGGCAGAATGAACGTTCTCGGAAAACGGGTTTGTCATACTGTGACATTTCGGCTCGTACAGGGCATGTTGCTTCGACAGTGATGCGTGTGTGGAACCAGTAGATGTAAGAGCGTCGTACACAATGGGTACTGGACCATGAAATGTGACCATATCACGCGACAGCCACCATCTTATTTGCACGGCCGTAACGGGCCATACAGCCTCGTCGACAGTGTTGCCTTGACAGTACAGCACTGCAACGGGTGTAGACCTGTCTGCGTCAACGGTTCGACGCCGCCTGCTGCACGCTGAACTGGTGGCACGCATACCAATGCGCCGGCTTCCATTGTCCAGAAACCACAAACGCTTCAGCCTGCAATGGGCATGTGAACGCCGTCGCTGACGTTCTGAATGGCAAAATGTAGTATTTTTAGACGAGTCCCGCTTCAACTTGTCCTACAGTGAAGGCTGTTTATGTGTTAGACGCTACCGTGGTGACCACAATCTGGCAGCCTACATTACGGACTGGAATAATGGACAAATGCCAAGTATGATGGTGTGAGACCACTTGGAAACAACATGTGATCTCAACTCCTACGTATTGGGGGCGATATGAACAGCAGCCGCTAGATCAGGGAGGTTTTGAAGTACTGGGTAGTGCTTCTCCTTCAGACAACTCCACATGCCATGCTTGAACAGAACAATGCCCGGCCACATGTTGTGAGGAATGTGATAGCGTCTTCAATGAACGATTGGTACCACTGCTCCGCTGGCCTACATGTTCGCCTGATGTGTCACACATCGATCATGACTGAAATATGTTTGGTCGGTGACTTGTTCGTCACGGTCGTCCAGGAACAACTGCTGATGCTTTATGGGCTCGCATACAAACCGTGTGGAGGGAGATTTCCCAAGAACACCAAATCTATAGCGTAAAGTTAATTGCATTCACATGTATAATTTTCGGTTTTGCATTTTCCACAAATGTTAGTATATTTTCTCTTAAATAAATGCAATCTGAGTCTAAGTAACATGTGATCCGTACAAAGTATATTTTACACACATTACATCTACAAAATCAATGGGAAGGATGTAGTTATTATTACTAAAACTGATTTCCTTTTAATTTCTTAAAAAGTTAAAATTCGACTTTCTTTTTATATACATGTATATACGATACATTATTTTCGTTGTTTCTATGAACGGACAATGTACCCACAAAGAAACTGTTTGTTTAACTATTGTTTATATTTATGCATTATGCATAATCGTACAGGAAAATTTTTAGTAGTCTATACTATTAGTGCACAAATCATATGACAAATTAATTACTACAAGTTTAGTAGTTCACCAGTAATAAAATGTGGTAAAGGCCGTTCACCTTAAAGTGAGCACTCTAGAAATCAACCTTTTAAAAAATCCACCGCCCGCAACTGCGTATGTATAACCATGTGTGTCACCGCAAAGGCTGGGGATGAACACACCCAGTTATGCTGGCAGGTGAAAAGTAGTTCTACAAAATAACACGGTATTGCAAGTGTAATGTTTCAATTTATGGCTACTTAAGTTGTTTGAAGTTTATTTTATACACTTTAAAGTAATTATTGGCTTAAAGATAATGTATTAACTGTAACTCATAACTATATTGTGTCACGTGATCGGCGCAACGGTCAAAACCAACGGTCCGTTGTTGTGGTTCCTTCGTGCCTATTGCTTGGCTGTGCGTGTGTGGAGTGGTTGCGAGGCAAACTGCAAATTTGGAAACTGGAAGTTGTGTTTTAATATTTCTCATTTATTTTTCAGCTTATCTGCAATCTGCATTGTTTTATTGTAGGTCGTATAGAGTTTAATTGTGTAGTAGTGATTTTGTGTAAAGTCATGAGTTCCAGCAAACTACATACAAATATTCAACGTCAGGAGTACATTATAAATCTCGCCGAAAGTATTTATTCTTTAATTTGTCGAGGATAGATGAAGCCGTGCAAGGTGATTGAACGAATTCCAGAAATGATGAAAATTTCAACTGCAACTGTCCGGAGGTAAGTGTAAATGTGTTTTTGCGACATGTTTTCCCGAGTAGTTTTTACGAAGTGTTTTCCCAGCTTATCCCTAGTACGTTATTGAAGTAGATCGCTGAAAAAGAACAAGTAGAAATCGACAGTTAGAAACGTGATATTATAAACGGAAAGTTAAATAACAAAAATGAAAGTAAATGAACGACAGCAGAATCGCGACATTAATATATTCATGTGAGTTTCCGAAGTACATGTTGTATCCTAAGTTTGAAAAATAAAATAAAAAGTTATCTGTACAGTTCTACCTACGCCCATCTGTTTCACCTTTCTTTCAAATCTGTCTTGATAGGAAGTGAAAATTTGGCAGTAAATAATTATACGTTAATTTTACACGTTTTTATTTCATTGTGTTGTTTTGTAATGTAGGCATAACGTGTCTATTTACGCTCAGCCATGTAACCTTTCTTAAACCTAACTTGGTAACAAGTGGAAATGTGCCTGTCAATAATTATACATTAATTTGACACATTTTAAAATCACTGTGTTATTTTGTAATATAGACCTAATCTCAAACTTGTGTTCATGTAGTTATTCATCCCAAGTTACAGTGTTAAGTTTTACTATCGTTATCGTAATATAATCGTCACAGTTTGATGCTACACCAAAGATGTTCCAACATTATAAACCACAAAATTTGAAGCTGGTTTTGTTTACTATAGACCTATAGTTGTGCTTGTTGCAGACATTCTTTCTTGATGCAAGTATTGTTTTATTTTAAATGCTTGCTGCAAGGAAAATTAGAAAGTATTTACAATTAAGTGTCAACAGATATAGAGTAATTCCATGTTTAAATTTCGTAATGGATGTTCGACAAGACAACTAGCTACATTTCAAGAAATATCAACGAAGATAGAATGTGTTCTTGAAAAGACTTAAGTGTTTGTTATATCAGCCACGTTGGCTGCAAAAATATTGTAGGCATTGGAATTTAATGTAACTGTAAATTACATGGCATAGTCAACACCCCAAGACTCCCTGAGCTCCTGTTTACTTGCGAATGCATGGTTTTTAAATGTTAGATTACATTACTCAGAGTAAGTGTAAAACTAAGTATTTCTAAAGCAACTGTGTGAGCTAGCTTTCAGTAAGGGCCGGGCTACAATTGACACACCTAACACAAAAGCACAGTGGTCTGGCTACAATTCATATAATGATAGTAATATTAGTTTGTTTATGTTGCTACATTTTTACCGAAGAAATTAATGTCTGTATATAGAGTTGGTAGCGGGTTTTTTCAAAAATAAATATTTTGAATTGATCTGAGCGTTTTAAAAATGATTAATTAATTATATTTCAGTTTTTACTATAAACGTTACCTAAAAGCGTTACAAAACCTCTTTGGTTCTGATTATCCAGAAATAAACAAAATAAAATATCTTCCAGGGGAATTAAGTCAAAATACACACTAGATAAAATTATCTTTCCTGTACTTATTACTTTTATAATTTGCCCTTTATATTATCATTTTACTGTCATTTGTGGAGGTGTATTGGTTTTACATTAATAATAAGACATTTCATTCTGATTTGTGTGTGCATGCATGAACCATTTTTTGTATATTAATTTTCTTTGAATACTTTTCTAATTTAAGTTTTAAATTTTGCTGTAGTAGTTGCAATGAAGGAACCACGACAATGAAGAGAGTCCATGCACTTTACCTGTAAAATTGGTTTCTTGAGGTCTGTGCGGGTTTAACAAGAAGTAAATGTTGCAGAGACACCGGAAGTGTCGCCATCACCGGATCGGCATTTCACTTAGCTATAAATAATATACATTATTTTTAGAATTATTTTTTACAAATGGAGGAGGTGCCAGTTACAAGCCTGGTATACCCTTCTTTTACTACTTCAATTCACAGTATAAATGTTCAGTACATTTTTGGAGGGTCTCAGAAGGGTACGAACACAGAGTAACAGTGTCAAAAAAATGTACGTATACACAAATGCATTTGTTGATATGTTTATATTTTTAATGTCAATTATTTTTATTTTATACATACTTAATAGGCATATGTTGAAATATATTTATCTTCATTTATAAAAGTGAATATGAAACTTTTCTGAAAATGTACATATAGATGCGTATATTTTATATATTTTACTTTTTTATATATTACATATTTTGTATACTGCTACATTAACACCGTTACGTTAATTAGCAACATTAGCACCATCTACTTCTGTGCAGTGGTGTACTCTTTGCTCGGCCCAGATCCCCTCGTCTTTACTCGCTGTTCTACCGCCCTGCTTTCGTCTTTCCGCTTCGTGCATCTTAATTTTGCATGGCCTACGCTTCAGACGTATGCTACGTTACGCCGCTACCTTATGCCTGCAGCATCTATGTTTTTTCCTGATGGCTTAGTTCTCTTCACTTCGGTCAGCTGAGGCCAAACACAGACCATGCTTTCGAGCTGACATTTTACTAGTCACTCTACAGAGCGATGGGGCACTTAGAAAATGGCGAGTCGTGGGAAACGTTAAGTTTCCGGAACAGTTTTTAAATGTTTAGTAATTTGTATGACAAGTGGTGTTGTACCTTGGGTGTGCAGTAGTGCTAGTCTATTTCAAAATCTGGATTTGGCTGCCCGTCCAAATTATTTTTCTGCTTAACTATGGTGTCGCGTTACTGTATGTCCTTTTTTTAATGTGCCGTGTTGGTCCTTGTTCACTGCCCAAGTTTAATGTTTGCTGTTTCACGGTTTCCATGACTTCATCGCTAGGGCGTTCATTTTTCAATCGTTTGTTTTGTAAAGTTTTTGTCTATCGGAGCTTTGACATGACCCAAACGATTATATATGTTACATATATTTCTATTGTATATTTTACATTATATATATGTCATGTATTATATACATCATATATGTTACATGTTTTATATAAAGTATATATGTTACATGTTTTATGTATTATGTTACATGTTTTATATACAACATATATGTTACATATTTTATGTATTATGTTACATGTTTTACATGTATATATCGTATATGTTACATGTTTTATATCTATAATATGTATATACAATACATTCATTTACACACTTCATGGGTACTGTCTACTACAGTTGTGTAATTAGTTATAAATGCTCATCACTTAGTGTCCAAAACATTTAGCCAGTCCTGAAATGTAAACATTAATTTTAACATGTGCAATCACATTGCAGTCGCATGACAATGTTTGTTTACATGTAGTGGAAGGATACATAATGCGCTAGAAAGTAGAACTTTAGCAGGGCTTTCAAAAGTGCTCACTTTATTGTGAACAGCGTATACCATGTAGGTAATAATGTGAAAATGTTACTCATATTATTACTATGCTTTAAAGCCATTGCAAGTCGCTCTTCTGGCTCAATTGATTATTTAATATGTATATGGTTTTCTAATATCATCCTGTATCGCATTCAGTTGCCCATCAAACATTCTTACAGACATTCGAAAGTAAATGTAAAAACGTTCCTCATGCTGTCGCACCTGAGGATACAAGGTGTTGTGACGGTCTGGGGACCGTCACAATAATTAATTGTGATTCTGAGGTGTAACATGTTGTGTGATTCCCAGCTATGCTCCCTAGTGTACTGTTTCTTGGCGCACAGGGATGTGCGGATGTGCGGCGGGTTGAGGGCCCAAAGCTATGTAGGGGTTTTGTGATGCCCCATCGGATTGGCTGGAGTTTCTCGCCACTGGAAAAAATTTAATGTTTTATTTGAGAGCGCAACTTGTATAAGGAGCGTCCCGAGCATATAGGAGGCGCCACGATCGTAAATATAGCGCTCGAGTGGAAAGGCGTCTTTTGCGGTATAAATAGGGGGTCCGGGGCTTGACTCGAGGACATGTCACCCGCTGGCGAGCGGGTTAACTCTAGGGTGAGTGGTTCCACCCTAGAGGAAGGTCGGAGAAGATGAGAGGACTGGGATCGTCACTGTCGAAGATAAGTATGATTCTACGAGTTAATAGTGACAGTTTGGACGCAGAAAAAAATCGGTGGTGAAGTGAGGTAGTGCTACGAGTAATGAACTCAGACTGAGAATCTTATAGTGATGGTACTTAGCCTGTTTTGGGCTTGGGGTTTAAGTACTTAGGATATTTCTCAGCTGTCCCAAGACATGGAATTTAACGAATTCCGAGTGTCGTTTTGGACTCTGATGGAATATTGATAATTGTGGAACTTAATTTTTCTCCAAGGTTGGAACGTGGACTTGTCTAAATACGAACACCTATTATTAAGACTTCGGATTTTCTCGTGGCTTTGCCCCACCTAACACGACACATTGGTTTATTTTCAAAAATCCCCGGAAATCTATGAGCAGCAGGAGAAGAGAAAGTTGGACTGGACTTTTAGCTGTGCATGTTTTTCTGGAGTGATGGGGCCCAGTAGAGATTACGAGAAGTTCCTGGAATAGGTGTCCAAAAGGGAGTTGTGACAACTTGCGAGGTGAAGTGAGGTTTTGCAGTCCAAGGTTTTAGTGTGTGAAGGCAGGGACTCTTTTATCGTTTTGGTCGGTATTTTTTCAGTTTTGTGCTGTCAAGTTTCGGTTGTTCGGAGCATGTTTCAGGTTAGCGTAGTGGCGACAAATACGGGACAAGAGGGACTCCGGATAGAGGATCGGGAACTCAGTGCTGTGGAGTTGGCGATATCATTGGGAGTTTTTGGTGCTGTAAACTGGGATTTTCGGTGTGATTTCATATGGGCAGGGTTGGAGACAAAAGAGACTGACATTGGGAGAGAGAAGGGGGTTGTGTGGTGTGTGTGTGAGTTAGGGATATTGTTTGAGAGGGTAAAGAAGAGCAATGCCCTCGCTTTTGGAGCGAAGGTAGGTGGGAAGAATATCCCTGGGCTCGACCTCACCCGAAATCGCATTGAGTTTGAGTGTGTTGATGCTGATATACATTGTGGTGGCAATGCGATCACATTTAGTGTCACGTGTGGAAAACATCCTTATGCCACCACAATTGATTGTGGAGAGTAAATTTTGTTGGGTCCAGTGCAATACCGCCGCTCCTGGAGCGGAAAAGGTTGGGAGAGTTATTTTGGGCTCTGGAACTCTGACTGAAAGATGCTGCGATGAATGTCTAGAGGGCGATGCATGTATAGAGGAAGTAAAGTGTTCTTTTGGGGTAATTTGGAAAGGGTACATCTCCTGAGACCATTTACTCGTTGTTGGCCATCTTATGATTCTTAAAAATGTAAAACGGGAATGTTGTACATTTGTACTGTATGAAGATTGTAAAGTGCCAAAAGTATCGTATGAGTATTGTGAAGTGACAAAATACAGAGCCGTTTTAAAGAGGTGTTTTAAAGAGGAAAGCATGGCACTAAATGGAAACGATTTTTCTCACGGAATGTAAGAAGTGTCTTTCCTCTTTCATAAAATCTTTTAAGAAGTAAAATTTTAAAAGGTGTTTTTAAAGCATTTTTTATGGTGCACCAGTGTGTTTAAAATTTTTACTGCTTAATATTGTTCAGCTGAGGCGTGTAAAATTAACCAATGAAGGAAATTGTTAAAAACCTTTAAAAATGAATGGTAATAGGATGCTTGTATATTTTTGTCAGGTGCGTATAAGTTTGTTTCAGGTTGGTGTAAATTTATTTTAAGAATTTTTTAATATTATTTTTCAAAGAGTAAACGTTTTTGGGGATAACCTTTTTAAGGCAAATGAATTGCTAGAGAGTGTTCATAAGGTTGTATTGGGAGTTTGAAAATGATCTTAGGTGAGGTTGTGTGAGAGAGTATGCATATTAAAGTGTAAACCATTTGTAAGCTGGTTTTTAGAACGAATGCAGTCGAATGAATGGCCAGACAAATAAATACAATAGATGTAACAAAATATTTTCTTGACAGTCTAATTTCTTTTGGTCCAAAACAGAGGTTCCGTTAAGTCAAGCGTGTATTTTGTTAGATGAACAAAATTAATTTTGTTACTTCAAAATGTTGTTTACTCTATAAAATGTTTTGTTGGGGCAACTAAATATATATTTGACCCTATGCAAACGAATATTTTCTTGGCCTTTTTTTCAGTGCGATCGCGTTAGTTCTTCCGTTAGCGAGTATAATGTAACATACGGAATTGTTACTAAATTAAACGCTGTGTGTTATATAAGACGTTGAGGTATGGAGCTACCTTTGCCGTTAAAGACTGTTCGCATTTAATTAAGCACTTTTGAAAGCCTTGCTAAAAATATACTTTTCTCTTCCTGTCATGTAATATTTACTTTGCTGTGGGCCTGATGATTTCATTCTTATGTCAGTCAAGTGCAAACGTAAAATTGTTACGAAGCTAAATGTGTCACTAATATGCTAGTTCCTGCTCTAATGTATCTAATGCAAAAAATAACTTCTAAATTGCTGTAAATTTAAAAATTACAAACACGATTTAAGAGCAAGATACAGAACAATTTTAATTGATTAATTACCAACTTAAGCGGGAAATTTTTCGTAGGTTGTACGGAGGTAGAGTTTTAGGTAACAAGCAGTGATGTTTTTTAAAATATGATTTCAAAAGCTGCTCACTTTACCGTGTACAGCCTATGCCATGAATGCAATACATATTAAAGAAAAGAACGAAACCATTAGAGAACATCCTTTTTTTTTTTTTTTTGGTTTCGTGGCCTAACACAGAATGGCTCTGTAGTAGGTACGTATATAAGTGACGCCATCGTGGCGAGCGAAATAACATTAGCCAGCCATCACTATTTCTCTTTCAAAGAGAATTACTCATACCTGTTACTAAGGCACTGGAGCGTATTGCTATTGAGAGTTGCAGTGACGTTACGATGTCCGAGCCAACCAGTCTCTCCTCTAGTTACAAAAGTTTATGCTGGAGAATTTCACACTGAGCCACTGTAGTGTTGCGGCCAGTTGCGGGTGTGTCCGAGTCCTACCTCTGTTGAGGGATAGCACTGCTGTGTCTGGACGTGTCACTGCTCGAGTTACACACGTCTAGACTGGAGCGTTCACACTGAGCCACTGTAGTGTTGCGGCCAGTTGCGGGTGTGTCCGAGTCCTACCTCTGTTAATGGATAGCACTGCTGTGTCTGGACGTGTCACTGCTCGAGTTACACACGTCTAGACTGGAGCGTTCACACTGGGTCACCGGTGATGGAAACTAACTTGTGTTGTTAACCATGCAGTGTGGTGCATAATTTTGTGACTTTCGTGTTAGGCATCTGTTTGTCATAGTCATGCGTTTTTTTTCAGAACAGGTTTTATGTCAATGAAAATGAAACTCTTCCCACTATTTCGGACCCCAAGAGTGATTAGTACAGTAATAAAATGGCGAAAAGGAATTTCTATGAAGTGAGTGACATTTTAAAATAGGTTACCTGGAATGGCAATGCTGGTAATATCAGGCACCGAAATATCTTGAGACTTTTTGAAAAGTCGCATGTCGCCCAATGTGAAAAGTCCCTAAGGTGTGCCCAAGTCGGGTGGAGAAGAGAAGAAGCTGTATCTGGAGCAAAATATCTTGCTTCGTCTCAAGATTGTGCTACAAACCAACGGGCGAGAATACACAGCTCCATTGTGATGCGGCAGGAAACTACACCGGCGAGCATAAAAATCGACTCGAACGTATATATGAAAGTGACATATTGCTCAATATTTACGAAGATTACAGCAAAAAAAAAATGTACATTTTTAAAGTTTGTGGGTTTAGCTGTAAAATTACACAAGAATTTCCAGCTTATAATCAGTTTCCATCGAAATATTTAGTATTAACGGCAATCGGTTGTAAATTTCAGGGAAATATAAGAGATGATCACTGAAAAGAAAACACAAGATTACAAAAAACTAAATGTATATTTTGTGTCGAACTTGTGGGTTTTTTGATTTTTCACTATTTTCGTCTTCTAGCCAGAACAACAGTGGAAGTCCTACCTGGGGTTGATGTTTCTTCGAATGGTTTCTTTCTTTAGATGTGATGTCGCAGCGAATATTGTGTGGAGTGGTCAAAAATGTACCAAAGAATGAAAGTTAAATATTGTTGCTTTCAAGAAATGCCAGATAATACGATACTTATAGTTTTATATTTCAGTCGTATGTGTGTATTTGTTTATTAATTTTGTCTTGTCAGCGCACAAACGTTTTATCTGTAACTGCACTAGTATCATTTTAACGTTCTGTCGTATGTCGGGTCCAGTAAAGACGTTGTTATGAAGTGGTCAGGCTTTAGCTGAACGGCCTGCCTGATCACACCTTCAAACATTGAACCAGGGCAAGAGCGCGATTCCAATAACACCTTGCGAAAGCAGTTGATGAAACCCCCTCCACCGACCAGTAAACGGGGCCGAAAATATTAAACAACGCTCCCGATATAGACCAACATAAGACTGGGAGCAGTGTCTTTTCTCATCGGGGCAGCGGACCAAGAAGACGTGGATGTGGGTATGTCCGGCCGTCGTTAACTGCCTTCTAGTATCAGCTTCGGGCAGCATGAACAAGGTGGAGACTTTCCAATTATACGCTGACATGACACAAAAATCATGGGATAGCACTATGTAACTGAATGACTCGGTTGTGCCACCGCTGGCGAACAAAGTTTCACGGCCTAAACCTGTCTCAGTTGTGAACACGAGGTCGTATCAATCGGATTGATAGTTGTTCACATGCTCATGGCAAGGCAACGCGAGTTATCAGAGTTCGAACGGGGCATGATTGTGGGTGCCAGAAGGATGGGACATTCAATTTCAGAAGTTGTGGAGACTTTCAATATTCCTTGATCCACGGTGTCACGTGTGTACAGGGAATATCAAAATCAAGGCATTACGATCCACTGTGGACAGCGCAGTGGCCGTCGAAAGTTACTTGATGATCGTGACCGGCGGAGGTTGGGTAGAATTGCCCTTGCTAACAGAGCAGGAACACTTGCTCACATCACAGCCATATCAATGCAGGAGGTGTCAGACATGTATCTAGCAGATCTATGCAACTTGCATTAGCTTCCATGGGATATGGAAGCAGATGACCCACCAGAGTGCCAATGTTAACAGCACGACACCGGGAACAACGCCTCACTTGGGCTTGTGAGATTGCTAATTGGAGCTTGGAGTATTGGAAACATGCGATACAGGTTGGGCTGATGGTAGGATTCGGGTATGGCACAAACCCAAATAAGGCCATGGATCAACAAGACACCGTGCAGACTGGTGGTGGTTCCGTAATAGTGTGGAGTGTGTTCACGTAGCATGGGTTGTGTCAACTTGTCCACATACCCACAAAACTCATTGGTAATGGCTACAAAACTATCCTTGGCGGCAATTTTCAGCCGTTGATGGACTTTAGTTTTCCTGACAACGATGGGATGTTTCAACAGGATAATGCACCGCCTCATCGGGCTACAGATGTCCAGGACGTGTTTGAAGAACATTCTGAAGGGTTCCAGCGAATGAAGTGGCCAGCACGTTCCCCCGACTTTAACCCAATCGATGATTTTTGGGACGTGGTGGAGAGAACCATTCGCACCACTATCATATACCTAGATATATCAGGGAATTTTGGGCAGCTATTCAGACAGCATGGCTTAACATCTCTCCAGAGGTCTTCTGTCCACTTGTGGAGTCCACGCCACGTCGAGTTACTGCACTTCTTCGGGCTAGAAGGGTTCCTACACATTATTAGATGGGTATCGGATGACTTTTGTCATATCAGTGTATTGTAATAGTAGTGGGGTGCGGTAGTAAAACTTAATATAATTAATTAGCATCTTGGTATTCCATTCAAGCTCTCCCGATCAATAGTCACGCAATAGGTATTGTATATTCCTTATGTTCAATAAACCCCATCTTATACGCTTTTGAACTACCAAATCATGACTCATTATATAGCTACGCCCATAACTCCCGCCAGGTATGAATAGGCTTCAAAATTAATTTGTAACAACGTGTTTGTGCTCGCTGTCATTGGAAGCAGTTTTTTATGAGACTGCAGAATAAATTGCTTCGACAACGGATGATGTCTCGCAGAGTTCTAATGTTGGGCGTTGTTTCCTACTGTTAACAATATATATATATATATATATATATATATATATATATATATATATATATATATATATATATATATATACATAAATCCAATTCCTACGTGACCTCCCGTATATAAACTACTATAACTGAAAAGGCTAAAATGCGTTTAACAATGAGACTGTTGTTTCAGTAGATTTTTTTTTTTCGATTGCCAGTATAAATCCAAAAATGCGGCGAAATTATACTGTGGCTTTAATACTTAAAATTATTTCTATTAAATTCTACTGCTTTCCTACCATTATTGTAGGTACACCAACCCCTGCTTACTTTACAATGAAGATAAAATCACAATCTTTTTATTTCAAAATTGGATTTAAGAAATACTGAATTAATTGTGGACCTTGTATGGGTCACAGAAATGTTTTGGCCGCCTAATCATTTCACCAGTAGATGGTATTAATTCCTTATACCTTCCAAAAAGATAGTGTTTTCTGACAGTAGTTTCTGTCCGTACATAGACTACGCATTGCCGGACACCACTATGTTTCCAAAACACGCGTATACCGCTAAATATTTTACTTAAAAACATCAGTAAATTTATCTGACAATATAACCACAGAAATATAGCATAAAACCAAATTCAAATGAGATACACCAAGTTAATCTAAAGGTTAGGTTTTCACATCACATACTTGTAGTAGTGCATCCGAAAAATATATTAAAGTCTGTTCACGATAAAGTGAGCACTTTAGAAATGAACCTTAGAAAAAAGTCACTGCCCTTAAAGCATATATTTTAATGGACGCACTGAGTGACATTCGCCCAGTAAAGTTGGCAACAACGGATGGAAAGTAGTTCAATATCTTAACATCGAATAAAAAGTGTTAGGTAAACATTTATGATAACTTAAAATTATCTCTTTCTGTTTCTGTTTTTTTTTCAATGCGTCGAAGTGTAAAAATCAATATATTTGTAAAATATTTACTTTATTAATAATTTCAGTGTTTCATTTGACCGACGCATTAATAAAGTGACGAGGCCAATGTCAATGTTAATTTTACATAAGGCGGCGTAATACACAACATGTATACAAGTATATCTTAAGCAGGGCTTTCAAAAGTGCTCATTTTACCGTGAACAGCCTATACTGTGAAACTTCCGTAGCTACGTTTAGAGGAAGATTGAGTTTCTCGGTGTTTCATTTTCTATTCAGCATTACTTCGCCTCATATTTTAAATATTCACATTATTTCCTTTACATTTCAGACGTCTGGGAAACATATCATATTTCTAAGGGATTTTTTTTCTTCTATAACTTGTTTGTTGCATTCCATAACGCTGCTGCATTTAATTTCATTCCCATTCCTATACCAACCACAGACGGTGACAGAAATAGGAAACGTACAACGCCAGTAAGTTCCTAGAAAACTGAAAATTAATCTGTAATACATATTGCAATTTTTTTTATAGCCGCCCAGTCTCTTGATTTAACTCGGCGTGCAACGGAAGGTTGGATAAATTTATGGGTATATGCTGTTCACTGTAAAATGAGCACTCTTGAAAGCCCTGCTCAAGATCTATTTGTACACACGTTGTGTGTTCCGCCTTATGTAAAATTAACATTGCCATGGGCCTCATCACTCTATGCATGCGTCGGTCAAGTGAAACTGTGAAATTTTTAGAAAAGCAAATATTGTACAAATCTACTCATTTTTACACTTCGGTGCATAAAAAAACCGAAAGCGAGAGGACACTTACGTTATGAAACATTGTTACCTAACACTTTTTATTTGACGTTAATATATGGAACTAGTTTCCCATCCATCGTTACCAACTTTACTGGGGACAATTCACTTAGTACGCCCGTTAAAATATGTGCAGGTAGGGGCAGTGATTTTTTCCTAAGGTTGATTTCAAAAGTGCACACTTTTTCGTGAACAGCCTTTCACCCGTTTAAGTTCAACCACCTAACCATTATGCGGTCAGTCACCTATACCTCGTCTCCTATTACAGGTGCCGCCGGTTCAGTTCATTGCGCATCCAAACAAAATTAATATTATGTCATACGCCGTATCCCTTGAAGCAATTACACGGAATTGTCAATTAAGAGTAGTAAATAAATAACCACGTAATCTTGAGGGCTGCAGCGTGAGGAGGTAAAAAATTAAAGCAAGGTTCGTGTTTCATAAGTTAGGCGAGGAGAGCTCGTGGCGAACGCAGCTCATATCTATAATTGGTCATCTGCAGGGGCGGAATAAATCGCACGCCCATTGATAGTGCCTTTTCTACGTTTCGCCGGCCGGCATCCTTCAAAAGCACGAGAGAGAGCTTCGCTCTTCACGGCAAAAACAAATGTATGCTCTCAGTCTTCCCAGATCTGTTTCGGCTGCCCGGGGCGGCTCGAGGTTTATGGCTCGCGGAGGTTATAGCGGAATTCCAATCTCCAGAACAGCCTCCGCGGTTCATGAAAAGAAAGGAAAGAACTCGTGAGTGCTGGGTGAGGAGGTCAGGTTTTTTTTTTCAAATTCCGCCGAACGGTAGTACAACAATAACAACCTTGCATTGTCGTTTCTGTAATGCGGCAGCATACACTGTTAAGATATTATTCGGAAATTTACCATACCAGTGTATATGCTTAGTGAGAATGCAGGAACGTTAATATTTCCCCCCATACATTCGTTGTAGCGTTCCTATATTTGATCAGTAAACAGTCAAAAGCCTAGGAAAGTTCCAAACTATGTATAGTAGTTATGCTGAACATTCTCATATCTGCAGCTTGATGTGTGTTATTACTACCACAGTGTATAGGTTCCAAACTTCCATTACAGTTTAGGAAGTTTACCAGGAAATTTTTTACAGTGTATGTGTGGTGAAGTCATTAACTGTATTTAGAAGGGTAAGCCATTATGTCAAAGATCTAAGGAATTCGTTACTTGTTAACTTAGCTTCGAGAAAATTTCATTACGTTCTAAAACTAGAATGTTCGAGAGAAAAATTTTAATTTCGCTTATAAAATCAATTTTTATATTTGCTACACCAAAATTTATAAAGAAAACAATTGCTAACAGCAAACATAAGTTTCGTTAATCTTCCCTTTGAATTAAAGCAAGGTTGTTCCTGTAGGGGCTGCGGTGGTGTAGTGGTTAGACTACTCACCTCCCACGTTGGTAAACCGGGTTCGATTCCCAAGAGGGTTGCTCCCGGGCTTTCGCATGTGGGAATCGTGCCGGACGATGCCGCTGGTCGGCGAGTTTTCTCAGGGATCTCCCGTTTCCCCCGCCCTTGCATTCCGGCGCTGCTCCATACTCGCCTCGCTTCGCCCTCATCAGCTCTCAAAAACCTCGATGTTATTAGCCGCCCAAATCCTTTCACTTACTCACTCTTCTTGTTACAGTAAACAAAACCACGTTTAAAAGATTATTTTCTTTGGTGTACAGAAATTTGTTGGTATTTTTTTTTAACGATATGGATACTTACACAGACCACCCTAGTCCATATTAGATAAAAATTTATAACTTCCTGAGCTTGAGATCAAATAGAGAGTTTACATGAACACTAATAGAACTCATTATATTGTGCTTTAGGCTGCCACTACTTATATACTCAAAAAAGTCTAGAAAACTCATATAGTTGCACTTTTGGACTCTAAATACTAATAATGAATTTGTCAATCCACCACTCCATTCAAATATTTAATTCACCATGACTCATAACAGCGTACATATTAAAAGGAAATTATTATGTTACGCCTGCTACTCTAACGTTGGGAAATCTCCTTGACTCCTCCCTCAACTATCTTTTGAGTTCTTCAGATTGGTGAAAGTGAAAGGTAAGTTATATATTATTTTAAAGATACTGATTATAAAGCATTTTAGCAAGGCTAATTTTCCATTCGATGTCACTCTGCAGGGAAACTGGCCACCTACACAAAGGTGCTTCTCCACTTGGCATGTTTTCCTTTATATCACGATTTCTCTGAAAGCTGAAGTGCAGTGATATTCAACATGTAGTCTTTGAGTTTTCACGTGGCATTCGGTAGTGTTTCGTACAGAACTCACCTGGCTAGAGATGCTTTGCGGGCTGAATGTCAACAAAGTACAGGTGATACAAGTTCCTGCATCAGACATATTACCGTCTCTAAGTACAAGTCACTGAATGGTGAACAAGCGAACGTATAGCGTGCAAACATGATATTTTTGAGTGGTGACACTATAGTTTCTGAAACAGTGAACTCTGCGTTCAATTTATGCTATCAAATTTCTCTACCGCAACATCCCGACCTAAGTAACAACGTGAAAATAAATATTTTTCCCATTCTCGCTGTAATAGAGAAAATTATATATACATATATATTGGCGTACTATCGAGATACTGGAGCATTTATTTCCAAACATGTAACTTTTCTCAAAAGGTTATACGTGTCCAGATTAGAAATCAAAATATTCAGTGGTTTTTCATAAATTAAACCTACAGATTTCCAAAGCTCTTCATGTCTCTTCACATCATAGGTAATCGTGCTTAGTAAATCACGGTCTCTTCATTTTCGATGGTAATATTAAATTAATAAAGCTACGGAAATAATTGCATAACTTAACTGAAACTTACCCGTGGGCAGTAGAGCAACTTCTGTAAGTGTAATTACGCTAATTTACTAAGTATTAGCTGCTTATGTATTATATATATACATACACACACACACACACACCTTTTCACCATTAAATTGCAAGCTTCGAGGAATCTTCTCAAATTGGTAGTGCATCATGTGAACATAAAGTTTATATGTATGTGTATATATATATATATATATATATATATATATATATATATATATATATATATATATATATATATATATATATATATATATTCACTCCGGTAGAGCTTTGAGCACAAACAAAAATCTTGCGCGGCATGCACTTTGCTTTCTCAGCTACCGTAGTATCGTATAAAAGAGGTACGGATATGGTTTTTACCTGTTGCTGTCTGTTTACAGTATCTTGTTGTTAGTTTTAAAGTGATTCTGTATCTTAAAAGATGTTCACGATAAACTGAGCACTTTCAAAAGCCCTACATAAGATCTAGTGCTATGGACATTGTGTGTTCATCCACCATACGTAAAATTAACGGGTCTGATTACTTTTTTCATGCGTTGGTAGATTGAAACTGTGTAATTATTGGGAAAGTGAGTATTTAATATGTTTGCTAAGTTTTACATCTACACATGCATTAAAAAACTGAAAGCTATATAAATAATTTCAGTATTCGTAAATGTTGAACGTAACACTTTTAATTCAACGTTAGGACTTGGAACTACTTTCCCCTTCGTCGTTACCAACTTTACTTGGCGTATAGCGACCAGTGTGACCGCTCAAACATATGCAGCTAGGGGCAGTGAAATTTTTGAAAGGTTGATTTCCACGGTACTCTTTTTAGCGTGACCAGCCATAGAGGATATTTCGTGCAAACTTGTAATATTTTAACAAATTCACTCAAGTAGTGTGAATCCGTAATAGTCGCATGAGTCGTAATTTGGGTGATTATAGCGCCGACAAATGCTTTGTACTCCATCGTCGAAATTGTATGCTGTCAGAAGAGACCCTTTATTTCCTACTTGCGGCGGCCTTCCCTGTGTTTGGTTATTACCAAATCTCTCTTTAATTTTGTGACGTCACGATCATAAGAGAATCACGTGCCAAACAGATTCTAATAGACAATTATGCTCAGAAACAACACAGTTAAAAACAAACAAGACAAACATCGATCATACGACGCTTTACAATATCCAATTATATTCTGGGAAGCAGAGAAATAGATATCATTATGATTTATAAGAGAAGCACGTGCACGCCAAACCGATTGTAATAGACAATTATGCGCAGAAAAAAAGTTCAAAACAAACAAGACAAAAATCGATCATGCGAAGCTTTACAATATCTACTCATATTCTGGGAAGGAGAGGAATGGATATAATTTCAATTATAAACAAATAATTACAAAAACAGGTGCTGAAAATTATAAAAAGTTAGTAGTACTATGAACTTCTATGCGTATCGAATAATTACACATGAGTTTTGTCATTGTACAACAAAAATGTATTGAAAAATCATTTAATAAGCTGTGTTGAATGTTTAATTACAGATTTATTATGTCAATTCGATGTAATTATCCCATGTAAAATAATCAATTATCTTTAAGAAAGAAATTAACATGAAATTTGAGCATAATTAACTATGACACAAAATGTACATGACGCTTACACTTCATGTTTTAAATTTTGAATTTATAATTTAAATACAAAAGATGTATATATATATATTAATTATGGATTTTAAATCAAAAAAGAGGCGGAACAACGTCGGCGGGGATCAGCCAGTATAATATAACTAGGGGACCCAGCCGTGAACTTTTTTTTTGTATTGTCATGGGGCTAGAACAGTTATCATGTTAAAAAATTTTGTTATCATACAAAGACTGAAAAAAATATTGCATAGATATAGGCTGTATAGGTAATAATGAAATGAAGTGAGATTAACTCAACATTGAAGCGACTGCGGTCCCATTTAATATTTCACTATCCACTTTGCCACTGCGGTCTCGCTTAACATAATTCTATCCACTGAGCCACTAAGGCCCCACTTGGAATCACTCTATCCACTGAGCCACTGCGGCCCCACTTAGAATCAATGAACTACTAAGGCCCCATTTGATATACACTTCATATAGTTCTATCCACTAAGCCACTGCGGCCCCACTTAACATAATTCTATCCACTGAGCCACTAAGGTCCCACTTGGAATCGCTCTATCCACTGAGCCACTGTGGCTCCACTTAATTAACTCAACATTGAAGCGAGACATTTAAAGTAAACAAAAATGTTATTCCATTATCTTCATTTCTTTATGCAATATTCTCTATGCATTAATACAAAACTTTTCATATGGAAAAAGTAATTTAAAATTGAGTTTGTAGGGTAAAAGGTAATGATTGCGTTATCTGACCTTAGTGAAATTCGAACTTGACCTGTATTTTACCCTGAGGATTCGCTCTGCAAAATTTGAAGAACCCCTGTGGAGTTTCAAGGGACTTACAGGTATTAAAGACGGACAGACAGACTGAGATTGTCTTCTTATTATATAGGATTCCCTCGATCCTCTGTATTTCTGTTATACCAAAAGCCGTACTTTATAAGTATCTTATTTTTTAATTTATACCTACGCCTTATTTTGGTAGTTACAGCTTGCAAGTTTCTTCTTTGAGGTGTCTTATTCGAAACGAGGATTTCAAAAGAAAATTCTTCAGTTATAGTCTTATATATGTGCTTGCCCGGCCAGAACAATTAATTCTAAGTTCCGGGAGATATAATATTACATGCCCTTATAAGACATCTGCATTGATGCCGTTGCCTCATGCAGCGGTACAACAGCGGGCATGTTTTCGCTAGTCTTAACGAACGAACGGTGCGCGGGCGATCGTCCACTAGATCATCGATTCGCAAGGACGGACGCCGTAATCGATTTCTTGTCATTCTCAGAAGTTGAAAGAAGAAATGATGAAACGTTCGGTCGGACGCGTCAACAAAGAGAAAGCAGTCAGGAAAGGAACAACGAAACAAGTTAAAAGTTGAAAAATGATCCTTCACGATATTCTTTCCGAGGGGGCTTGATTTATTCAAATGTCCTGGATCTAATTTAAGGAAAGCCATTCTTTTCGGTGTTTCTTTTACCCGCGCGAGGCACAACACAAATCGAACTTCCTCCCCCGCTTCAAAGAATCTGCCAGGTAGTCTGGACTTATTGAAGTATCGGGACGGTTTGGCTTTTCTTCCCCTCCACCTGACCACCTCCCTCGTCAAGTTTCTCCATCCATTCTCTCGTATTCTGGGAAGATAATTAATTTTCTCTCCAAACATCCCCCTTCGGCTGGTCGTTCAGAAGGCAATAATTAAATTACCGAGTCAGCAGAAGCCGCGATGCATCGGCAGCGGCACGTCCCGCCATCGGAAATCAATTTGACGCCTCGTTATTCCGGGTCCGAGAGGAGAGCGTGTTTGCTGTCGTGGAGGCAAGTCTGTGCGTGGAGCGCTATCACACGAGATGTGCACACACGCTCCCAGTAAACATGGCTGCTTGCTGACTGACTACACGCCACTGGCAGCCTGCACTACGCTTAATGCACTAGAGACCATTACCGGACAGCTTGAAGATTTTTGCGAGGACATCCAGCGGTGTTATCACCTCTAGCCAGAAGACAGCAGCAGCTCTGTCTAATAGTACATTACAATTATAGTAAAGTTACAATACCAACATGGTGGATGCATAGACTAAAAATGAGATAGACCGCTTATTCGTCTTCTGCACATGTCCCAACATTGACCTACCCCAAAGGAACACATCTATCAAAGTCATATGGTCAACAGTGATGAAAGTGTTTGTTTATATCTTAATTTTTAATTTACAAGCACTTTTGTATGAATAAAATGCTTTCACCAATTCTAATGTAATCAAAATGCAATACATATTTGTTTGAGGAAGTATAGATCCATCTCAAAGAATTTGTTTAGAAATCAGTTTTCTAACCTTGAATCCAAACCACGCCATTTTCTCTAGACGTGTTGGCAGAAAAGCAGTTCAATGTTGGGACACGGAGAGTGGTTGTGCGCAGCCAGCGAGATCGGTCTACCTCATCTTAGTCTATGGTGGATTTGAGGACGAAGTTTGTTTTATCTATGGGAAGTTTATGTGACAATGACCGAAATTTAGACGAAAATTAATTCATAATATGTATAATGTTTAAAAAGTGGAAAATATTTTCTAACAAATGATAGTTATTATGAATTTATATATATTTTTAAATATTAGTTATAAAAACCCATATGTCGGTTGTAATTTTCTTGAGAGTCAATTTATAGCTAAAACAGTACCGTCAAATTGATATTTTTTTGTAGTTATATAGTTATAACATTTAATCTCACATTACAACGAACATATTAAATGAGAAAAAAATTGATTATGCATGTTTTGCCATAATACTTTGTCTGAAAAAAAGGGATACAAATATTAATTTGTCGGTGCTATTCGTAAGTTGTAATACCTCTCCCCACGTGACACATAACTACTGACTGAAATAAAATGTGTTTATTATTATTTTTTTTCGTTTTGTGGAGATATCAAAGTGTTTTAATAACAGATTGCACAGTGACTCACAAAATATTAACACGTTCATGTAAATGTCTAGATGGGGGGGGGGGGGGGGAGCTGCAACTTGTAAGTATGTATTTTTAACTACGTGAATAATTTCCTTGGAATAATTTTCATAAAATGAACTAATGTACTGTTCGGGACGATAGCTTATCTTAAGGATACCGCATACTGGGCACTTGAACTTAATTGCAATGTGTTTTATATACACGTTTCCCCACGAAACTATCAAACGCGCGTCCAATGTGCTGTTCTACGAAAAGCAAACACACTTCAGACGACAGCTGTCAAGTGTTTTCATAATGCCACACACGTTATAAAACCACGGAGGTAATATATGATGGAGTGGCAACAGTCTATCTTCTCCACGATTATCAAGTGAAGCCGATTTCTTGTGCGACTTCCTTCAACTGCGCATGCGCAGGCTGATTGTTTATTTCAGTCGCCATATTGTGAGTGGCAAAAGTTACATTGTAAGCAATGGAGCTTGATCGCATTTGAAGAGAATTAATAATGGGAATGTATATACTGCAGAGTTGTGTTTTAAAATGATTTGTAACGAACAACAATAAATTGCAGGGTCAGCATAGGACTCGCGTAGAAAGATCGTTGTGTATACTGAAGGCATGAAATCAGTGATGAGTGTGTGTAAACAGAAGTGGTATATGCGAGTATAATTTTACGTCCGCTGCCCTACAAAGTAGGACACTGCCACAACTGCTAAACCTGCCTGTGCATCTAAATGCTATACAATATTTTTCCACTACCCGGAATTAATTAAAAATGAAATACACGCCCATTTAACTAAATGTAAAACATGCACCTTTTTGTCACTACTAGCCCTGTCCTTGTCTTTCATTATTGCCTACTGCCCGGTTTCACTTTCGTGTCTCGGCTTCTACTCCATAGACTAATACCTCCATGTAGAAAATCCATTTCAGAGTACTCTGGAACGGCTAGAAATGGCTTTTCCAAAGCGCTGAAACTCAAAACATACGCATCAGTTACATATAGAACTACTCAAGGGCCCTGCACAGAACCTTCCTACAGGCATACCACAAATAGAATTATAGAGTACCCTCTGAAGGTCCCATACATATAGGCTGTTCACGGCAAAATGATCATCTTTGAAAGCCCTGTTTAAGATATACATGTATGCACCTTATGTATTCTTCCGCCTTATGTAAATTTAACATTACCATGTGCCTCATCATTTTATTCATGCTTCGGTCAATTAAAACTGTGAAATTCTTATAAAAGTAAATATTATACAAATCTGCTCATTTTCACACTTCGATGCATTAAAAAAAAAAAAAAAATTGAAAGAAATAATTTAAATTTTCACGGATGGTTACCTGACAATTTTTATTCGACGATAAGATATGAAACTATTTTCCATCCATCGTTACCAACTTTACTGGGCAAATGTCACTCTGTGTGCCCGTTAAAATATGTATGTTTAGGGGCAGTGACTTTTTTCTAAGGTTCATTTCAAAAGTGCTCACTTTATCGTGAACAATCGTTACACACAGTACGGCTAGAATACTGCACGCCAGTTCAGAGCACTTGATGTGCGTGGCAGTGTCGCACTTATCGCTCCCACGCTTCTCGGCTTCGAACGCGGAGAAAGGTAGGCGGGGGCCTTAATTGTTTTAACTAATCTAATTTTTCTAATTTTTATGTGCTACAATCCTGTTCTAATACATATGCTTTTATCACAAACACTATTTGCATTCGGTTTATTTAAACGTTTGAAAGGGAGTTCACAAGAATGATAAATGTTTGATAAAGGCTGTTCACGATAAAGTGAGCACTTTGAAAACGTACCTTAGAAAAAAGTCACTGCCCGTGCATGCATATATTTTAATAGGCGCACTGAGTGAAATTCGCCCACTAAAGTTGGTAACGATGGATGGAAAGTAGTTCCATAACTTAACGTCAAATAAAAAGTGTTAGATAACCATTTGTGATAATTTAAAATTAATTCTTTCACTTTCCGTTTATTTTTAATGCATCGCAGATCGAAAATGAGCAGATTTGTAAAGTATTTACTATCATAGTAATTTCACAGTCTCATTTCACCAACGCATTAATAAAGTGATGAAGCCCATGGCAATGTAATTTTTACATAAGGTGGAGGAATACTCAACGTGTATAGAAGTAGATCTTAAGCAGGGCTTTCAAAAGTGCTCATTTTACCGTGAATAACCTTTAACAACCAGTGCCGTATAATATCTGGCATTGTGATATGGCATCAGAATAATTAGTTAGCAAAAAAATCTGCGAAATTAGCATCGGATCAGAAAATAAATCATAAGGAAAAGGTTTATTTCACAGTCTAGTTAAATTGCACAATTTTTTTTTTGTTTTGAGAACTGTTTTGATAAAAACTAACTTTTCGGTTTCGTGTGATCTTAAGCTGTCGTACAAATTAAAACATTACAGTAAAACAATATTTTTTTGTAAATCTGAACACTTTTCATGACTTGTAATGAGATATTCTTATCTCACGTGGCTTATTATTTGCAGAGATTCACCAGATATAAGTTAAATAAGTAAAGTTCATACCGAAGAATTTCTTAATTATTAGTTTTTGCGCCGAGAATCGCAATTTTTGTTAAGTATTTCACTGTGTCACATACTCTTACGGACTAATGGACAAACGCATATATCTTGTTTAAATGTTAAAATGTATAAGAAAATATTTTTGGTTTATAAAATTTAGTTTTGCTAACAAATATTTAAACTGACAATATAACTTCCAAACCGAAGCAACTGACTTGCGATAAAAGCAAGTATTTTGCAAACTGCTATATTAAATTTTTTATACAATAATCGTTATAAATTATATTAAAGGTGTATCAGTGGTTTCGTAGAAAATGTTTGGGTTTTCTTTTTTTCTATTTTTCAAGACCTTTAAAATAACATAATTTTCTGAAATATTTTATCCTATGACAGTTTTAAAATCTTAATTAGTTCTTCACCCGAGTAGCAAACAACGAGCCGTTAAAAGATTGCCAACTTTTGGGGGTGGTGACAAATATTCACATCGAAGGCTGTCAGAACTTCTTATGTGGTTGGCAATCAGGTCATATCAATAAAAGTAACTCCACCAATTTAAAAAAAAATCGTTATAATGGCCTACGCTCTCACCATTGATTGTTAGAATTCAACTGACGATAAACGAAATGCTAACAGTTACTTACCGCTGGGGAAATGCTAGCAGCATGTTTATAGGCAATTTACGGCAGACCAACACTTACTCCTGCTAAGAAAATATTAGTAGAAGCTAATGGGCCATTTATGGCATGCCCACTATTGTTTACTTCTGGTGGTATAAAAGCAGCAAACTTGTGAGAAATTCATGGCATGCCAATTGTTACTTATGACACGGATGTATTAGTAGCAGTCTAATAGGCCACTTTGGCATGCCAGCTTACTGCTGGGGACACAATAGCAGCATGCTTAGGATGCTTAGAGTCATTTTGTGATATGCTAACTGCTTGTTACTGAAGAAACATTATCAGCAAGCTATGTGCCATTTTGGCATGCCAACAAATATTGCTGGGACATATTAATGATAATTTTATGTGCCATTTATGGCATACCGACTATATGTTGTTGTGAAATAGCAAATCCATGTATGAATTCACTTGATTTTTTTTTATTTCATGCATATATGAAGTAAAATTATCATGTGACATTACTAGTAACATGGGGAAAAACTGCATAGACCGGAATCCTGCAAAAAAAAAAACAGTTATTTGGCGTTTTAAAATTCCACCTGGAAATATCCCGGAACTAAAATACGATTTAAAAAAAATAAAACATAGAAATCCCAGTATTGACTTATGATACTTACACAAATAGTGTTTACAGTAAAGCTAATAATGCAACTTTTATGTCCATGAAGTATATAGTTTTACTTAAAGAGTTTTATCTCAATACGTTATAGAGTAGTTGTATAGTAGTTGTGAACGAAAGAGTTGCGAGTTCGACTCCAGGTTCTTTCAAGGAACCATACTAATTGTGAAAAAATGCTGAAGATAGTATATATTAAGATAATAAATAAGATTTATTAGGTTGAAACACAATTATTTTTTGGGTTTGAAAATGCATGGCAAGCTGCTTTTGAGTGGGCCGCAAGTGACCAATAGCTAGGTTGTAAATGGCAAATAGTTCTGGTACAAGTGGCTAATAGTTGGGACACAAGTGACTTGCCAACAGCTGGCTGACGACATTTGGTTACCACATGTCAGACCAGAAGCAGTACCACCAATGGGTCACTCAGGCCTCTCGCGACCCACTGGTGGTGCTGGCATGCTTGGTACACAGTAGGTTACTTAGAAACCGACCGCTTGTGGGCAGATTGTAAAATGCTACATAGACGTTAACTGAACAGTTGCCTAGATGTGGCCATATGCACACTGCGGTCAAGAGGCGTTGTGTGGGCCACAAGCATCTGCGTTTGCATTGGAGACGTTGCATGGTTATGGAAACTAGTCTGTGGGCTGCTTGTGTGCAAGCAGATCTGCACAAGCAGGCCAACTCACCTTTGCTTCTTGGGTAGATATTAGCAACATATATCCTTCTATTCCAATAGAAATGGAAATGCGAGCAACAGCTGAGATCAGAAACAAGTAGTTGAAAGGAAAACCAGTTACCTAATTTTGTAATTGTTAATTTCTTTAATCAGAGATACGCACGTAATTGCTGAAACTATTAAGTTGGGATTATTCCTGGGTAAATTAAATTCCAAGTAGTCACAAGGCATAATAGAGAATCAAATATACATTTAATGAATTTTGCTGCAAATCTTTACATTTATAAAACATTTATATTTCAATTCTTGACTTTTAAAATAAACTGAAACCAATATTATATTGTTATGTAATACTCCTATTCCGAGGCCATTTGAAAATAATCTTTTCAAACGCTTATTTCTTGGGATCTGTGCTTACTGTTCTCGATAAACGCCGCTCATACATACATGCTGTCGATTGTGTGTAAGTAATTTAAAATTTGCTATCGGCTATTCACGGTAAAGTGAGCACTTTTGAAATAATAGTCAATAAATAAAATTATTTTAGCCTTAAACGTTAACTTCCGAGTGCAGTGGAATACACACACTGTATGTATTACTTACATTGCAATATGTATTTAAAAAGGTTGTTAAAGGATGAAAAATGACTCAAAAGAAAAAGAAACTAGGACCTCAAAAGTGCTCACTTTATCGTGAACAGCCAATAAAGAACAATATCATATACCAGCAGTTTGTTTATAATTAAAATATGCACACGTGTTTCGGTGAAAATATTCCTCCTTGCGTGTTCACATGATATTCTGATTTGTTATTTCTATCTTGTTTGTGTGTCCTTTGTATTTCGACATTTTCAGCCCAGCACTTTTTTCTGGGTTAAAAAAAATTTATTTACTGGCTATTATTACCCAAAGTCATAATTCTTCTGGTTTATAATAAATAGCCTTCTTTGGCACATTATAAGGGCCTAAGTTGTTTAGTAGTCAAACTAGGGCCTACTCACCTCCCTCCAGGAGAACTTGGTTCGACTTCCTGTTGGATCACGCAGATTTTTGTAAGTGGTAAACGCTGCGGACGCTTCTGCTGACCAGCGGGTTTTCTCGGAGCTCTCGCGTTTCCCCCACCAATACTTTCCGCTGCTGCTGCATATTTACCTAATTGTATCATAATCGACAGTCAAGAACTTGCTGTTAAGCATCGATCAAACATCTCTCAACTTCTCCACTCGACACATTTTTTTACACAGTTATGGAGTGATGGTTGGGGTAACGACGGTAACTGGAGTGCTATGGAGAAATTTTGGGAGCTCTTAGTATCGAGGTCTTGAGAGCCGATGAGGGTGAAACGAGATGAGCATGGATCAGTGACGGAATGCATTGGTGGGGGAAACGGGCGATACCTGAGAAAACCCGCCGACCAGCGGCATAATCCCGCACGGTTCCCACATTCGAAAATCCGGGAGTAACCCCGCCGGGTGTCGAACCCGGCTCTCCCTGGTGCGAGGCGAGTAGTCTAACCACTACACCACCAGTCGCAGTGACGATGACAACGACGACGACATTGTGTATTGACCCTCTCTGGTGAAGGGACACGTGGCAATTTTCATACATTTGTTCTATATGGCGCGTCTCTGCAGTGTTAGTCCAACAGAAATCGGCAAAGATAGCCAACCGCTGCTGCACCACTGGTCAGCCTATTGTTATGAATGGACCTTAACAATACAGTCAACTCTGAAACCGGCCTCACACCTTCAAAATAAAACCAGGACGCCAGGGATTGCGTCAAGGCAGTGTGACAAGGATAACTCCTTCTACCGACCAGGAAATGAGGCCAGCTAAGTCAAAACGTTAAACAACGCACCGATAGAAACCGCTATAAGTCAGAGCCCTATATCTTTCCACGACCAGCCCGACAACAGGAAAGATCGCAGCCATGGGTGTGTCCGCCGTCCGACGTTATCCGTTCAGCTAGAAACAGCCTCCGGCATCAAAACTCAGGTGGGGACTGTCCAACCAAGATACGAAGAGATGTGGCGTGAGATGGTCTTTATTTAATTTTTCATAATAACTTAATAACTTTTAAGTAGCTCGCCGTTACAGTAACTCTTAAAATATTGTATTGTCTGTGTCTCACATCACGAATAAAATCCCTCATTTACAGTTAAGATCTACTATCTATAGTTACGACCCCTAAACCCACTATTTTATTAATAAAATGTCATTATCCATATTTTTATTTATAACACTATGCAGACATTTACACGCAGAAATTGGCTGCACTACTTGCTATTGCATGGTTTTTTAACGGTGGTAGCGCTGCTCATTGGTTTGTCCACACCCACTTCTCCCCAACTTTATTAACTTGCCAGTGAGGTTGGTGCGTGTTTTATAACTAAGGCCGGTTTTGGACGTCCAATTCTGCTGTGGCTTGCAATCGCCTTTGCGGCATGAAGGTTAATGCACAACACGACGAGAAGTCCTGAGCCTGGAGATGAAATGTTGGAATAGAGCAAAATCGCCGACTCGGCCAGGAATCGAAAGCGGAAACTTGAGTACGCCCACCAGGCGTCGTGGCCACTGGATAGAGTAAAGACGCATATTTATAGAAATAAACGTCTTTCCGGGGGCTATTGGGATGAGTGAGACAGACGAAGACAGAAGAAGACAGACACAAGCACCCACACTTTGACTGCGAGTGTACGCAGCTTTGAGAAATCCGTAGTGGGAGAGAGGCTGTGGAGATATTTTGAAGTACGTCACTCGATTATGATCAAAAGACGAAATCGACAACCTTCTGAATGCAACGGGTTACTAACTGCGTGGCACGCAATAGTGTTTCGATCCATTTAAAATCGTCCCATGATTGCGCCTAGAATCATATCCTTTATACCTCCGATAAGTGAAAATACGAATATTGCAATAGTTAAGGACTCGTTTATTTATAAAACAATACAGGCAGGAAAAGAAAGCTTAGCATAAAGATTTGCTAATGTAAATACTTTATGGCATTAAGAAATACGTAAAACGGAGTGAAGTGGTGAGATTTGAGCAGCTCCTAGCCTCGAGGTTTTGAGAATACATGAGAGTGAAACGAGGTTAGTATGGAGCAGCGCCGGAATGCGTGGGCGAGGGAAATGGAAGATCCCTAAAAAAATTCGCCGGCCAGCGGCATCGTCCGGCATAATTCGTTCATGCTAAAGTCCTGGGGGCGACCCTGCCGGGAATCGAACCTGGTGTAGCGGGCGGCCAAGCGGTTCTCTGCGCTCGGCTGTAAGCCACCCAACCGCGACAGTATCCAGGGCGAGACCGCGAGCAGCGAGTTGTTTTGAAAAAAGATAATTGTAAGATACCGCGGAGCGAGCATTTAGCGCGCGCGGAGGGCTGAAACAGGCCTGTCGCTGACATACTACCAGACAGCTGCCACCTGAGGACGGACGCGAGGGCGTCCCGGGACCGCCGATATCGAGATACTTCAATCACCCTTTGGCATCAATCACGAGGTGACATTGTTCCGTAGGATTCTGCAGAGACACTTTAGAAATTGATTATCGTGGCTGATAGTATTTGGACTAATTAACTCCCCCGCTTAGAGTAAAGCCTTTTGTAAGAGTTGTACTGGTGTGCGTCTGGAAAAAATATTCAAGTGCTGAACTCTGTTGTGTGGGTGAGGTATGTTCTACGCGTATTGGTTCTGCACTCTCACTGGTTAACTGGTTCCTTAGCTATTCGTGTAATTCTACTTCGCTTTTAGCGTCGCTTAATTTACGTATGAGGGTTTTAACCAATTTCCTTATTGTTTTTGTGGCAGATTTCCCTTCTGTACTCATTTTCGCATGGTAGAATGAAATTATGTGGTTTAGACTGGAGTCTTATCTGAGGATGTGTGTTGGTTGTCGCGCTTGTTTAACTTAAAATTAGTTTGCTAACTACAAGCACAAAAGAAAGATCTCCTTTGAAGCACACTCACTCTAAGCTGGAGACATTCTGCGATTACCAAAGGAATCGAAAGATTCCTACATGCATTAATCTAATTGGAAGCAACTACAATACTACTGAAAGAAACGTGCATGCAAGAGGTCGCTGGCTGACTTATAAAAGTGCGGTGGTTGCAAGGTTGCGCGCCTCGCGTTGAAGTAGAAATGCTGACTGCTACGCGGACTGAATGAATCTGCTGGCGCGCGCAACCATATGTTACCTTGCCCTGCGTGATTCAAGCACTTTACAACCTGGTTGCCGCTATTGATTTGACACTGTACAGCTTACTTGTTGCTATCGCTATTGAGGGCTTTACTGTTTACTATTTAAAACAGCATGACTTCTTCGTATTTAACTCGCTTATGCAAAAGGTGGAACCTTAAAGCGCCTCCACCAATGTAACGTTTACTAGTTTTTGGCCCCTATCTGTTATACTTAATATAGAATTATCCTAACTGTAGTCTGGATTGTCCTATGCCTTATGGGCCTAAACCTTAACGTACAAGGGAGCGAGACCGATGATATTAAGAGCTTACTAACAGAAAGGTGTAGCTTCAATTAAACTCTTGGCTTTGTGTCTAATCTCTTTATATAGAACTCTGTCAAAACAATTAACAGAACTCCTACAAAAGGCTTTACTCTAAGCGGGGGAGTTAATTATTATGTAATTGATTCCAAATACTATCAGCCACGATAATCAATATATAAAGTGTGTCTGCAGAATCCTACGGAACAATATCACCTCGTGATTGATGCCAAAGACTGCTTGAAGTCTCTCGATATCGGCGGTCCCGGGACGCCATCGCGTCCGTCCTCAGGTGGCAGCTGTCTGGTAGTATGTCAGCGACAGGTCTGTTTCACTCCGCGCGCTAAATACTCTCGCCGCGGTATCTTCCAATTATCTGTTTTCAAAACAAATCGCTGCTCGCGGCCTCGCCCTGGATACTGTCGCGGTTGGGGTGGTTTCCAGCCGAGCACAGAGAACCGTTTAGCCGCCCGCTACACTGGGTTGCCTTGGTGGGAGGTGAGTAGTCTAAACACTACACAATCGCGGCCACCCAAAGACGTAAAGAAGTACGCATTTAGGGCGGGAGAAACACTCAATAAAATATAGTACTTAGGAGGTGATAACAGAAGCACTGACTGAATGAGCATGCAAAGGGTAGTAAGATTATGCCGAGAAAATCCGCCGGTTATTATCAACGTCCGTCATGTTTTCTACATTCTGGAATCTAAATTCGGGTCTCCATTACCGTGTAGATTGAAACATCATGCTCACATGGTAAGGAGACTGGATTGATACCTCGCGTCCAGTTTCTGATATAATTAATTTTATAAACACAGGGTCGGTGGATAAGCGGTTTGAAGCTGAATGTAATCAGAAGGCAAGGTATTTTTTTTTTTTTAAGGAAACGGTGCAGCATAAAAGCCAAATTTCGAATCAGACTTCTGGACTTCGATCCACCGGAAATCGAGCGCAGATAGTCACGAATAGAGACCCGAGAAATACGCGTGTTCATTGACCTGTAGGCTAGACTTCACAGTCTTATATACTCTCATACAGATATCAACTGTTTATTGGTTGATTTTTGAAGTAGTAAAAGGCGGGGCGCACAATTTATTGCATGTTTGTTATTGGTTCATTTATTTCCGGGCGGTGTCAAACAACTCGTCGACCAATTACAAACGTAACACGTACGTGCATCTGCGTGAATTCCAACGTGTCTAGAAATGAACCCGTGAAATTCTATGGTCTCTAGTCATGATATGGAGCCGGCGTTCTTTAGCCACGTGACCACCGATGCTGTAATCAAGCCTAAGACGTGAATACAATCGTATAGGCTGTTCACAGTAAAATTAGCACTTTTGAAAGCCCTACTTACGATCTACTTTTTCGCACGTTGTGTATTCTTCCGCCTTATATAAAACTAACATTGCAAGGGCCTCTTCACTTTATTCATCCATGGGTCAAGTGAAACTCTGAAATTAAATTACAAGAAAAGTATATAATTTACAAATGTTGTGATTTTTACACTTTGATGCATTAAATAAACAGAAAGCGAAATAAATAATTTAAGTTATCACAAATGTTCACCCAAAACTTTTTCATTCAACGTTAATATATGGAACTACTTTCCATCCATCGTTACCAACTTAACTGGGCGCATGCCCCTCAGTGCGCCTGCTGTTAAAATATATGCAGGTAGGAGCAGTGATTTTTTCTAAGATTGATTTCAAATGTGCTCACTTTATCGTGAACAGCCTTTACCTGAGTGTAACTGAGTGCTGCGCATTTCAAGTACATTTTAGTGCGCCGTCCTCCAACCGCATTAACATCGAAAGTTGTCGCAGGGGGTAGCACGCCCGCCCAGTTAGCGGCAGGAATGTAGACGTTAGGGAGCGGACCGGAGAGGAAGCAGTTTCGCTGTGAGATAATTTCCAGGCAACGCTCACAGGGCAATTCCTTGCGTTTCCACCTGTTCCCATCTCATTATCTGCGCCCCGTAATCACGGCATCATTAATCTCTGTCCACTTCATAGAGCGTGATCCTCCTCCGCCGTTGCCGCTAAGGTCCACACCACCTTGCAGTGGGGTGGCGCTGTTGGCCCTTGTGAACATCGGCGGGGGAAGAAGCTGGTAGGCCCAGTGTCTCGTGCTCTCCGCGTCTTGACAAATTACTTTGATAATGAGTCGAGGAGCCTCGCTTAATTTAATCTCCGTCGCACCTTTTCTCTCTGCCTACCAGTTGCTTGCTTGTAGCGAACACGAGGAAACCAAGCGAAATAAAGTACAACGTAATTGATGTGTTCTTTTGCCCAGGAATACCTTACATTCTACCTCGACTTTACGCATACTGTAGCAAGTAGCTGCTTTGACTCAAATAATTTATTTCATGCCTGGTATCCTCAGAAGAAAATATCGGCTTGAATACAACAACATTGTCAACGTATAAACTGATCTATAAGCCAAATTTTAGCCTACACTCTAAATTGCAGTTAAATAACTGCAGCGAAGCTGGATGATATAAAAACTGCGCTTATGTATAAGCACGTCCATCTCTTTTAGTCGATGTTCTTAGAAGAGATGATTGCAGGTGTATCTTAACGTGTTTTTCTTTCAACGCCCCAATCTAAGTATGCAAATGTTTATAAATTTTCAGATCTTCGATCCAGACTTTGTTACGAGGTCTCATATCAATAACTGTCCATATAAATTTATTAGAAAATTTTCCCAAAAGAATTTTTTGGCGGCTGCAAAACACACAACTATTATGAGCTATAGTAGGAATCAATTCTAGTTTATAATGAATGTCAGGTATTTTTACTAAGCTGTTATTTCATGTAATGGGATGCGCGGTCTTTGCTGCAGTGCCTGCAAAAATAATTTCATATTTACGTTTAGATTTATTGCAAAGAAAAAAACTATCTATTATATCTTCAAGTTCTTGTGATTTGAACAGACAACAGTATTATCTCGAGTTGAGAGATCTGGGCGGCTCTTAGCAACATGTGAGGGTTTAATGAGGTGAGAATGGAGCAGCGTCGAAACGCAAAGGCGGAGGAAAAGGGAGATCCTGAGAAAACCCGCCAACCAGCTGCATCGTCCGGCACGGTTCCCATTAGCGAAAACCCGGGATTTACTCGGCCGGTGGTTGAACCCGGTTCGTCTAATATTCTCTGGAATTCAATTAAATGAAACGTAACGTACGATTTTACACAATAAATAAAAACTGTCAAGAAAATATTGGAAGGGGAAAAGGAGAAACAATGAACATTACAAAAAAGTACTAAATTCATATCTTATGAATATTGATCATTGTCGTATGATTTTGGTTGTATGTAATCTTCCTGTTTGAATAACCGCATCACTAACAAGTCCCATGTTAACGAGTTATTGATTAAATTACATTTAAAAAAAGTGTCATCTTTCCTCGCTATTTGTAGTTTGCCTACAACAAATGTGAAACCTTATAACAGCCGTTTTATCAGAAACGCAGAAGTATGAAGTTATATAAATCTTACTACAGTTTCGTGTAATTGGCTACACGTAAAGAGACAGGTCTGTACTACATCATAGCTTTCCTGTCAAAGTGAAGGAAATTAGGGGACAGAAAAGCCTAAATGACTAAATAATAATAATTATTACTATTATTATTATTATTATTTGGGAGTGTCATATCGCTAAAATATATTTTAATCTCAAATAAATTAATATAAAGCTGAGTAGCCCTGACATAATTGATTAATATAAGTCATATTTGTTTATTGACTAATGCATGCCAATGATTCAATACGGCATGCAGTGATTCGTGTATTAAAATTGTAATCGTTTTTACAGTTTGTGAATAGGGAGAACACATTTACCTATACTCATTAAATTACTGGGGTGCTTTTAAAATAATCAACAGTTAAGTTTGCACATTGCAATGCTACTATAGGCTGTTCACAATAAAGTGAGCACTTTTGAGTCTCCAGTTACATCTTTCCTACCGGCTGCTTTTATCCTTCCACTACTTCTTTAAATGAATATTGCCATATAAGTAATACCTAAATACAGTGTATAGGCGTATATTTCACCGGACTCAAAAAAAAACGTGTGAGGCTACAATAAAACATAGTTATTGACTATTATTCCAAATGAGAGGGCTTTTAAAAGTGCTCACTTTACCGTAAATAGCCTGCGATTGACACAATACCCTTAACATGGTATCCTGACATGTATGTATATATATATATATATATATATATATACATACGTAACATCATCGAGTATAGTCAAATATTTTATTATGAGAACATATCTACCTTAAACAATTTTAAATGATTTTACTCGTTTCACTTAAACTATTAATACCAAGAAACGGAACTCAAGTTCGTACATAATCTTAGAAATGAAAAATAACCTTAAAATATTATGTTATGTGCAAAGAACAAAAATATTCAATGACAAAGCTTTAGATATAGTTTTTAAGTTGCCATGTCAGGTGACACAGTGCTCGCTCCCGGCAGAAATAATTTAATATATATATATATATATACAGTGAAATCAAAACCTCTGTATAGTGAACTTATTTATTTAAAAAAACTGCGTATAGCAAAATGTGTGTTCGGGCCTGGCAAAACTGTATATAACACAAGGTATTTGCTACTCTTGAAACAAATTATTTTTTCCTCTTCGGCAAAAAACCTCTTTATGACAAAGATTGAACAGTCCAGCTATATTTAAGTTCCCCTTACATTAATAATTTATTGTTAACAAAATTTTGTTCAAAACTGTGAAAAAAAAAACCTTAATTTTTCACATATTTCAAAGAGAAAAACAAAGAAATTATACTAGTGCCATAATGATATTTTTAGTGCAGTAGAAGTTGTTATAATTGTCTCACTTCCTGTGTACTAAGTAATTTTTTTGCCATATAAGTTGTATTACTCAAACACTCAAAAGGAAATCAGTATAATACTTTTCTTATAGAAAAATACAAAGGAAGAAATGTAATTCAATTTCAGAAGCAAATAGATTCAAAATTGTCAGCATAATTTGGGGGGGGGGGGGGATATACACATTTTAAATCAGCTCTCTATAAATAACCCTTCTGTAACAAACACACAAAAAATTTGTTCCCTTCAATTTCGATGTTGAGGTGTTTGACTTTATATAGTGGGGTAGGAGGGTTGTTCTGATTTCGGTAGCGATGTTTCACTGCGTCTATAGTCTGTTCACGGTAAAATGAACACTTTTGAAGACCCTGCTTAAGATCTACGTGTATGCACGTTGTATATTCATCCACCTTATGTAAAATTAACATTGCCATGGGTCTCAGCACTTTATTCATGTGTCAACCAAGTGAAACTGAGAAATGAATATGAAAGTAAACATTTTAAAAAATCTTCTAATTTGTATACACTAAGCCGTTCGTAAAAACTTAAAGTGAAATATATAATTTAAATTATCACAGATGGTTACCTAAAACTTTTTGTTCGACGTTAACATATAGAGCTACTTTCTATACATCGTTACCAACTTTACCGGGCGCATATCACTCTCATAGCGCCCGTTAAAATATATGCATGCAGGGGCAGTGACATGTTTCTAAGGTAGATTTAAAATGTGCTCACTTTATCGTGAACAGCCTCTAGGAGCCCCGGCCTGAGCGCGCTGCTAGCGCCTGAGAAAGGCGCGCGCTCTACCGCGCCGTATTTCGGCTTTACGGCCTTCAGGCTGGCGGCGATGCGACACAAATACAGAAATATGGGCGCCAGCCGGGGTTGGTAACGCAACTGCCAGTCGACTGAGAGAGAGTGTGAAAGGGGGGTGGAACTGTGTGGGGGGGGGGGGGGGGGAAGAGTTAGGGCGCGAGATGAAGACGTGGAACACCTCCCATTCAAAAAAACACCGAGCAAGGAATTATGTGCTAAGGAAAAGTTCTCCGTTCCCCCGATTTCCTCCCGTGAAATACTGTGCCCCGGGTATTCTCCGGCGTACACGACGCTTCTCCAGAGAAACGTTGGCACTGCGAACTCGTGCCAGGCCCTGCGATTTATGTACCAAGTCTCGTGGTTATTTTAAATAATATTTATTTGACTGGAATTTTTTAGTACCGTGACTGTTTTGTCACTTAAATTTAACGAACTGCTTGTGTGTATACTTGTATACAATGAAACTCTTGAAAAGTACGGTGTATCCGACATATTTCTAGCTTTGTGACGCAAGCCGAGTAATTGTGTGGACGAAAATGAGATAAAAATGTCACGTCTTAAAAATATTTATCAACATTCAGCCTTTGTTATGGTTTATGGCTGTGTAACGACTACCTACGTGTACGTCACCTGTTACTTTAAATTTATTTGTAACTCTAACCGCAATGAAGAATACACTAAAATCTAAATACCAGAAACAAATGCCGACAGTATATAGCTATTTAAATATTTGAATTTAGGGCTCGTATTTAGTGGCATATAAGAAATACAAGTTTCCATTTTCCCAGTACATTAAACTGCATGTGCTTTCACGATGACATAGTGATAGTTACAATTATTTTTGCCTATTTATAGAACAAATCGAAGGTTTGCGAATCAATTCCCTGCCTGCGTGTGTCTGTGCGCGAGTTCTAACAAAAAAGTTCTGAACCTATGCACTGAACATCACAAAACATAACTCATTTGCAATAATCAGAACATTCGGCTAAGAGTTCTCGGACATGTCACATGATTATTTTAGAAATCACCTCCTTTCAGAACATCACTATGATATTTTATGCCACTCTGGAACCAATTTACCGATTACAACCAATATCAGCACTGAATGCTGAAATTTATACTGTGAGTATAATCCATTCACGGTTACTTCAGCCTTTTCTGAAGCCCTGCTATAGTTCTACTTCCAGGATATTCCTCCGCCTCGTGCAAACTAAGCTTAACTAGGCCGGGAGAATTACACCAGGGGGACAACGCACCACATTCGTGCGCACTGAGTGTAACAGTATTTTGTGTAAGGACTATTTCCCACTTGGCGCTACCAACATACCTATTTTCTCCCTGATTTTTATTCAAATAATTTATAAATGAAGTATTAAAGTTATAGATTAAATATGAATATCATTTCAATGTAACAGGAAAAAAAGTAACTTTTATGAACACAAGTATAAAACGCTTGAGATACAGGGCGTATTTAGGAAATAACTAAACACGTCAAACATGGGGGGGATTTATCAAAGATTTGATTAAAAAAGGCCAAAGAAATTGTGAATGGACTATAGTTCACCATTTCAAGTGATAGCAAAATTTAAAAAATAAGTATAATCATCGTATCTTAGCAACGCGTCAGCTTACCACGACGAAATGTGGCTTTCAAGGTTTATAAAAGACTGCCAAAATAAAGATAAATGTAGTTTTATAGAGCAGTAACTGATGTTCATATACATTTGAGATACACAAACCCCTCTGGTATGACAATATATTTCTGAAAGAAACTTGTCCACGTGAAATGTTCAAATTACATATACATATTGGTAAATTTTAATTGGAATGTCAAAAAGTTCATATACAAATACAGTAGGAGTAAACAGTATATTTAAAGATGTCAAATTATAAATATTTCATCCAGAGACTTTCTCCACATTTTGCAGCTAAATGTACACCTAAATAAGTCTTTTGGAGCAACGATGACAGCAATGGAGATTTGTAATACTTTCCTGTGACTGACTTTGGGAATACATATGTACCTGAACGTACTGAATTCAAATTACTGTAGGAAAAATATGCTGAATATTTGTTTACACCGTGTAGTTAATTTTAACACAGAATTGAAATAATAAGAAAAATATAAAAAGTTAAGAAGCAGATAAATATATTGTTTCACTTTCCGATGCAAAAAAATCCAAACACATTTCTAACATTTACTGAGAAGAATCTTCTCTACTTCTTTGTGCACGGTCAACATTTAGGTCACCAGCCGTCTGCAATCAATTCTTATAATTACTTCTTAGTTACAGTTTTGTAATGGAGTTATAATGGACACTGTCTGACCTAAAGTAACGTGGTGAAAAGAATATTCGTGACTTTTTTTTACTCTGATCACAGTCGAAATTCTGACAAAATTAATTTCCTCTTCGTATCCAGTATTATTGAAGCTCATTTTTATTATCTACATTTGACTTCTAACTGCACTTAGTTTCGATTTGTAACCACTGCATAATTCCTGGCTATTTGAGTTTTTAATTCTAATAATGGCACTGCAATGAATTTGATGGGTAGTTGCAGTTGAAGATAAGACAGAAGAGTTATCTCATGATCGTTTTATGCGATTGACGATAATGAAGAATAATAATATGCATTGTTGTGATCAGATTTAAAAAGTTATGAATTACTAAGCGGGAGGTGAACATCGGCTGACTCTGAATCTCTTTCGGCACCAGATATTTTTAAGTAAAGATTTAACTTTTCGTAAAGTTGCAGTAAAAGTTTCTTGTTTTGTATTTACTTTTCGCTCCCCCCTCCCCCTTTTTTTGGCACCATCCTGAAACCAATGATTCTACTGCTTCTGGCAATACACTCATAACATTCTATCTTAAAATGAGATTCTTATTTTGTCATAAATAAAAATTTCATTACATAACATATTTTTTGTGAAGAAAAATTTTCACTGTTATTCAGCTTCCGAAATGATCCATTATATATAAGAACTAATTATTTATTCAGCCGTGTAAAATTCATATTTCCATTATGCATCACATGAGGCACAATCTAAGGCATTATTGATAACATTTATATGTAGTTGTTTCATAAATGTGTAAAATATTGGGTAAATTAAAACCTTCAAACAAAGCATGAATACAATGAATTGCAAATTGCCTACAAAGCTGAAGTATTCACACTGCAGTGATTCGTCTTACTTGTGGCTACAAAAGAAAACAAGGAATGCACAACATGCAATATATTTGTTCACAACATTTATTTTATAGTATACAATAATGCTAAGGTGGAAACATGTAAGTTTAAATGATGCGGAAGATCCCATTACACACTAATTACCACAGCACTTCAGCTTTTACATTAGCTTTTATAATATCTCGTTAAGCAAATACCTCAACAACTGGCAGGTTTGACTGCTGTTTCATGAAAATGAGGTTTAGAATCAACTTTTGTTACAGCTGAAGCGGTAGATACTGCACTGGGGCTAAAATACTGAGTCATAGGAACTTCACTGAAGGAAACCCCTAATGCATGAGATGCAGATAAACTTGTAAATGAACAAAAATGTGTTCCTATTTTAAAGAACAATGGCTGTTCTTGCATAAATCAGTGTACTTTGCTCCTTGCATATAAGTGGGGCTTATATATTAATGTACTCAGAGACGACATAAGCTGTCTAACAGTCTCAAGAAGAAATTTCTTCTCGTGTTATATTTTGCTACAGAGAGCAATACTGGGTATTCCTAGATTGAAATCGACCAGCCACAAGAAAGTGTGCAAATTATATTTATCCCATTTTAATAAATAGCTTATGGTGGACACTATGGTACCTGAACAAAAAAAACTATATTAACTTTGTTTTTATTGTTATCTAACGCGACTAACTGTCTGCTTTTAAGTGGAGCTGCAACCTGACTAAATTGTTGATCTGCTGAAGTTGTTATCCGTGATATTTGACGGAACTTGCTGCAGTTGTTTCATCGTTTTACAGTTGTTATACATTGTGTACAATTTGCGTTCGAGGACCACTAATTAACAGATTTAAACCATACAGTAACACACTGCTCTGGTTTACTACACGCACATACCCAGTCATCTGTTGCAACGCCTGCCATAAAGCTGGCAACGTAATGAAAATAAAAAACACCATGCTACAGCGTATCGCAGTTATAGTGTATTTCGCTGCCTTTGCACAGGTGCCAAGAGTTTTAAGGACACGTCACTTCGTTAAGACGCAACGGAAGACAGAACTTAAGTAAAAATTATACTGTCAATGTTTTCTGCAACACATTCTGGTTTCTAATACGGGTATTTTTATGGCGTGTATACTTTGAACAAATCGAAATAAATTCAGAAAGTTAGAAGTTAGCGTTGTGTTTCTATTCGCGAGACAAAATTTTTGATAAAAAATATAAATATTAGTTTAGGTTTTCTGGGAAGACAGAAAAAACAATGTCTTATATATAAGAAGACCAAAACTGTGTAACAAAGTAGTTTTGGATTGCTCCTTTCACACAGTAAACGGGAGAGTATGTTAGACAAAGGATGGCGGGGGAAAAGGGGGGGGGGGGATGAAGTCGGGCCATGTTGGAACAGCGTGGCTCCTGTCCCCGGGCAACGTATTCCTCACTACTATAGGAAATATATCGCCATGGTCCCCGCGATGGCTATCTGAGCTAGCTGGGTTGAAACTACCGAACTAGAAGCATCGCTGCCGAAAACTCCAGTAAAAACCCGGTCGACACAGCCCAGCCATCGGTGCAGAGAAAAAAAAAACGAATTAGGTTTATTGGACGTAGCATTAGTGACGGCGATAATTGGATGTGTGAAGGAATTCACGTGGTGAAGATGATTCGAGGATTCTTGGAGAACGCGGAGGGGGTGGCTGAGTGGAGGATCCCCAGGCGAAGAAAAGCCCTCCTCCGGCGATTCTTGAAAGCGACAATAGTTTCACCAAGGTCTGCCCGCCTCGTTGAACTCTATTGAAACTCTTTCTGACGCTGACTGCTGAAGAAATAACTTGCCATAAGAATACAGCACTATTACCTGAAAGTGAAAAAAAAAGGGAAAAAAAACTGCATTGTTACCGTATAATACCAACTGCCGTATAATACCAACTGACTTAGGCTATATCAGGCGGCACGAAAATTGAGGTTTTAAAACACTGTGTACAAACTTGGCGTAATATAAATTATGTTACGTAATATATACTGCTAAAAAATGCGTCTTCTTAAAAACTCAATCCTACAGAGAAATAAGCAAGTATTTACATAGAACGCCTTTAATTTTCCTGTTTACGTGCAGGATCAAGGAAGTAACGTGGACTCTAACTCTTAATGAAATTTCGTGTAATTTTATTACTTAGTTTAGCCTTTATGCTCATCATACGCCATTACTAATTATCCGGTCTGTGGATCCCCACGATGAGCGAATTTTACCAGTTAAGAGTAAATTATGAACGGAAACAATTTTGCATATTTTCTTCAAAGCTGCGTGTTTCAACACTAAATTACTACTCACAATGGTAAACTTCTAAAATGAATAAACACATGACGACTACCAAATTCTGTCTATCTAAAATACATCTGTTTTATATATTTTCAATGACTGGAGTAATTTTTCCCAACATTTTCAATGATGGTAACATTTTCTCAGGAGCTAAGAAAAGGAGAAATCAAAATAGCCTTATTTAGTCGTCCCCAGTACATGACTGATAATATGACAAGGGTTCGCTTGTAGGCTTATTATCCAGTGGGAGGTACCTAATATTATACTTTCTAAGAAAAACAATTTTAAACTTGACAATAATACAGTCATATAGGTTCCTTTCTTACGTATAGAATAAAGTCCCTTGCCAGTGGAAGCGGAGAGATACAACCACTAATTACCTGGCTAGAAAGACGTTTTCAAGGTAAAGCTGCAATGGCCCATACTTTTAAGACATAGTCGCGTTTAGTAGCATGGTACGACGGTTTAAAAGTACTCATCATAAGAGAAAAAAATATAAAGTATTAAAAGATAGCTTTAAATTTAGTTTCACGCAAACGTGATATATCATAATTTGAAAATAAAAATGACGTTACAAGGTTTCACACAACCGAGCTTAATTTTTGTCGTCATTTACAACAGTAATACTTTTTATGTAAAACCACGGCGATAAATTCAAAATATAATTTGCTCACTATCTAACGTAAATTGAGAGATACACGAGTCGTATGAGAACAGTTAAGATATGAATGTAAACATTTTAACAATTTTGCAAGCAGAACGTAATTCAGTTTTAAACTACCCCCTCACAATCTTGCCTGAAGAGGTAGTACATTAATTGAAAGACTTAGGTGCTCTGACTCGACTATATACTACGCACAGTGGCGTAAAAACTACAGGATGGGGCGTTAATTACATCACCTCTCCCTAAATAAAGTGAAGGGCATCCAACGAGAGTAAATTAACAAACAAACTATTTTCCACCGAGATGCGTTGATATTTTGTGTACAATCTCTTCTATATTTTTATACTGGATTTCTCATACTTATCTATATATTCGTTTCGGGTTTATAGACTCTTCTATATATTTTACGCAGCATGAAATTTAGACTTCTATCGCACCAAAATGTGATCTCTAAGGGGAGCAAGTGTCTTTAACAGGGACTCCTAAAGACCCCACCCCTCTCATCTTAGGGAAGGTCAGCTATTTATTGAGTAATTATTTTTAACCTTTTAGGAATAGAAGATGTTTGCTCCTTAAATAACAGCATGTCTGTGTGCCGTGCTTTCCGATAGGAAACCTGTTTCTAGCAGTGTATAAAACAGTAATTGCTACTTAAGAAAAGTACGTTTGAGTAATTTAGTAAATTACATTTCACCAAAAAGTTATCTTCTAAAATATAATATTCCTGTCCACCCAGCGAAGCTCTAAGTTGATGTAATTGAAATAAATCAATAAATTATATTTTCCCCGTTCGGAAACAGTCTTACTTGAATGCAGCAAAGGGACTCCAACTAATAGGAACAGCTGCAATCCTGTTTTATATCACGTTAAAATCCCTCTTTAATCAATCTGTTGTAATTATTTTTTTTTTCAATTCATTTATACTAACAAACCACCCTGGCCTCGCTAGGGTTGGATTTACCAATATGGCGGGGGTTTATGTTTATAGCAAGTATTTACACTAAATTCTTAAGGTAAGTAACACAGGATTAACACAGCGTTGTTCACAAAGCCTTCTTAAGTGAACTCCCATATTTAATACATTTTTAAAAGACACAAATGGTTACTGTGGATCATCCTTAAAAGATAAACATAAGTCGTCGTGACATTTTTGTAGAACTTTTGGAGATCTACAATTGTGTAGTATATTATTTCGGTGCATCACTTACGGTTTAGTCAGCGTAATACATGTAAGCGCCGGAAAAGCGGTTTTTTTCCGACATTATTCTTCAAGAAATTTTCTAAATGGTGGTGAAAACCGCATCAAAGTCTATCAAGTAGTTTAGAAGCGTTAGACGAATACACAAACACACGCGGTCAGGCTACTTTGTTTTATGCTACGAAAATCAAGTTTTCTTCTTCGTTATCCTCTTTTATAAGCCGGAAATACACAAAACATAGAAGCAAATTTACGGAGCGTTTTCGGGCGCTAACTGGCCGTTTTGTGACATTTACGGTAAGACGGTTATTGATTTATATAAAAAAAACGAAGTACTTTTACATAGATATGTGGATAATATTTTTACCAGAACTATCACGTAACTCACATAATATTTTATAACCGTGTAGCTACGATGTTTTGACGCTGCAAGCATGTGGGAATCATGTGGGCAGATGGAAACTGCTCGCTGGTTCAGCCACTGGCCAGTCACTCTGTTGTCTCTGCACGACCCGGGTTGCCGCCGTACACATCCCTTGCCATCTTCATCTCATCGGATCCTGCAGGATCACGGTCATTTTTCCCCGGCCAACAAAATATTTCCTCTCCCGTTTCTTCCACACCCTCCGTCACACCGTGTCGCCGGCGCCCGCATTAATTGAGGTTGAATAGAGGTCGGCGTGGCAAATCGCAAACCAGCCCCCACAATGCCGGTCGACAGCCTCGTTATAGCAAGGCGTGCCAGCCAGCGCCGGATTAATTTGACGCGAAGTTTCCCTCGTGAGGTCTCAATTCCCCAGCCCTCGCTCCCACAGCGCGACGTGATTCGTTTCGTGGCCCTGGCGAGGGTAGGAGGGAGGGAATTAGACATGTATGTCAAACAAACAGGCGTAAAATTGCGTTCGGCCGAGATGCGGTTTGGCGCCCGCTCGGCCGAGGAGGTGGGCGGTTCGGTGGTATGGGGGAGGGGGCTGGGGATGCTGCTGGTCCATGCACAGCACTGTGGCCGGAGCAGCGTGATGCTGGGTGTCCGCGTCATCGCCACCCGAAATTGACTTCGCCCCTGCGGCTTTTTGTCGTCTCACTCCCCTCCACCCCCCTCCCCCTTCGAACCTGTCTTCACGCATGCGTCCTTAACAAAGAGAACATCTCCACTGACGCATTCCTCTTGGCGACTCCTTAAGGGGTTTGCTTGATTGCACGCAGAAGAATGGTTCACTCAGTTCTGCCGTAGCTGGAACTCTTCCTTTCATTTAAAAATGGCGGGGAATTGTCTGAACGTTAACACACTTGCAGTAATAATTAACCCCCAAGGATCAATTTTGTAAATGCCGTCAAGGACTTCATAGTCTAGGTTGTTGCCAGTGGTATCGCCAAATTATTTTTTTCCCCGTGTACTTATTATGTGTTAGATGTGAAAATGTGAAAGAGGTATGAGAGTTACTAAGAAATTATTATCTCTTGAAATTCCAACACTAAGGTGATAGCTAAAGTAATATGTGGAAAGAGATCTCTATTTATCCCCCCCTCCCCCCTTTTTTCTCAAAATATAGTTTCTTCTGAGATATAAATTGCATACATAATTTAACATATCTTTGTGTTAGGTAGAGTAAGTACTTGCACATTAGCAAGTGCCTTTGTGAATTAAAATTTATTACCACAAGCTAATTATTTGTAATATTACAGATAAAATGGTTTTTATTATCACGTAATTTAACACGACGCATTTCATGTCTTCGCCATTAATAATAGCAAAAGTTTCTATTGGCATGATTCGCGATGGAATAACGTTTAACTATTACGTCTGTTACATATCTTAAAAGTAAAGAGACTACGAACAGAACAGCATGCATGATGAAGACCCTGTTCACAGTATAGCACTTTTGAAAGCCGTGCTATGTTCCTACTTTCTGACCGTTTGTTGCGGATCTTTCCACGTGCCTATCAAAATAAACACAGCCATACAACTTTCAGCTGCCGTTTACATCAGCTGGTTCATATACCCACTACACTCTCAGTCAATAAACAGCGAACAGTTACAAATATTATAAAAACATATTTCCTTGTGATATTGGAAATCGGCGACAGTTACGGAAAATCTGTTTGGTTTAGGTTGTCAACAGAATAGCAGAAGAGTTAAACATTATTTTGCAGTTATAAAAACAACGTCAAGACGTTTCCAAAGTTTCCTTTACAAAGTATGAAAAGCTGAAACGTTCGCCCGCTGTAAGGATGTGTCATACACGTAAGAAAGGTTCACTTTTAGATAATACGGAGTATTTACTCCTTCATACAGAATACAATGTGCCTTAAACGTTTCACGTGTATGATAACAATCCATAAATACTTTACAAATCATTATTTTAATACAAAACTGTGCACAAGCAAATGGCGGGCGTTGCTATTACATTATGAGTAATGAAAACAATAATTATCATGATGCCATTAAATTAAATTGTTCAGCAGATTTTATCCAAATTTTTGCAGCATACTTCCACAGTAATATTTGTCCCTCGATGCAAGTTTCATGAAAATTTGTCCAGCCAAACAGTTTTTAAAGCACATAAAACGTTTGCTAAGGCCTACTGCTATGCCTACAAAAAAAATAACTTTTTGCTTACGAGATTTAAATGCCTGCGCTGATATGAAAGCAAATTCACCAGAATACGAAAATCACAATGGATGTCATGATACTGTATACACACATTTATTGCAGAATGTAACGTTTCCCCAAATCACATACCTTGAATGTTAGTCGTGGAAACTTGTTCTACTGTTTGATATATCAGCTCACACGTTTTAAGCCGTTTAGGCAGAAGTTATAATACTGTTTAACGTAATCCTAACAATTATGGAATGTTTCATGCACAATATAAAACATTTTCATGGCATTATTGTTTCATATATATTGACGTACGTACTCAGGTATTAACTCACAAACTCTCTCACACACACACACGTTGATATATGCTTTCAGAATTGATACACGTAATTCGCAAGTCTAGCAAAACATACTTGCAAAGTTTATTTAAGTTTATTCGAGGCAGCACATTTTCCATGGCGGTAAATTATGTGAAATTTCAAGAAGTTCTGAGGCAATAAACTACGGGGAAATACAGCAGAAATAATAAACAAACGTAATTTCACTTAACATCACGCCGCTGGTGAACTACTATTTTGTTGGCACACGAGCGCGAACCGAAAATAAAGAAAAACAAAACGATGAACAAGCTAACTTGAACATTACGTCAGCCTGGCGATGACGGGAAGGAGTTAGAAACATGTACCCAATAACGCCAAATTATATTCTTGTATGCATATAACAAAAAGAAACTGAAATGCAGGTGACAAACATTTTTAACTTTATGGCTAAAAATTAGTTAAAATATGCCACTTCTTCTCGTCGTTCGCTGCCAACTTACCCCTGGATATTGCAGTCATTGTTTACGTTAAAATATATGCAGTTTCGGTCAGTGATTTTTTTTTCATTGGTTGATATAAAGATCTGGATAGAGTATTTCCATAGACACGTAGAATTTCTAACCACTGTCCTTTCGGCTATAATGACTTCTGTAATTCTGGATATTTCCAATATGATTTTTCACAAGTTGAACATCTTCTTCTAAATAGGCATGGGGTATGTTCTTGTGTTTCCCACGTTTATCTTATGGAGGAAGAGTATAGTCCTACTCGCATCTTTGCCTACAAACTCTCTACTCGGCCTCTGTTGTGCTGGAGACAACGCACACTGTAAAGTCTTCACGCAATTACTCATAACACTATAATGAACACTATTATTACGTATACTGTTTTCATTACTGGTGTACATTCTTTTAACATGTTCTATCCGCATTGAACCAAAAACATGAGCCACTTGAAGACTAAGTCTCTCATTTCCGATAGAATGGTAGGCCTATATTTATTGCGACAACGTGTTCCTCGCCACGCTTTCCAATCACTTTCTAGGGCACTTGCAGGGATCACCGATTGTTTTTTCCATGTATAATCCTACCATTCTTTGTTGCATATTTTAGTACACATTTCCGATAGAATGGTAGGCCTATATTTATTGCGACAACGTGTTCCTCGCCACGCTTTCCAATCACTTTCTAGGGCACTTGCAGGGATCACCGATTGTTTTTTCCATGGATAATCCTACCATTCTTTGTTGCATATTTTAGTACACTATTCCTATCAACTTTACTATTGTTCTTCTTTCTTTTTCTCGATGTCATCTTGGTGGTTTAATTTTCCATAGTTTCTGCAGTATTGGTCTAACTACTATCTTCACACTGTGAAAAATACGAGGTAAAGTAGAGCTTTGCAAGTACATAATCATACATACATGCGTTCATGTATACATACACAGGTCTCAAGTGTTCCGCCTATCTCCAGTTATTTTCTGCGTTCGAGGCCTCGAAACGTTTGATCGCTAAAGCCGGTATTACACGATACCTGCAGCTGTACTTGTTTCTTGTACAAGCTTCTACAAGGCCTGGTGCACGAGCCGGTATACCGGTCGTCATATAAGCTGCCATTAAAGATTCATATTACACAGCAGCAGTTCACGTACAAACATTTGGCACCCTCGGTGGGTGCGCAGTCTGTGGTTTGTAGTAAATATGAACCCCATTCGTACAACTGCTACCAGTTAGTAACTTGCGTATGTCTGTGAAAAAAAACTAGCTAGCATACCTTAATATTACTATATTACTGCTCCCCTTTTACAAAAATTGATTGCTAACTAGTATAGTTTCGATCATTTTCTTGAAAATTACGTGAAGTCATTAGAATATGAGTGAGTTATTTTAATTTTGACAAAAATTACTGACCGGTTGCAAAATAAAGATTTTTTTATTTGCGTACCGGGGTATTATCGGCATGTAAAGTTTAATGATAAAAAGAAATTTCGGTCCGACGGAGTCTTAAACTCATCCAAAACTTACGTGTTACCCGCGGGCGCCGTGACGTTACCACTGTAATACCAGTTCACATACTATATGTTGAGTTTATATACAGTAGATACGGTAAACATATTCTATTAATATTTTTCATACAGTAGGTAAAGTTTTAATTATTTAAATTGGTTTTAAATAGTAATTAAAGATGTCATCGCCAATATTATTCGTTGCGGTCGTATTTTAAATCAATTTGAAAGAGTTTTAACCTCACGGATGTGTAATCAAGATGGAGACGTCCTTTTCGGTTTCTTCATCAACTCGTTCCAAGTAGTAGCCACTGGGAGCGCCCTACGCTCTGGAACTGCGATGTGATTGGCCAGGTACGAAACCTCGTACGGAACCTGCCACGAAAAATAGGATTTGTTTAATTACCATACCTGGTAAGAAATCTGGCCGTACAAGGCGGGAAATTCCATGACGGGTGCCACGCTAGCCCGTATAACGGCCGCTATGGTGGACCTCGCACAAGCTTTCACAGAATATGGTATCGTATAATATTGCCTTAAGGCCGACTCTTGCTCACGCACCACTCACGTCTTCGCCTCTATGCGCAAGCATCTCAACTAGCGTGCTGTCTTCCGTCGGCGACTTATTTGAACGTGACTTAAAGTGATGCCCTTTTGTAGCTATTTTCACACCCGTTAAAATAATCCTTCGAAAACTTTAAAAGTGTTGTTGACAAGGAAACGTTTCTTAACAAAATTCTTTTAATGTTTAGACATTACTGCATAAGATCGAACCAGTTTGTATTCACGTGTTTTCTACCAAACCTCTGCTGTGCATTTCATGTGCCAGCCAGGCGAAGCCCTTAGTACACTAATGCATTCATACATAATACATTCACGAAGATAGACACGATAAATTTTCCGCGGTGAGTTTCTGAACATAATTTATACACCTATATACATACATCGAGATACACGCATCCAAATAAATAATAAAGTCTATGCGAATTATTGTATAAATACTATCAGTATTTCTAAAAGAACAGCCTACTATTTTTACTAGAACAATTAAAATGGCAATCCTCATGCAATCTTTATATATAAAATCCTTTGTGCGTGACTAAACCGCATCATCCCTGACAAACCACTCGACCAATTAAGACCATATGTTTTTGAGGTGGCGAGTAAGATTTTTAGTTAGTATGTTTCATTCCGATAGGTGGCTCTGGAGTCTAACTTCAATATTTATGGGCCGATTTTGCTCATACTTGCAGGAAATGTTTGTTGATCTAAAAGAGAAAAATACCAGCGATACCACGGTCAAACATCGGCCGACGTACTAAATGTAATAAAGAGGACGCATTGTGAAGGCGAAATAGAACGTGAAAGAGGAGGAACAACGTTCGCCAGGACCAGCTAGTATGAGGATAAAATGGTAACTATGGTACTGGATGTATAATTAACATAGTAACCATATTCCTCAATGGAGAAAAAAATAGTAACCATAATTATGGACGTAAAACCTTTGTAAGAACTTTTTCAAACATTTTATAGCCTAGAAATATTTCCGAATGTATAGTTTATGTAAAATTGTTCATAAGAAATTCCTTGGAAATGTCAAACAATCTTAAAATAGTAAAGTATTTTGTAATTTATTTTAGCAAGAAGTTAACCTAACCCACAAATGAAAGCATGGTGCATGAAACAATACTAACCTCACTATCACTTAATTCATTCAAGCAAATTCCCTCTTCCTTTGCAGGTAAACTGTCATCTGGATGAGCACCTTCATCGTCAAATACTTCTCCATCACTATCTTCATGAAACAACACTAACCTCACTATCACTTAATTCATTCAAGCAAATTCCCTCTTCCTTTGCAGGTAAACTGTCATCTGGATGAGCACCGTCATCGTCAAATACTTCTCCATCACTATCTTCATGAAACAACACTAACCTCAATATCACTTAATTCATTCAAGCAAACTCCCTCTTCCTTTGCAGGTAAACTGTCATCGTCAAATACTTCTCCATCACTATCTTCACGAAATAACTCTCGTAAAACTCTTGAAACATATGAGCTACTACTTATATAACCGACTGTGGCATCCATTTCATTTTTTTATAGCTTACCATTATGTTTTGCCCAGCAGCATGGCTTACCATAGAATAATCACTGCATATAATAATAGCATAGAATAATATATGGTCATACAACTTAATATCTTGTATCAGGTTGTACAGTATGAGTAGGGATAGGAAAATTTCGCGAGTTCATTTCGGGACAAAATAAACGTCAAACATGTATACAGTGAAGTCATCTTCACAATTGGATCAAAATTTCTTAGACCAGCCCTGCAAGCCTCTGAGCCAATAGCAGACTTGCAGGAAAACATCGGGCGAATCACGTAACTGCTAGGTACTGGGCAACAGACAATGAACACACATCTGAGGCTCCAGTATGCAGAGGACTGAGAAGTCTAGCCTACAGGTCATTGAACTCTCGAAATTTTCCTATCCCTAAGTATGACATTACCATTGCGTTCCTGCATATAAAGCACACATATTAAAGTGTCGGTAACCATTGTGTTTCCCGTGCTCTTCAATTACAAAGTCAAAGATATATATGCTTCCGCCTTCTAATTGCATGAAACGACACAAAAAACGAAGGGGAGGATATGGCTTGTACAAATATGAATTGGGCGAGCCAAGTGCGAACTTCCTATTGTCCAGGCTTAAGGCTCGCAATCATAAACTAAGCAATAAACGGAACTTTCCTTCCTGCAGTGGTGGCTGACGTATCTTTCACAAATCGCAGTTTCACCAGTCACACTCTGATAGCATTTCTTAACAAGGCGAGTCATACTTAGACGTGCCTCTGATGTACTGCATGTCTCAAACTGTCCCCTGCGCAGAACGCAATGTGCGGTATACGGTGAGACGACACATGATGTAGATGCATAGCTGTTGAGTTACCACTTCTGTAGGACTTGATTCAAAGCGACGTTTGTCTTGGCACTGCCGTATCAGTTGATATAACAGCTGCTGTGGCAAACTTTGCACTGACAAATAAGAAATCTATCACAGTGTTACATGGCCACAGCAGGGAAACTACTGCGTGTACCAAGTACTACAGTCGCGCGCTTAAATTGCTGGTGAGGTGGTGTAATATCACTCGCCAATCAGGACCACGAGAAGAATTCATTAAGAGGCACCCAAGCCGTTAAGTAATTAGCATGTCAAGTCCAAGATGACCTAAGACCCTATTCCGGAAACTCGCCCATTAAATTATCGTATGAATAGATGTTCATATTTAAAGAATTGTCATGCCATTTAAATTCTTTACGCTCAAATATTTCGCTTTGATGCTAGACATTCCTTTACGATACCAGATGCGAGAAAGTTTCATCCAGTGATGGTGACGTCAGATAATCGCCCTTTGATACGGCATGATATATGTACAGCGCAGTGAAATATAAATAATACTGCGAGACATTCCGACGACAATAATAGCCTGTCTAACCTTAGGTGCCTTTTTTTTTTATACGTATCACTTCCAAGAAAGACATCTGGTAGAACCATTGTGATTAACTGGTTCTCAACAAGGTTTCACGGAAGACAATATAGCGACGACGGTGGTAATTTTCTCAGAAATAAATGACTACTCGATTAAGGTCGGTCCTTGAATATGCCATATTTCATTAAATTATTTAATCTCACTTCTAGTCGATGTCATCCCAAACTCTCTTTCTTTTACAGTGACGCTGCACTTCAGGAAACACAGAGCGAGCGACCATTACGTTAAACCAATTGGTATGAGCATGAAGGAGGCGGTTAACTATGCTCACTCTAAACGAGCCCTTGACACTTATTTTGAATGTGAGTATGATGGATTGGTTGGAGTAGTTTACATGTAAAACGAAATTTTACTAACCCCGGATGATGTGTGACGTAAAGTAACTTAATAAAATAACTTCTACCTTCTCATAATGGGACAATAAGTGAACTGCACGTACTGGCTGAGGTTATCCTGGAAACGACCCCGTAGTAACCTGTTCCTCCTTCCAAATAAAAAACAACTCTTGGTTTTAAACCTGTCTTCAGAGCAAGTTACGTTTCTGTAAACTGTGCTATATTTCTATTACAATTTCACCGAATGACTGACGTAAATTACCCCAGGAGTAGATCTACTAAAACATATGGACTAAGCTTTCGCGATACAATATCACAATATGTAAATATAAATTTTGCAACTTCTTTTAGGCCAAAGAAATCTTCTCGGACTACAACTACGGCTGTTTCTGGTTTGCCTTAATTATCATACTGGTTAAATCCATGAGACCTGATTTTTCGCATCGCGTTTTCTCTTCTCAGTGTGAGCAAAATTACGATGACACAGCACGTAGGTATGTCGTTTCACTAAGACATTATGATTAGTTTTTTTTCCTTCGAAATAATTCTTAATTCCGGTAGTTAAAAATAAAAAATTTAAAATTTGATTCTTGTTCTGCTCTACACAGTTGTCACTCCCCAATTTAATGTTTCGTTTCTGTGTGATGCTATTGGAAAAGCCTTTAAACTCACAAGATGCTGAATATTTTCCTCAACGGCCATTTCATAAGAATATGTATCAATTTCTAATTATCAGCTAAATGTAAACATAAGTAAAAATGTGATACTTTCCGCATGTAGTACATATCACTATTATTTAAAGTTGGAAGAGAGAGTACTTTTTGCATGTCATAGCTGCTTGACTTAAACGACTCATTTCATCACATATAAGATTTTGCGACTGAAGAGGTGAAGATCAATAAGTTACGTGACGTCAGTTAGTATTCGATATTTCTGACGGTCCATGATAAGGAACATTTTTCCACGTGATACTGGGTAACATTCTGTAAGAGGTTATATATATATATATATATATTAATATATATATATATATATATATATATATATTCCCTTCGCATGTAAGCTAATCAAAATCTCGATATGATGTTCCGGAAATATGGTTTTACTTGCGGAATGAAATCAAGCGTGTTACGCATGACCATACACTACAGGTGAGCTAGCGCTATCATTATACACTAACGTTTGTAAAAAATGCAACTCTCGATACAAATCATTGAAATCAATTTTATACCACAGATTAGGTGTATTACTATACACAATTGATGAGGGTTGCAGAATTCTACATGATCTTTGTTCATGAGAATTCAGTATTGTGTGAAACCCCCACGTGCTGCAATCAGAGCCCCTAAGGTCATGGCATGGAATCAAAGAGGATCTGGATATGTCCCTGGGGAATCTCCCTCCATGCGGTTTGTATGCGAGTCCACAAAGCGTCTACAGTAGTTGCTCGAGGTCCGTGACGAACAAGTCGCCGATCAACTATATCCTAGACATGTTCGACGGGCGAAATGTCAGGCGAACGTGCAGGCCAAGGAAGCAGTGATACCTGTCGTTCATTGAAGAAGGCTTGCACATCACTCGCCACATGTGGTCGGTCATTGTCCTGCTGAGATATTGTATGTGGAGTTGCCTGAAAGAGTGGCAGTAACTCGGACTCTAAAACCTTCCTGATGTAACAGTTGCTACATCATATTGCCCTCAATACGTAGGAGTCGAGATTGCATGTTGTATCCAATGGTACCCCAAAACATCACACTTGGCATTTGTCCGCTATACCGCTCCACAATGCAGGCTGCCAAATTTTGGTCACCACGGTAGCGTCTAACGCATATGTAGCCATCACTGTAGGACAGGTTGAAGCGGGAACCGTCTGTAAACACTACATTGTGCCACTCAGCACGCCAGCGACGGCAATCACATGACCATTGCAATCTGAGGCATTTGCGGTTTCTGAACAATGGAAGCCAACACAATGGCATGCATGCCACTAATCTAGCCCGCAGCAGACGGCGCCGAACCAGCGACGCAGACAGGCCCACACTCCTAGCAGTGCTCTAGTGTCGAGCCAACACTGTTGATGTTCAATTATTGTCATGCTGACAAGATGTGGCCATCCCGTGCTGTGGTCACAATGCGTGGTCCAGTATCCGCTCGTCACTCATATGAACCTCTTCTATCCACTGGTGCCACACATGCGTCGCTGTCGTAGTAGCATTACCTGTACAAGTCGAAATGTTATGATACGACAAACCCATTTTCTGGAAACCGATCATTCTTCCCCATTCGAACTCATGCAAGTAGATAGGAATAGTATGTCCCTGGACAAGGGGATGGGGGAAAGGCTCTGCGTCTCCGGCCACCATCTTGGATCCCACCATCTCGGATGATGACACAGCTACCATCTTAGATCCACCATCATAGTATAAATAATGCCACCATATTGGTAGCAGGTACATCCACATCTTCTTTCTGTCCACCATCTTGTTTCTGTACACCATCTTGTTTCTGTACACCATCTTGTTTCTGTCCACCAACTTGCTCTTTCTGTCCACCAACTTTCTGTCCACCAACTTGTTTCCAGATGCCATATTGTTTCTTGCCACCATATTGTTTCCGGCCGCCATCTTGTTTCCACCTGCCATTTTGGTAGGCATCACAGACGTTAGGCATCACAGAGACCATCCGCCATCTTGTTTCCAATAGTTCCTTCATCGCCTGCTAGAGGCGCTGGTGTCGCTCTCGTTTGGCCGCCATGTTGGTTATAGAGTTTGCTGCTATGGGTACTGATGTGTGTTTCATCTATGTTGAATCTAGAGTTAGCCACTAAGGGTGCTGCATTTTTATTTAATTTTCTCAGAACTCCAAGATATTGTCTGGGGAAGGGCACGATCGAACTGCCGGGCCTTGGGTCGGCATACAGGTGCCTTAGACCACACGGCTATCGGGACATGCAGGGCAAGGGTTTAAAAGAAGCAATATCATGTGTATGTTTGTGATGAATAAATATTCTTCCATGATTATTTTAATGCATAGTAATAAATTTTTTAATAAGTTTATTTTTTTACTATCCCAGACTTATAAAATAAATTTTTTTCATTTAGTCACAGACACGCAATAGCAATTTTTTAACATAGTGATATTTATTCATTATATATATATAATTTTAAAAATATTTTGAAAAGTTCTACCTTTGAAATAAAACATATCTTTCTTATTAGATTGTTTATTTAGATATTTTTTTTTTATTAAAGACATTTTTTCTTTTTGTGCCTGTCATACTTCCTTCAGTTTTGGAACTGGTCATCCATCCTTCAGTTTTGGAACTGGTCATCCATATTTCGGTTTTGGAACTGGTCATCCATCCTTCGGTTTTGAAACTGGCCATCCATCCTTTGGTCTTGGAACTGGTCATTTATCCTTCGATTTTGGAACTGGTCATCCATCCTTCGGGTTTGGAACTGGTCATCCATCCTTCAGTTTTGGAACTGATCACCGATATTTGGTTTTGGAACTGCTTATCCAGCCTTCGGTTTTGGAACTGGTATAATTTTTCGGCATCACCCTCCCACTTTACAATTCACATGGCTACTAAAGTAACCATGCATATGGGTCTCTGACTGGGGACGGAGCTATACAGTACACTCTTACAGTACTACAGAGATATAAAACATACATTTTAAATTTCCATGGCGCTGCAAGACTGAGCTGTATAGGGGGGTTACAATGCCAAAGATTATACCAACTTAGGACAAAAGAACACCTCGCACAGAAGGGACAAAAAGAATCAAAACAGCAAAAGAAATCTGAAAGAAAGGATTGTAGATAAAGACAATTAATAGAAAGATAAGAAATAGATAGATAGGGTGGGTAAGAACAATACGGCCTCTAAGGGTTACAATGGGCCAAGATGTTGCGACCAAAAATATTTTACCCCCACAAGCCCGGTAAAGGACAACTTAAGCCCTGGTCGGAGGTCCAAACAGAATTTGTAGCCCCAAATTCTCGTGCAGGAGTTCACAAGCGAAATCGCCGAAATCAAATTAGTTGCAACACTCTATTGTCAAAATTGCTGGTGGTGGAACAATTTATCTCGTGGTGGTATCTGTAGCAGTGTGTCAGGACCTCATACTTGCTTGTGTGCTCTCAGTAGTAGCTACATAAATCAAACTTTTACATGTATACTATTCCATATACATATATTGAATAGAAATACTAATACACTCATCTTCTTTTCTTCTCTTCTTTTCTCCTCTTCTTCTCTTTTTTTTCTCCTTCTGTTCTTCATTTCTACTAAGTATGACAATACGATACTGTAGGAAACTTTTTTTTTAAATGCTATTTTATTTTGAGACTTGTCTTCGGGACTCTTTTTGCCTTCTTGGTTACTTTGCCGCCACGTATATAACTATACATTTTGGCACACAGCCCCACGAATTCGCTCATCTGTTCGCCACCACACCAATCTTTCAATTCCCCCTCTACTTTCCTGTTGGTGGAGGAGTAGCAGGGATGAGTTGGTGGGTAGGTGCTGGTATACATCTCTTTCATGAATGTGGGGTTTGCATAATAATCCTGTGTTGCAATTTTATAAATCAATTAATCAGTATCTGTATATAATAAATTAATAATGTCGTCATACGTATTTTTCATGATGTTGTGATAGAACCTGTACATTAATGTTTTGGCGATGTCGAGCACTGAAAAGCCGGCGTAAATAGGTTTATCAAAAAATATTGTTTCATTTTCCATTTTCATCAGGTGAAAGGTTTTTGTTGTAAATCGTCCTGCACTTAAAGGTGGGCTTGAAAATCAATTTCTTCAGTCTTATTTTGTTACATACTAGTTCAATGACTTGTCTGTTCCTTTTATTTCCCATAAGTTTTCCAAATGTGGCGTTGTTCAAAAGCTTACAAAAATAATTTAAAAATTATTGCCAGCTGCCTGCCTTTATTTTTCCGTGTTCAGGTCGATGTAGGACTCGAGCCATGTCTCTTGTTCGAATTGCAGCACACAATGAATTTTCTTAATTTTGAGCCCATGTTCAATTGCTCGTTTCAAGTTGATATAACGCACAATGGAGTTTTTCTTTACTTTCAATGTCGTCAATAATTTTTTATTCTTGTCACTTGGAGGACACTCGTTAATGGTCAAGAATGGCAGGCCTTTGTGCGAGTCGTGGAGTTACACAGGATATTCTACGTCTACCTCCAGCACATAGTCGTTAGGCCAACATCTGGCACTGCTGTGACATCGATGACGGTCTCGCCCAATGAAAGTCATGCATGGGGAGGGGCAGACATTGCCCAACCGTACAAATTGTTTGCATCTACACACTGGAGGTAGACGGGTGGCTTGATGGCATCGCACGTGGAGGGAATGTACTTGTTATTGGCTGTTGCATGATGCTTCACACATTGGACCACTCCAACTCATATACCTTCTTCAATGAATAAATACTTGTCATAATCTAATCACAGTTCCAGCTCGACCTTGGCATGATTCAATATTGCATTAAATGAGAAGTCTGGCATGCTTACATTATGTACATAGTCCAGGACATAGTTTTCCAGGCACAGTTTCCTTAAATTTCAAATACATCTGACAACAACATAACATCACTCTTCAAATAAATGTTAGAATAATCTTATTTTGTCTTACAGTCAAATTTTTCCCAGACTTTAAGTGTATGAGCGTAATCTTCTTCACTGATGGCTGTGTCCATCAATCTGTTGTAAAATATGCTTTATTATAAAGTTCTCGTCATATGTCAAGTTGTGGAATAACACAGGTAATATTTTCGGATAACAACAGAGTTTGTTCCAGTTATTGCAGGAGGTCCCAATGTAGTTCCAGGTGAAGTGGTCGTGGTTCATTACCTTCCAGTTATTTTGTGTAAATTTTTCTTCACAGTAGCAACAAGTATATCTCATGGTATGATTCAATAATTGCATGTTGTTGAGTGGCTTCATGGGTTCATTTGTTTCATAAATCCCTTCACTTTAGTTCCAACATTGACAACTTTCTCGATGCATTTCTTGTCTGCATCTTCCCCCATGTAAATATTCGACCACATTGGTAGACTAGTAGTTCTGGTGGCAGTTATTATGTCGTGGTCCACTTAAACATAATAGCGAAAACTGTATGCCTCATGCTTCTGATAAAAGAGTGTGCTGGATGTGTGGGGATCGGCCTCGCAGGTTTGAACAGGCAGGAGCGTGGCCTCGAAATCGGTGTAGATGACAATTGGCATCTTGTCTGCGTTGTGGTGGTTTTCGAATTTTAAGGGTTGGTCGTCTTCCCTTCTTGTCATGGCTTGTCAACTCAATCCCTGCAGGAGCATGAGGGTTGCAATACTTCTTGGGCTCCACCACCATCTCTTCGCCTGTCTTTTCTGTTACTTAGAACTGGTCATCGTAATACATGAAACAACTTTTACAAAGGATTTTTTTTCTGTACGAGTAGTCATTTGAGGTCTCCCCAGGCGAGAAAAGTTCTTCATGTATGTGAAGTGTGCATTGTATTCAGTGATGAGTAGGAGGAGATCAAAATGTACGGGCTTCTCTTCATCACAGACTCGTCTTGATGCCACCATCATTTCGTGATAGATTATAAATACATTTACCATCACGCCAGGATTTGGTTTCTCTAATTTGGTTGTCTGATGCAGACGTGTGGGCAACTCGATGCCATAGGAATTGAACTTGCCTCCCAGTTCTCTGTAGCATTTGTCTACTCACTATGGGTGTCCACCTTCAATGAATCTGGCGAGTATGGCTCACTTGAAGCTCTCGTGATCATTGTTTTTCGGGTTTATCATGACTTCCCTGTTTTTGATGGGCACTGGCAAATCGATGTAGTTAGATGTGCGCAGAGGGTACACTTTATTAATTCGGAGTTGTAATCTCTTTACTGCAGTGAGTGTCCATCCAGTTTACTTCCTCTCGTATTCCTCCTCTTTTTGGCATATCGATCAAGCTGGTCGCCACAACTTCTACACGTCATATTCATTGTAAATAGCCATGTTTTAAGTCTTGAAAGTACACAGGTCTACTTCGTCTTCGTGGGCTTTAGTTTGCCATAGTAACATTCCAAGAACAAATTGAATTGCATAGGTCCATTTTCAATTACATTTTCCTGCATCTCATCACTAATGTCAGGCACACAATGTAGGTACACACATCTTTGGCCACTTCGCACTTATTTGTTGCCACATATGTTATCAGATTCCCTCTAAATTCAATCACAGCCAATAGTAATCCGCGGGCCATCGACTGCGCGGCATCCACGATGATCCTCGGCTGAGGTGCTGGTACTGGTGCTGGCTGCTGCTGGCTGAAAACATCGTGTCTGGCCTTCTTCGCTGGCATGGGAGCGGGTGTCCATTCTCGGCATGCTCTCTCAGCTTATCTGCCCTAGAATATACTTTCCCACAGTCCTCGCAGGCAAAAGATTTCTTATCCGGATTTAACAGACAGCTTGCCTCATGCCTTCGCATATGGCATTCCTGTGTAAATGCAGCATTAGAGAACAGTTGCCAGCTGCTTTCTGCCCCACGTATCAATTACAGCTCCTCACCTGACGTTCCATAATATCCTTCCGTCCGATTTCCATTCCACAATTGTCGCATACATGCCATTCTCTGTGAGGATTAAAGATACTGGTCCTTTCGTGCTTTAAATCAGACTTTCATTTTAGTAGTAGGGGCGTGCCAGTCCTACCCCACTTTTGATTAATCGGATTAACCCTTTAATATCAAATTGCTTAATCCTTTGTCTGATTTTAATCCGATGAAATTTTATCAAAGAAATTTGATCAAATAATTTTAATGAAAGAGTTTGATCAAATTCCTTTGAATTTTTTTGTGTGTATACATGTGCTGAGTTTTGTGCAAGAGTGGCATAAGTGTTAACTTTTTTGGGTTGGTAGTGAATGTGCTCGTAGATGGCGTTGAGAGATAGGCGACTTTGAAAGATAGTATTTATGTTGAATATTATTTCAAATGAATAACAGCAGTGGTGCATAACACGAGAAAAATTTGGAAGTCTTTAAACAAATATAATGGAAATACATTTCAAACGAGTTCTAACTATCAATATAAATAAATAGCACCAGAGAAAAGTATAATGAACACAACTACGTGAATAACCTGCTCTCATAAAGAAACAGGTGCTAAACGATCACAATTACATGAGTCTCCAGGTGTCCTAAAGTAAATGAATTAACAAAACAAAAATATCCTTATAAATATATAAATTAAAATGCAGTCCTCCTAAATACATTAACAAGGGGTTTGAAAATGTATACAAATTACACGTACATTACATGATTTTAAAACATGTCCATACCCCTGTGAGACTGATGAGGAAGTTTTGAAACGGAATACACATGTTAAAATTAATTCATTTATTAACATGCGTAAAAAAGAAAACATTTAACAGCAAGTGATAGGTAGAACTTGTTTGAATATATTTCTGTTATATCCCTTTAAAGACTCCCAAATTCCTCTCGTGTTATACATCACCACTGTTATTCATTTGAAATACTATTCTACGTAAATACTATCTTTCGAAGTCGCCCATCTCCCAACACCGTCTAAGAGCAATATCACTACCAACCCAAAAAATAACACTTATGCCACTCTTGCACAAAACTCTGCACATATATAACCTGTCCCCAACATGCCACACCTCATCCGAGTGCCAGAGCTCCAAGGGTGAGGACGTCCCAAAGCCGCTCCCCACATAAAAAGAAATAAAGATAATAAAGAACTATATGCACACAAAAAAAAATCCATCAAATAAATTTGATCAAACTTATTTGATCAAATTTCTTCGATCGCATTTCACCGTATTAATAATTTGATCTGATTTAAATCGGATAAGGATTAAGCCTTTGGATATCCATTTGATATGAAAGGGTTAATATGATTAATCAAAAGTGGGGTAGGATCGGCACGCCTCTACTACTCATAGTGCTAAGTATTTGCTATTTAAACCACAATGCAACCCCAACGGCTGTATTTCACTAGCCGCAGAGACAGTAGGAGTCGAAGGAAGTTGGTTACTCCCCGAAGTACCCATGTTGACACGACCGCCTTCCATGTTGAAGATGTCAGCGAAAAAAAACTGCAACAACGGGTACGAATAATGTTAATAATCTGGTCACGATAAATTTGCGCAAAAAATTGTTGGTGTAGAAGGGAAAAAAAGGTTTATTAGTGCACAAATACATATGCCAACAAAGCATGTGTAACTACTCTCTCTCCGAGTATATTTATACACTATTTAGCAAAACTTGTTTTAAAAATTGTTCCATATTATGAAAACATATTGTATCAGTGGGAACTAAGCTTTAAAACAGAATAATGTAGTTAGATGTTTTTCCACTGAACCAGACTATAGGCAAGTCATTTATGAATACGAATATTTATTTACCATCACATTACTTGGAATTTTATTTCAACAAGTATAGTTAAAATCCTCACACACAGTTATCCATGTGGACAGCAGAGTTACGTACAAGAAGAAGAGAAGAAAGGTTGCAGTCACTCTCCTAACAATAGGCTGCTTTGCTAGGGACTTCCATAAAACAGACGATTTAACTCACAAAGGGGACTCTCTGACTTCCGACCACGGAAGTCACTTCACCTTGACACAAGCTCGCCACATAAAGTAAAAAATTTTATTAAATATCATACACAATTATTCGTCACTTGGTCGGAATTACTCACTGCTTGTATTAGCGTGAAGATGCTGTGGTTTTCTTTCGGACGTACAGACTTGACCACAAGCCGACTGAAGACACAACTCCAGTAATTGACAGGATCTGCGACTGCGTCCAGCGATAACCTATAAAAGGGCAATTGTGTGTAAAGAAATATATACGCGAACAAAATACATAACTTTTAACTATCTCATCGGTGACAGTACTTACTTTCAAAATAATTCGCAACACGCGAGAACCGACAGTCGGTGCTGACTTGCTCCGATGTTGGTTAACAGGTCAAGCGCCAATCTTTGGTGAGCGTACTTGTTGCACTGGCTGCCAATCACTGTACAAAAGAAAATTAACGTCTTTATTAACTTTGTATTGTAACATATACACAAAACCATTTCCTTTAAAAATAGTTTGCATAAAAAATTTTATTTTAAAAAACACAAGAGCTCATTCCCAAACAAACTGACAAGAACTGAATCAGTTATTTGCTTTAAAATCAAAAAGCTCATTAGCTAACAATCTGCATAAAATGTGATGACAAATAAATTTATGAGCTCTTTAACAAACAAAACCAATTCAACAATTTAGTAAAAGTTAACTTCAAAACATAACTTAATTTCGCGAGTAAAAACTCGAAGCAAAACTGGAAGACGGGTGTGAAACTTCGCAATAACTCTCCAAGGATAAAATGGCGACGAAGTAGAATGGCACTCAGATATCAGACGATAAGCACTGATATCAGAGCGAGAGATATAGTGAATCTTCAACCTTTATACATCCTGGCCAAATGGGGAGGCGCAGAGTGATTTAAGGAATATAGTACCTGCAGAGTACCTCCCGGCCAAGCATCTTCAATGGCCAACTTCCCCTCCTTCCCGGTAACCCTGAATATGTTTTAAATAAATTCATTATTGGCATGCTACCACAAATTATTAGCAGACTAAAGATGTAGTTTTCCATTGGGAAATAATAACGGTCGCGAGTGTCATCACATATTAATTTCAGTTTTTGAAATAATTTATTGACCCCGAGGCAGGCAATTTTATTGGTTGACTTCGCATTCTACACTACTTATTTTCTCATAAATTATTTAGTAGCAGGAAAATACCAGGTGGATTTGGGACAACCAAATCGGTTGACGACACAGACAGTGGCGCCTCTTCCCCCTCCTTCCAAGCAACACGTAACCCTAACTATTATTTAAATAAAAAAATGGTTTCTTTATATATGTATATATATATGTGTGTGTGTTTATGTGTGTATGTGTATACATATGTATTGCTCAAAACGGTAGTTGGAAGGACATAAGATATGTGTATAAGTATAACCTAAGCAGGGGTATCGAAGGTGCTCTATTAATCAGTAACATCTTATATTATCATATTGTTTTAAGCGTTGTGCATAAGAGGATGTACTAGTCACCACAGTACTGAATTCCCAATATATGACAGAAAACTAACTTTAAATTATTAATAACAATATTGGCAATAAAACGTGTAAATACTTGCTTCAATTAACGTTTTGAATATTTCGAGCCTGGTAACATTCAGACTGTATTATTTAAGTGAAGTATTATACTTCCCATAAAACTCACAAATATTGATCTCTATCTCCTTATGAATGGATTAAATAAGCATTTTCTGCGTTATTAGGCTTAGATTATACTACAAAGCGATATCTACATAAAACAGTTAAAATACAAGTACTTTATCTGGTAAACATGTTAGAAATATCAAACATCATGCAGTGCTCTAGCCATTTGAGCTATTAGGATAGAAATATCGAACTGTTTACACAGTGTGCAAGTTAAACCTCAGTTAAACTTTGCATGTGAGGTGTTAAATTGTCAACACGATAGTAAAATACAACAACGATAATAAGAAGAAATAGAAAATCTGCTAATAGACAATGAGGGAAAACAAAATATCTCTAATGTATACAAATAACGTTTTTTTAAAATGTCATAACATAGTGAGGGGGCTGTTTTCCAATCATTAAAATTACCTTGGAGAAATTTTTAAATAAATTAGCATACTATTGTTAAATATTATCAGTAGATTCGTACTACAGAATTTTTTAGAGACAGACGTACGCCCCTAAGCGAAGAAAATTTCTTGCGATTGTCCTGAAGATTCTTTCCCTATCTGACATACATCATGAAGTAATAGACTGTGTAGTTTTGAAAGTAATAGAACACTGAATTCAAAAACAGTTTCTCCTAAATACTCCATCTTTTGAAAACTTCTTATATGTACTCAAATTTCAGAGGTTTTCTCGAATGCTGTGTGTGGCTTTTAAAAATTATCAGTAGATTCCAGATGCTACGGTAAATACTTCCAGCATCTATGACTCACATATTCTGAACTTATACATCAGAAACTCTGTGAACTCTAATTATATGACGAGCACAATAACGCTAGTATTGCGCAGTGGTTTGTTCTTTTTCTCATTAGAAACACAGCTTCTTTTGTCTCCTATGAGAGCGAATGAGACGTAGATAAACGTCTTAAATGTTAATCGTATTCTACAAGTTCGTGGAAGACAATATAGAACAACCAAGAAAAAGCAATCCTATATACGTTGCGTAAATCAAGCAAAATTTTTGCTAGCAGAGTTGGCAAAACCCATTACCTACGGCTGCCCTTTCTTAGTTTTTCATTGTTGTCTTCCAAAAACCTGTGGAACTCAGCGAACGTAAATTCGGCACTAATTTATGTACCATCCATGCCATCTTTTTAAAAAACGCTTTTCTTGGGCGTGATGGAATATGATCGGCGTTAATTGGTCGCCGGAAGCAGAGCTCATCTTCCGTTGCCTCGTCGCTTCGTAACAAGTTCCGTGAAGGCTGGCCAACAGGAAGTTGTCACGAGATCAAAGATGGCTCCACGCGCGCGCGCCAGGCTTGTTAACGTTTCTTCCCCGAGAAGTTGATTACCGCGGTGTTGGCAATGGAGCGGGATTTCTCCCCCCGGGGGCAGAACGTCATTTCCCTCTCGACCTGCCGATGGCACAATGCAGCCGCGGAGGTACATATATTTAGATTTTTCGTTTTTTTTTTTTTGTTTTTTTTTTTTTTTTTCTGCTTCGTTCGGCTGTTCGGACCTCCCGACGGGTGATTAACGTTCTCTGTAGGTGGCGGCCCGCACTGCAGGTCCTCACACTTACACCGCCTCCTTGATTATTTATTTATGAGTCGGTGTGAAGAAAAGACATGCCGCGCATAGAAGAGAAAAATCCCACCCCCCTCCCCCTTTAACAAAGCGTCTTTTCACGCCCCCCTCCCTCCGTGTCTACCTCGACAATTGTTCCACTGCTCAGGTTGGTGCAGCAAAGCTGTCGGTTTCGTTTCCACATCACGTGACACGGAAACGTATTTTGTTGCTTTGAAATCGATATTTATTTTCTCTATTTTAATTCCCGCTGCCATAGCACGTGTAGGTACGCATTTTCTTTTCCTTCGTCCTCGGGAGACGATTAATAGAGTGGAGCGATTTATCGATATAAAATATTGTGCGGCGTGTTTTCAGGTGTGAATAACAGGAAGAAAAATAACCTGAAATTCTAAGTCGTGTGCGAGGTAAGTTATAAATGGGCCAGGTTAGTTTTGACAGCGCTTAAAAATTCTACTCTTTTTTTAGTGACACTACTCAGTTAATAATTTCTTCGAAACTTATTTGATGAAATGAGCATCTTAAAATTTTATTAAGTTTTAGTATCCGTTCGGCACGGAATATTTACAAACTTGAGTCACTATTTTCGAAATTTACGAGAATATCAATTCACAGTGAAAACATGTAGAAAATTTGTATTTTTTCACTCTCTATGTGTCCTGCATACCTCAAAAGTTCAAGAAATCTACTTTGTCGTTATTTGGCTAGACAAATGACAGTAAAACACACAGTCATTCTATTGTTTCACTGGTTTTAGTAGTACAAACTTGCATTAAAGACGTTAATTTCAATAACATATGCCTCTTAAACCCAGACACATTTCACTTACACTCAGCATCATAGTATGGCCGGATATTATTACACCTTTCCGTTTAATCATTAAAGTCGTGTATATATTGCAAGCTGGGTATGTATATTTTGTAACCAGCTTTGTATATGTCTCTGAATTTTTGTATTGAATAGTTTGTCTAGATAGGATACAGGGCGAAGGAACGACATATCCTTCAGTTGTGTTTTGTTACTGATACGATCCCTTCTGAAACCACAATCGTAGCTTCAATGTATTATATAAATATAATTTCACTTTAATTGAAAATGGGACAACAGCATTTCTATAGACTGTTCACGATAAATTGAGCACTTTTTAAGGCTCTCCCAACAGACATTAACCCCTAATAAATATATCTTATTGCAGTCTCAGGCATTAAATTTGGATGGTGGTGAAATGTTTACACTGTGTTTATTGCTCGCATTGCAATGCTAATATTAAAAAGCAGCAGGAAGATGGAAATTGAATGACAGTAAAAATTTATAAGGGCCTTAAAAAGTACTCACTTTACCGTGAACAGCCTTTAAGCACAAAAATGTTTAATACCATCGAACCTAGTATACATTACCCAGAACTGTTTATTAATACAAGATATGGAACTGATGTATGGAGTCGATTTAAATACAAAAATTAAAACTCTCATATTAAAATGAGATAATTATAATAATTTTTCTTTTAAATTTTCTGAACTTTAAACTTAAATCCTGTGACAGAAACTTTGTCTAGGCGATTGTTGAAGTTAAAAATTATTTTGTTTTCCTTCGTTGAATCAATGGACACTGCTGACTGTATACTCTGTGAAGATGACTACAGATGACGTAGCTAAGTCATAAAATGTAGATAAACAATCTTAGGCTAGCTAATAAAAAATAAATTTATTCTACCGGTGATAGGCATATTCTCAAAATTTTATATAAAATTAAATACACAGTGAAAAATCGTGAACATTCCGTGTATGCGGATGTATGAGAGCAGTAGATAAAGACAGTCTTACTCTATATTAAAACATGTCATTATGAATGCCATAATTCAAGAGCAGCTGCTTGTTATTAAGTATGTGTAATATGATATCTTGTATGTCTAGTACATTTCTCAGTTAAAAATATTTAATACAAAAAATAAGGAAAGTAATAATATTCAGAAAAGTGTAGTGACAAGGTCGGTTATGTCGTAGGCTATTCGAAGTAAAATGAGCTCTTTTTGAAGCCTTCTCACTTGGAATGATAGACAATAAATAATAATTATTGTAGCATTGGACGTCAACATTCGAGTCCGATGAAATATATACATTGTGTTTATTATTTACAAGTCTTTATTGTCTTAAAAGAGTGGGACAAGCATAAAAAACGGCTGATGGGAAAATAACTAGGGTCTTAATAGTGCTCACTTTACCGTGAACAGCCTATAGCTTTGGCTAGCAATAACATACAACGATGCCAGGTTCGTCACGGGTATCCATTGGCTAGGATCAAGAAATAATTATACTTCCTGAATTATGAATCATGAAGTATAACTGCGGACATAACGGGCCACGAAGTGTCGGGTATGAATGTAAATTTAGGTTTGATTACGCTGTAACTTGTCCTAATATCAAACTATCGACATAAAATACAACCCGTTTGTAAGCAAAATAAATCTACATAATTGCACAATTGTGAACTCTGTCTAAAGCCGAGAACACAATGTAACCCTATATACTTATGTTCTTAGCCACTTACTTAATTCAGTGAGCGTCGTACGAAAGCATTTTGAACGTGCAGTTCTGAGGTAAATGTAAGATCTCGTGTGCTCACTAACCACCGTTTCCTTACAAGTTTTAACTTACAAAAGAGTCAAATGAGTTTATAGAATTAGTTATCATTTTGCACGTAAATGTAACGTGAAATGGTAGAGGTTCTTCAAAATTAAAAGTAAAAGAACTTTCGTAAAAATGTAAATAATGCTTTTTATATAAATTCTGACGTATTGTACGAGCACACACCCATAAACAGCCATAGAAAAAAGGGCGGGTTCTTGTGTCAAGAGCAAAATTAATTACTACTATGAAGATAGTCGCTGTTCACACGGTCAAACATGTTTCATCGGATCTGCCCGCCTGAAGATTAAACTCACGTTCGAGAGTGTTTGAAATAACTTTTTTTAAATACCTATTTGACGAGTTTACAGTGTTTCATCTACGAGAGCACGCACTTCGGATGTGGCAGGAGTGGCAATTTGAATACGTCACTCACAATAGAAGCTCCATCGCGGGAATCGTAAACGGCCTCTTAAAACTACTAGTTTTTAAAATCCGATACTAATCGGACACTGTTAAACAAGCATTAAAAACAATTGCATTGCATTTTGGCTACATAACTTCCACAGATAAATACTAACATTTTTTTTCGCATATTAAAATCGCACAGTTTCGCTTAGTGTGCGTGATGCTGCAGTGCGTAATTAATTTAATTGTTTTTTTTTTTCGCACAGGATATGTACATGTTTGGGCACTTGATTTGTGACTAACTGAGTGTGACTGAGCAGCAAGTATGTTTTGGTCCATTCATCTCCAGTTGTCTCCTGGCGACTCGGATGATGGAAAAAGGGAGGGGGGCAAGCTCAGTTGTGCATTCCCCCTTCCACCACGTGTGTGGTAACCCCACGGCCTATTCCCCCTTGTTAAAAAAAAAAAAAAACAATGCCAGAGAGACCAAAACGAAGAATGTCCTCCCTACCAATATTCATCTTCTACCGTTTCAAATGCCTTCTTAATAATGATTACCCGTTCTCACCCCCTGTTTTAGTAGGAACCTAATTTCTACTTCATAAATTGCATACAATTTGCAATTACTTTCTGTCAAAGAGTTTTTACTGTGTCTATGCCGTTTTCACCCCCTTCCTTCGAATTTCAGGTTATAAATTAGCCACGTTTTCTTAATCCCACGAAAACCGTGATGTGTGTGTCCCTTAGAATATATTTATCTCCAGAATGCCTAGGTGTACGGGGCTCTGACATGAGACGTACATAAGTCCCGTCTCTAACTAGGGCCTATGACTCTCCCCTCAGTTTTAAGGCAAGTAAACTTTCTCGAGAGACTCCGTACTACGGTGCGAGAACTGCGACCGTGGGGCAGATATCTCTGGTAGGGCACAGACCCGTCCGAAGTCTCGAGGAGACGCAACACTCGGCAGGAATAGAAGCCTGCGTGCCAGTTCGGTCCCTGGAGCCAATCAGCGCCGCCATCGTTGCTCCCTGGCTAGTGTGCTTCGAACGCGAGGAAATGCAGGTATAGTCTACTCGCGGTCCCTTCTTACTTTTGAATGAAACCTTTGAAAAATCACCCCATATATGACGTCGTTAGTTATTTAATAGATATGTGCTTATGTATTTATTAAATATGGTATTTTGCCTCTGTTTTATCGTACAAGTACCTTCTTTTTCGTTAAATTGACGTTTTTCCTATATTTTATTTATGAATTAAAATATTTCATTTATAAAAAGTATAAATAACATCACTGAGAAAAAATATGTGTTGATAGTATCTAGTAAGAAATAGTTCTCACGCAAAATATTACTACAATTTAGTGCGCACGAATTCCGAGCGATGTCCCTTGGTGTAATTTTCCGGGCATATTTAAGCTTAGTTTGTACGAAGCGGAGGATTATCATGGAAGTAGAAATTCAGAAGGGCTTCAGAAAAGTGTGAAGTAACCGTGAATGCTGGATTATAGGTAGGAATCAACGCCTCGCCGCCATCGAGGTCATTAGAGCTGGAGCGAGTCGTTCAGCGGAGCGGGAAAGGATGAAGGAACCAGCCGGGTTTTAAGACCTGCGTTCGCCTGCAGTAACTTCGGGAAGTAACGCGAGAAGCGAGGATTCGAAACCAGGTACTCACTCCAGGCGAACGGGCAAGTGTGCAGAAGGCGAGGACGAGGCAGGACGAGGATAATTTCCTGGGTTCGTCACGGCAGTTATTTAATAGACACCTCGCGCGAGGAAGCCCATCGCGTGCCTCCCCTGGCCGGGCCCGCAGATCCGCGCGGAAAACACTCTCCTCCCCCGCGCGCGCAACCAGGGTAACGCCGCCCCCTCCCCCCCCCCACCTCCTGACGAGAGAGAGAGAGAGAGAGAGAGAGAGAGAGAGAGAGAGAGAGAGAGAGACTATATCACGAGGAGGGAAGTGCCAGGAATAAATCTCGGCCCAGCCGTGAGGTGCTGGTGATCGGAGCAGCAGTCGAGAGTGGATAACCATCTTCTGTATACTTGGGTTCGCCGTTGCAGCAAGCCAGTGACGGGGGGAGGGGGGGGGGGAGGAATTCAAGACTTGGAGACTGACGAACATGACGTTTAAATTAGATGGCAACGGTGATAAGGCCTTCGCTGCAACATAACTATGTTAATATTACAGCGAAAATTAAACAATTTTTGTAACTCGATACTTTACATGATTCCAGTAGAAGTTGTGATATAAATAAGAAGAGAACCAAGAAATAAATCAGGATACACAGAGATTTCGGGGTAGTGTCAAGAATTAAAAAGTACTTTTTGCTTCACAGAAGAGAAGATGTAAGGTTGAGGAGGTGAGGTAGGAGGAGAAACAACAAAACAATTAATGAGTTAAGAGAGAGATTACTGTTTTGCAAAACACATGAAAGGAAGCTGATGTTTTGAGGGAGTCCCCAACAACGACGAAACAATAACGATTTCCTGCAGGGTCAAATGATAAATTTTCGTGTGTTGGAATCGTGGCGGACGTTTATGCTGGTTGGCAGGTTTACTCGTTTACCCCACCACTGTGTCACTTCGCTTCACTTCACCCCAGTCACAATACCAACATATCTCACACTTATATGACGAATGAGGTGAGAAGTCCAAGATGGTGGCACAGGATGACAGCAGCGAGTCATCAGATCCCTAGTCCCGCCAACCAAATCCTTCATGTGCATAACAACACAGTAAAGGCTGTTCGCGATAAAGTGTGCACTTTTGAAATCAACCTTATAAATAAGTTACTACCTCTACCTGCATATATTTTGACGGGCGTACTGAGTGACATGCGCCCAGTAAAGTTGGTAACGATGGATGGGATGCAGTTCCGTATCTTAACGCAGAATAAAAATTGTTAGGTAACTATTTATGTCAATTTAAACTATTTCTTTCGCTTTCTGTTTTTTTTTTTTAATTCAACGAAATGTAAAAATGAGCAGATTTGTAAAATATTTACTTTACTAATAATTTCACATTTTTACTTGACCGACGCATGAATAAAGTGATGAGACCCATGGCAATGATGATTTTACATAAGGCGGAAGAATACACAACGTGCATACAAGTAGATCTTAAGCAAGGCTTTCAAAAGTGCTCATTTTACCGTGAACAGCCTAAACAGGAATATACGACCATGGACGTGTCGACCAGGAAATGGCGGTGAAGAACATGATGATGGCGGAAATACGGAGCATTGTAAGACACTCGCCCCTGGCCGTGGGAATTTGTCCGCATTGATTAACCAACCGCATGCAGCATCCTGAGTCAAGATGTTCTAAAATATTTACTGCCACTATCAGTGCTTGTAGAATTCCTCGGAGATGAATTGCACGGAGAAAAATATTTTATAAGGAAGACAACCATACACTGAGAGAAAATCGAACAAAATATTTGTTTGTATAGGGCCAAATATTTATTTATTTGCCCTAACAAAATATATTGATGAGCAAACAAAATTTGAAAAGCAGCAAAATTACTTTTGTTCATCTCTGTGTTTGGCCAAAAAAAAATTAGACTGCCAACTAAATAATTAGTTGAATCAACTTGATATATTTGTTTGGCCACTCACTTGACTGCCTTCTTTCGGAAATACAGCTCGAGAGTTTTTTTGTATTTCTCGTGACACTTAGGATAATAACCATGTTTGTTAGTGCATTTCTTGATACTTAACAGTCGTATAAACACATTAATAAAACGATGTAACAAAAAACTGACAAGTAAAGCTGTAAAACCATAAATATTTGTTTGCACTCTTTGCCCAATATTTGTAGTATATCTATTTAAAAGTTTTCCGGCGTCATTGGTAGTCATATTAGCGATTACTAAGACGTAGCGCTCGATCGCAGGTGATCTCGGTTCGAAACTCGGTTGAACTTGTACAACTTTTTTATATCAGCCCAAACTGTTTAATTTACGTGAAGCCAAATAAATCTTCATTTGCACCAATTAATTCTTACAGTTTGGGCAACCAAATAAGAACAACAAAATAATTTGGTTTCAGCAACAAAATATTTCACCACCCCTATACAAACAATAATTTGGTTGCACCAAACAAATACTGTTTGATTCAACAAAACCTTTTTCTTAGTGTACAAATATTTTAGTGGCCACAAAATTTAATGGTGATTACTAAATAAATGCTGTCCACTAAAAAAATGTGGTAAGGCGAGTACCAACAAACAGTTTTGTGGTTGTTACAAAATATATATATTTTTCAATGTGTGGCCCACCAAGTCAGATCCGAGCAGTAAGTTACACAGATAGATATGTGAATTGGTGCCATCGTTGTACCTGGGTTCTGCGAGGAAACAAGCACTCGTAGTGCCTTCACAATCAAATAAGAATTTGTAAATAATTACGTGAAAATACTACTACGGAATTCCCATTAAAATAAATGTAAAGTGTAGAGACTGTACTCTCGCTCATCATAAGCTCTGTTATTTTTCGCGCATTCGAACAATTCTTCTGGTAGTTTAAATGGTTCTGTTCATAATCCAAAATAAGACAAGTATGATAAGAACACTTGAGTCTAGAAAATTTGGTCTATCTAACTTTGGCACAAATTATGTTACTCGAATATTCCACAATTCTTAACTTGTCTTGTGATGTTAAATGTAAAATATATTTACAAAAATTTTGAAAATACGAAATTTCTTGTAACTGAATAATTTAACCAATGAATCACTTAACTGTTTATTTCAACATTTAGCTCACATAAATGGAAGTAGACACAAGCCATAATCTCTGAAAGCTTACAAAATATTAAACTTGGGACGTATTTAAGCAATAGATTTTTTATCAATACCAGCTTTTATATATCTGCCGTATTTTCAAGTCTTTTCTTTGTGCTGAATATTACCAGGCGGATGATTTACAAACGATAAGAGAATCATTAATATCAAGGAACTCCTAGATACACTCCATCAAGAAATATTTTACATTTGAAATGCACTTGGCCTCTTTCGACTACGTCTTGTTAATTCGAAATTATTTATTCCTGTTCGAATTGTAAAATTGGGAGCATTTCTGTAACTACCATACGCATTTGGTATTGGGCTAGAAGAAAACGTTTCAGATCTATTGATGACCTTATTTCTGGATTGATCGCTATAATAATTAGGTATATTTCTACACCAAATAACATGTTTTGACGAACTTGCGAAATTAAGAATTGTGCTTATCTTGTATCACGTTGTGCCTAATCATAGTGTTCAGTTAAGCACAGATTTTGTTTGTCTTCCCGTTCTCAATCACCTAACCGAAATTATAGTTTACAAAGAAAGAAATAGAATTGAGGTTTTCATTATATGATACGATTATGTCATTATTACGCCATTAGTGAACAGAAAAGAAAAAAATGAAACACTCCAAGAGGAAGTCAGAAAAGAACGTTGGTCGTAGTTAAAGTTAAAAACAGTACTTTTGCTTTTAAAAACAAAATAATGACATATAAAGACGGCGAGGCAAACATTTCGACAGTTACAATGAGACCATTCTGAGAAAACAAATTTCCTAAAAGCATAGTACAGAACACAGTTAGAGAGAATGATTTTACTGCTCTTATCAATGGAAAGATGATTTTGTGACGAGTTATAAAATAAGTAGATATTTTATCCTTGAACTTCAGTACAACTAAAATACCATGTTCCGTATCGCATTAGAAAATAGTGTATTGAGAAATGAGTAATCAGTAGCAAGTAGTGGAAGGCACCAGAATCGTTACAATTTAGTGCTGTGGTTCTACTGTGTAAAAAATAATGGGAAAATTACCTCACAATTGTAAGGTAATATTCGCAGACTTGTGGGGGAAAGATAGTTTTCCTTACAGATAAGGTCAAATTACCGCACTCTGGAGTAAAATTCACGTATATGGTAGTGTGAAATCCCACACACATGAGAAAATTACCTTACGACGCGCGCACCTCTTCAGCATTTTCAACAGCTAAGTGGGAGGGGTGACGGCCGAAGAAACAATACTTTAACATTCTTATAATCACTAACACTGTTACGCTGTCGTAGTTGTGTATAGGGTAGCGCATCGGCCTGTCGTGACAAAGGACTGTAGTTCGCGCCCATCCAGCGACAGATGGCGAGGATTTAAATGTTGAGATTTCGGTTATTATTCACCAGAGGCTAGTCCGTACATAGTAAAGTAATGAACAATACTAATACTCCGGGATAATCTAAAATATAATTCTATTATACATTATAGTTAATTTTCCCTTGTTTTTATGGGATTTTCCCCCCATTTTTGTCAGGCACTTTCCCGTACAATAAGGGAATAGTAATTTTCTTGTTATACACATTTACTAACATTTAAGAGGTAATTTTATCTTTCATTTTGAGGTGATTAACGTCCCTTACATCTAAGGAAATTTTACTTCAAATTTTTTTACAGTGTAATCAAACGTTGCCAAGAAAAGTGTTGTAGGAGTAGGTAATAGAGAATTGCTCCTATATGAAACATAATTCACTCTAAATTCTAATCCTCGACTGAGTTTTCTTCCAATGATAAATACCGTTCTTTTGCGATGTATCCTAACATGGCAGCATAACAAATCTGGGCAAACAAACAATTTTTCTTAATCATTAATTTTGGTTTTTCGTTCGTTACATTTTTTCAAGACATCAATATTGCTCTAAATAAGGAGAAATAGTTTTTACTGAAGTGTTACTTATATTTGTAGAAGAAATTTTAACATCATTTTCCTCGGTAAGTTTTGAAATGTCAAAATAATTGTATAAATAATTTTTAAGGATAAGTATTTAGCGTGTTTTGTATCTAGGCCACAACATTAATTAATAAACTGCGTTTATATTTTCTGAATAATTCTATGACTGTAACTCATTACAGTACAGAACTATCGCCATATAAAACTATTTGTCCAGATGAGTACATCGCAACCTCATCACCTCATAAATTTTTTTGAAGTTGTAATTTTTGTCACGATGGTCTATCATCCACGTATCTTACTTGAGCAATTCAAAGTGCGGTTGGGATACGCGCCCTAGGCGGGGCACGAACAAGCGATTTCCTGCCCGGGATTCATCGTTACGTTACCGGGGCGCATGCGAACAGACCTGACCATTTATCTCCACTGGCGGATCGTCACTGTGATCAAACAGAGCCGGTTCCAAGGCACTGAAAGCACGCTTTTTTGGAACAGGTTCGCATGAAGAATGTTAATGACCACTAGACCTGTGCCATGGAGTTAAGAGTATACAGGAGATGGCACGTTGTGACGTAGGTGAAGCCACTGGAGATAGGCGGTTTTACTATGGACTCTATTCGCCATATTGACAGTATCCCAAAACGTTGTGTTTACATTAGAATGACGTTGAGAGAAAGGTTACATTCGAAGCATCTCGTGTTGAACAAAGAAGCTGATGAATAAATAAATATATATATATTACAATTCACGTGGGAAGTTTTACTAGGTTATTATTGGCTTGTGTTAGTTGTGCGATAAAATAATTTCCTCGTAAAACTATCGATCGTCATGTGCGACAATAAGCACGTGTTTTAGATATAGTGTTCATATATCAGGATTTGTGGAAAACCATTTTTTGAATAAATGATTAAATAAAGTATAACAATCGCGCTACCGTTGTCGTGTAATGTATAGCAGGTTGCGTATCAGTAATGAGTACAACAAAACTGCGACCAGCAGCGTTGCTGAATTTCTGGAAGGCAAAGTTCATATGTTCCTGAGCCACGAATAAAAAATTATTTGCTGGCATTTATATTTAAATTCCTAACACTGACAATGACTCGAGAGGTTTGTTTCCGATATGACTTCATCTCCTTTATACATATTTAATGTCAATATAGTAAATGGTTTCTGGTAAATACATTCAAATCCCGTTTAAGTTATCCTCTCTTTACATTACATTATTTCTCTGTTATGATACAGTTTTATACTTATTTATCACTTACTGTAGGGTACAATTTTGTTTCTTGCATCTACAATGTTGGACAGGGTTAAGTTACCCTTGGTACATAATTAAAACACAGAAATTAAAATTTTTACTGTATTGTCTGCACTAGACAATACATTTTTTAAATGGTTTTAAGAAGAAAAAAGGGGGGAGGTAAAGGAGACATTTATGGATAATTTTATACCCTATATCTACAAAAATTGTGTCCCATCTTTCTCCAAAAGTGCAATTTAGTACAAAGGACTTAAGCCCACGCTACAATCACCGTAAGAACTAACAATAAAAAATTGAAACCACACATGTATATGGCACTAGCTACAACACAACATAATGGAGTAAGATGGTGGCCTGCTCGCGGTAGCTGCGTTAAGAGGATTGAATATTTTCAATTCTTTTACGCCGATTTCTACACCAGCCAATCACGAGACAACATTTCCAACCACGAGTGTCAGTGCAATGCAAGCTTATAACAAGAACATAGTTATTAAATGAATTTTGCGGTACAGTTCAGATTTCCGTTTATTTCAATAGTCAACGCGATTATTAACATGTATACCACTCTTTAAATATCCCGAAACACGATTCCAGCGAAACTTTTTTCATCACAAGTAGATTAACAAAAATAGATATCGGGTTAGCCAACGCATTGTTTGAAAATATCCACGATACATGTACAGTCTGTCTTTTTTTGTGCTCGTTTCTCACTAGTTGCATAACAGTTTTCTTACTGCGGTTGTAGCCAGTTCATTTTCATACTTCCATTGTAACGCCACTGTTATTTTGTTACGGGAACGTTACAGTGATTGTAGCGTAGGCTTTAGTCAGTCAGTAGCCACAATTATAATTCAGCCCAACATGTTAAAAAATTTTACATTGGGAGAGAAAACTACAATAGGGTATTATTTCTATAAATACACTTTTAGGGATAACAAAGGAACCACCCTATGGCTAGGTTTAAAATTTATGAAAACTTATTCGCCAGCATTTTAGGTTACTTTGGGTAGTTTAATTACATTAGGATACATTGTTGAACTACAGTGGGTGAAAGACGCATGCACAGCAATGATATCGATAACAAGCGCACATGCACTAACCACTGCCAAAGTGGTCCACAGATACACTTGTGACAACATTTCTTTGTTGTTACCTACCAACTTGTGTAATAATTATTTTTAGTGTGAAATTCTCCTCTGAATACATTAAAAACTATTCAGTTTCAATATCTCAGAACCACGCTGCAGAAACTTGACCAGAAAAACATTATCGCTGAAGACATGAGGTTCCTCTCCTCCCTTCCCAAGGGGGAGGAGTGAGAGGGACTGCGGTGGGCATAGTGGAAGGATGCTTGACTTCCACCAATGCGATCCATGTTGGTTTCCCTGTGAGGTTACTCACAGATTTTCACATATAGTAATGGTGCTGACTGATGCTGCTGGCAAGTTTTCTCGAGGTTTTCCCGTTTCCCCCCACCCTTGCATTTCAGCCTTGCATTTCAGTGCTGCTTCATATCTGCCATATTTCACTCTCATTGGCTCTCAATACCTTGGTAGTTACAAACCACCAACCCTCTCTCAACTCCTCCCTTCTTAAGATGATGGAGTCCATGTTGGTGTAGCGGCTAGAGTATTAGCTGTTTCACAAAGCACACTTTTTTTTAAAATCCCATATACATCCAATACACTTTGGAAAGGACTTGTCAATTATTATAATTTTTTTAATTTTTGCTATGGAATATGAATATTTGCAGACAATTACATTAACATAAAAATATATAACGGATTAGTAATATAATTTACACACTTATTAATTCTAGCAGCTCTACAAAAATGTTAAGACTGCATTTGGTTGCAGTACAAGTTGTTACAATTCATGTACAGATAGATATTAAAGTATAAATATGTAAAGTCTACATTAGAATGAAACACAAGTTATTACATGAAGTCACCTTATATCAGTCTTATTTAAAAAGTATAATTTAACAGCTCTTTTTAATTTCTGTAAACTATTAGTTTACTTCAAATGACTGGGAAGGTCATTTATTAGTTTTTCTCTAGCATAGTATGGATTTGATTTAAATTTTGAGGTTCTGTAGGAGAATAGGTGAAAATGATTAGCCTGTCTGGTGTAGTAATGGTGTATATAACTATTTTAATGTTTTCCATGTAAATGGTAAATATACATGCATGGAAGAGTGAAAATGTTATTTACAAATAGTGGCCTACAATGGCTTCTTTTTCAATATTACTTATCAATCTCACTATTTTCTACTGTAATATAAAAGCCTTCTTCCATTTTGTCTATTTACCCTAAAATATGATTCCATAATTTATTATGGACTGAATATTTGAGAAATAGTATGCAAGTATTGTATTATTATTACAAATCTTTTTTAAGGTATGTACCGCAAAACACATTGAACCCAGACATTATCAACATGCTCATTCCATGTTAATTACTGTCTACAATGAGCCCTAGAAATTTAGTAGCCTACTATTTACTGTCTTTAACCCGTCTTCTTCTATTGTTGTACATCTTTCATCCTGCTTTGTATGTTTATTTCTTTGCATGAAATTCATGAGCACATATTTGTTTACATTTAATAGGTATTAATTTATTATACTGGAACCAACTGGACATCGCAATCACTGTTTGTTGTATATTTTCTTCAAGAACAGCGTTATTTGAACTAGTTACCAAAATGTTTGTGTCATCCGCAAACATTATAGCTGAGCCATTGGTTATTTGTTCTGTAAAATCATTAATAAATATTAAAAATAAAATTGGTCCCAGTATTGATCCCTGTGGTACTCCTACTCGAGTAGTTCTGGTATTGGACATAACATCTGTAATGTGATTCTTGTCATAATATCTTATGGGGTGATCTGTTTTCTGTCTTCAAGATATTATTTAAACATATTATTGGTTACACCTCTTACTCCACACTGTTAAAATTTTTGCAATAAAATGTTGTGGTCGAACCAATGAAAAGCTTATGAAAGATCTGTGAATATACCCGTTGAGAATTTTCTTTTAAGAAAAAAAGGTAATATTTTTCCAGTCAAACTGTAAATAGCTTGTTCTGTAGATCTGCCCTCTGCAAAGCCATACTGATGCAATGAAATTTTTAATTACATTTATGATGTCTTCTTCAGCGATAGCTCTGAAAAACAGCGTGTTAGCATTCCAAGTGTTAGGTCTTTGGGGTATGTGTGCAGGACCAATATTTGTAGCTCTGTGTTCATTTTGCAATTTTAGTGGGATGTTTGTGAAATAGTCATTAAAATTATTAGATATTTCCTTGCTATTTTCGATTTTAATACCATAAACTTTCAAGGAAAGGTTAACATGCCCTTGCCTAGGTTTCAATTAATAATTAATAATGTTCCACATTGCTTTTGTTTTATTCGAGGAGGAGGCTATTTTTTCCCCATTGTATTTCTGCTTTGCTACTCCAAGTAACTTGTTATATAATTTTTCGTATTCCTTACAGTATAATTTTTGTTTTTCCCCTGGGTTCTTAACATTTTACGCATTTTTTTTAACCTCTGTCCTCAGATTGCCAGACCTTTACTGATCCATTTTAATTTCGAGCTACTGCTACATTTTACAGATTTGAGTGGAAAGGCATGATTAAAATGACAAATAAATATATTAATAAAACTTTTTCAGGCAATATTTGTTTCAGTTAATGTATAAATGCTGTTTGTTCTGGAGAGGTTGTTCGTGGTTGTTTTGGAAATATTGTTCGTGGTGGTTGTAGAGAATTTTGTTTGTGGTTGTTTTGCAGTCTCCGTGGTTGTTCTGTACACATTATCCCATTTTTCATTTACAAGTAGGCCTTTAAAAAATTTCACCATTTTTTTTATCTAAATATCCATGATTCATCATCAATATTAGGTTAAGGTTATATCCAATTAGTTGCCCTCAAAATTCGAATTTGAAAAATCTTTAAGAAGGGTGAAATAGAGTTTAAAGAAAATCACGCGATGTTTTTCTATTTTGCAGATGGTGTAGTTATAGGAAAAGATTGGCATTATCTAAGTTTTTTTTATTTTGACTTCCTTTGGAAAACTATAAAATGTATTAACATCTCATTTTCTGTAATGATTACAGCCTACCGTTAAATACATAACCATCTAAATGCACAAGTAAACTTTATTTATTTATCTTAACATCTTGTTGACAACAGGTTCATTAGAGAATGGTAAACCAAGAACACAATGAAGGCAATACATTGCAACTCTGCTGACTTGGGGAGAAAAAAAATTGTTTGAGTGGAGTTTTTATGAGGTTTAGCTTTGTATTGGTTTACGAGATGATTTGCCATTACTAACAAATGAATTCCATAAACTCCTACACTGAAATAGCAAATCGGCATTTAGAAAAATATATATCTGCAGTTTTATAAAAGTTTCTGTATCTCTAACGAGTCCGCAAATTACAGGTTAGACCTTAAATTCGCGGCACGTTAGTAATCGCAACCGCACTTGCAAAAATTAAACACACTGTAATTGTTAATTTACAAACTTACGCAGATAAAAATATCCCTATACAACCAATAATTGTGTGGTATCTTTCACGAATGTATCCACGGTATACACAAATACATTAAACATTGCAATCGCATAGCCCGGTTCGTACGCATTTTCATACATTAATATTACTTTTCGTTGGTCGCCGAATAAATATAAAAAATATTATTGTTTTAAGGCGTGTTTACATGCCAAATTTACATTTCACAAATGCAAGAATTACACAAATTAAGAGAATATACAGAACAACTAGTGCGTTCATATAGCACTCGCAAGGCTGTTCAGTTTCAATGTAAACAAACATTGTCTCTCTCTCCCGCATAGCTGCTTCACTTGTAACGCACTCGCAAGACTTCAGTGGCGTATTTTATTCTATTTTAGTACGGTTAAAGTTTTATCGTAACTTTGAAAAGCTCCAATAAACGTCAAAAAATTATTTCCTGGAATAATTTCAAGGCAAATATATAGGGAATGGGAAGCAAATCAACAAAAACACCGTATACAGCACTTCCATTTAAATGTAAATAATTCATAACTTTACATATTTAACGGCGAAATTTATATCTAGTTATCTGATACAAATACACTCACGCTTTATGTATATTATCATTTAGTTAAAAAACGGTTGTATATTGATTTATGTCGATTTTAATACTCATAAAAATACACGTGAGATATAGGCCGATACAATGTTTTTGGCTACTGTTGGTCACGTGACCTTTTTTACTGGAAAACAACCGCCTAACTCCACTCTATAAACTGGCTTCACTTGTTAACACTGTACGGTATAGGACATAGCCACCCCCTGACCAGTGCACGTAATGCTCATTCCAGGCAAACATTTCTTTATTATATTAAAAAAGAAATTCTGCATTATACAATTTTCTTCGTGCATAATTTAAATAAGTGTAATTTTAATTAGTTGCATCGATATTTGATTTCAATTAATTGTTGACATGAATTGCAATGTTGTTTCCAGCAGAACACAGAAATTATATTCAACCGTTGCCCCATTCACAGTTTCACAGTTCTACAACATCCCAATAAAATAAACCAATTATGTATTTGTAAAAATTAAATTAAGATAAGAAAGTTCAGTAATACTGTAGGAAATAATTTTAAGGTCAACTTAGAATATTTTAGAACTGCGGCAATCTAATAATACGCCGAAAATACCATAATTGCATAATTTTAAAATTCAAGTGAAGAGATTTGGGTGGCTCTCAACAGCGAGGTCTTGAGAGCTGACAAGGGTGAGTGATGTGAGTATGGAGCAGCACCGGAATGAAAGGGCGGAGGAAACGGGAGATCCCCGAGAAGACTCGCCGACCAACGGCATCGTACGAAACGATTCCCACATGCGAAATTACGGTGACCCGGCGGGGGATTGAACCCGGATAGCCTTGGTGGGAGGCGAGCAGTCTAATTACTCAGCCACCGTGGCACCAGTTTTATTATTAAAATATTTTCTTTTTAAGTGAACAGTAAAAGTAGTTTTGAAAAAAATACCCTTCCTACACTCTGAATTATAGTTCTCATTATATTAAAAAAATAAGAAATATTATATGGGTGCCCTGATTATAATATTGGTATGTAATAGTATATATAACATATAATTTATAAATAAAACCAATTTTGGTAATTAATTAATGTTACATGATTGTTGGTGATTAACAGTTGGGAGAGCACTGAGCATTCTTAAATGTTTATAACTATTTGAGTTTAGAATTGTGTGCGGTAATATATATATATATATATACACACACACGGTATATGTACGGTGTATATATACATATATACGGTATATATATAATGTTAAGTACTATAAAAAAATATTTAATTATTCATCTTAAATACGAAGATAAAAAACATTTATGTGCTCAGCAAAATTTTATGCGATTCGAGAATATTCGTCAGTACCCGTTTTCATTAACAACGATTTCAAATTCTTGAGCATTGACGCGCCAGGCTGGAGGTACGAAGAAATGAACTCGTTTTGAAGTACACTATCATCATTAAGCTTGTATTATTCACGAACTGTAACATGCGGAGCTCGGGGGGCAAAAATTCCAGGACTCTCCTGACCAAGTACTCGTAAGTCGTGTATCCACACGTGACTGCAAACATCGCCCTAACATCATAGTTGCAGTTCTAGATATGGAATACTGGAAGCCGCACACGGACTGTGTTTCGGCATGTCAAACTGAATTTAAAAATTCACGACTTCGATCTTAAAGGCTGTTAACGATAAGATGAGCTCTTTCGAAATCAACCTTACAAAACAGCCACCGCTCTTACTTGCATATGCTTTATCGGGCGCACTGAAAGAAATGCTCCCAGCAAAGTTTTTAACGAAGGAATGAAAGTAGTTCAATATCATAATTTCGAATAAAAAATCTTGGGTAACCATTTATGATAACTTAAGTAATTATTTCCTTCGGTTTCTGTTTTTTATGCTTTGATGTATAAAGATTAGCAGATTTGTAAAATATTTACTTTTATAATAATTTCACTGATCCGCAATTGACCGAAGCAAGAATAAAGCGATGAGGACCATCAAAGTGTTAATTTTACGTAAGGCGGAAGATTATACAACGTGTATCAAAGTAAACTTTAAGCAGGGCTTTCGAAAGTGCTCATTTTACCGTGAATAGCCTATAGCTGGATGCAATGAAATCGCGGTTCTACCTATGAATTCCGGGGCCACGGTGGCTGAGCGATTAGCGTGCTCGCCTCCCACCAAGGCGAACCGAGTTCAATTCCCTGCCGGGTCACTGGATTTTTGCAAGTGGGAATCGTATCGGACGATGCCGTTGGTCGGCGGGTCTTCTCGGGGATCTCCCGTTTCCCTCGCCACCCCATTCCAGTGCTGCTCCACATTCACTTCAATCACTCTCACCGGCTCTCAAGACCTCGCTGTCAAGAGCCGCTCAAATATCTTCACTCACTCATACTTCTGAATTCCAATTTGAAGTGCATTCGCATGATAGCGCGATCCCTTGACATGTGCACGCCTTCTTTCAAGTCTATTAGGTAAAAATTCTGCCGAAATCTCCGTAAAATTACGAAAACATTACTTGTTCAGTAAAGGACTTTCCTTACACTGCACAGAACCATCCGTGTGAATTCCCAGACTTTCTCGCTAAATTTGCTAGTTAACTTTTCTGTAGCCTACTTCCAGTTTAAAAAGAAACTGTAATACGAGGCAAAAAAAAAACAGTCTTTAATTTTCTTTATACGGGTGTCTTAATAGTCACAGAAATTAATTTTAAATGTATAATATTTTATCCTGAGCGAGATTTAAAAACGAATAAAAAATTTTGAAGAGTTTGTAAAACTTATCAGTTGCGACCTTTGCGACTTCCTGCAACAGTGTTGTTGGATATGAAAATAGTATTTCTTGAAATGTGACATGTGTAACTTTTTTAAGTGTCTAGTATTGCTTGAGTGTCATGCGTGCTTCTAAATGTTAGAGGTGCATGATACTTTTCAAAGTTTAAAGGTGTAGGTCTTAGGGTGGGCTTACGATTAACTTAACAGAAACCTTAAACAACGTGCATAGGATATGAACCTCTGTTTTCAAGGGTATTGGTTTATGACTGCAGTGTGCTGGTCGTGTACGGGTCGTGCGCTTTCATAGCTTGACTTAAGAGATAGTTATATTTTATATCTTGGGTGTAAGTCACGACGAAGTAGGCAATCAGAGCACGGCGACAGTTTTTGTTGGAGGGAAACTGTATTTACATGTTGGATTTAAGTTACGTCGAGTTGTGAAATCGTAATAAACTAATTATTTTAATTGGGAGATAGTACCCACTTAATTTAAAGAACAGTTCATTTTCATGTTTTATTTCTTAGAAGAGGTAATTGAATTCGCTTTAATTAACCTGTTCAGGATTACTGACATAAATGCCCAAAGTTGGCATCGGCTTCCTCTTCCATAAGATGTCACGAGTTTTTTTAAAACGATCACACAAGCAGTAATCTCAAATAATTAAATATGTGTAAATAGTCTTCAGTCTTGTCCATTTTTCCATGTTATGTCGGCTGCTTTCATCACCTACGATTTTTATTGGCTATACTTAACAGTTGCTGGATCAGTCATCAACTGAAAAACTATAACTCGTTAAGTACACTGAAAATAAGTACAAGTCTCAACTCTTCAGTGTTTATTCGTAAACCCACCTGTAGAGGCGTGGATGTCATAACTATGCTGCACAAACGATAATTTTGTGGCGTGTATATAACTGTCCTGGATAAATTATAATTTTGTGGCGCGGATATCATAACTATGCTGCGTAAACGATAATTTAGTGGCGTGGATATCATAGCTATGCTGCATAAAACGATAATTTAGTGGCGTGGATATCATAACTATGCTACATAAACGATAATTTAGTGGCGTGGATATCATAACTATGCTGCGTAAACGATAATTTAGTGGCGTGGATATCATAACTATGCTGCGTAAACGATAATTTAGTGGCGTGGATATCATAGCTATGCTGCATAAACGATAATTTTGAGGCCACAGTCGCGAAGAAAGGTTTGGGTAAACTCGGTATTGTTTGTTCCGAAACCCGAAGCTGCTGGAAATAAGGAGCGTCTCGTTATTTCGTGTTTACGGAGTTCAGCTCCCGTTTTTCTTCATTACGGATTGCGTTTTCGTGTATTGGCTGTACATTCCCGTGTAAAAGTCTGCTGTATACCGCGTGAAACTTGCGGAGGTGTTGCCAGCACACGAGGGGAAAAAAAAGTGAATCTGGCGTACGTAAGAGCGACGAGAGCAGATAACGGTTAGCGGTACAGCGATGCGCGTGCGTAGATGGGGTTCGGCGCACGGCGATTAAGGGTATTACGCACGGGTGACATATTACCGCTGGCGATGGCGCGCTAATCCCTGCAAGCACGTGGCCCGGGATTGCTCGCTTCTCTCCTCTGTGGTGTTCCCCCATCACGGCTGTCCGGGCCGCTTTGTCGCCGTTGTCGACGAATGTGTTTGCACGGCCACGCCCTTGTAAAGCTCTGCGTGTGTGTGTGTGTGTGTGTTGGCGATCGTTGTCTTGTCGTCGTGTGGCAAATCATCACACGCTGAGGTTTCCCAGGCGAGAGAACTCGCCACACGCGTGGCAATGCAGGTTTCACACGATGCAAGATGCAGTTCGCGAAATATTTCGTATGAAATTTTTCGTACGAGAATGCCAACTCAATTTCGTGTGAAACGAGTTCACAAACAGATAAATAAGATGAATACTGTCTGGCATCAAAATCACTTGGTAGCCCTGGTGATTACCAAACAAATAAGCTATTATAATACAAAATATGAAGTTGTTTACTTCAACAAGGTATTTGTTTTAAAGCTATTCCCCCAAAATATAATTGTTTTAATTTTGTTCTCAGCGAACTGTCTAAACTCCAACCCACGTATAAAAGTTATTTTCCAGCAATGTTTTATTTCCCTGTATTCTTATTCGCACACCTCAGATTATGATTTTCTTTTACTCTGTGGTCGATTTTACAACAGGTCCCATGACCAGCACACAAGGGCCAATAGGATCACAACTTACATCGCCTTGCACGAAAAAAAAAGTATAACCTGCTCTATCTCCTCATTTTGTCCAAGATGTGCCTTGTCCACAAACTTGTGCAAGAGAATCTCGTGCAAGGTCGGCATCTCGCGCAAGTTTGGCACTCGTCTTGCATCGTGTGAAGCCTGCTTAAGTAAATGCCAGCTGTCGCTCTTCGGTCTCGCTTCCATGCTGTAACGGGAATGTTGCAGAATGTTTGAAATACGTCCCCCCCCCCCTTCCCCTCCTCTCCGAATATTTCAAACGTGCGTCCAGTGAGCTGTTTTACGAAAATAACACACACTTCAGGAGAGGGTGGTTGAGGGCTTTCAGAATTTCATGCACGTCAGAAACGCAATTTCAGACTTCTCCAAAACTCCTAAAAAAGAAAAAAAAGGCACTGTATCTCAAATTATACGCATCAGATTTACACGAAACTACCTTAGGGTCCTGCATGGAATCTTTCTACAGACTTTCCATTAGTAAAATAAAAGTATCCCCGCTGAAAGTCCCATAGGTAAAGGCTGTTCACGATAAAGTGAGCACTGTAGAAATTAACCTTAGAAAAAAGTAACCGCCTTTGCATACGCGCTGAGCAGCATTCGCTCAGTAAAGTTGGTAACGATGGATATAAAGTAGTTACATATCTTAACGTCCTATAAAAAGTAATAGGTAACCATTTGTGACAACTTAAAATTATTTATTTCGCTCTCTTTTTTACATCGAAGTGTAAAAATGAACAGATTTGTAAAGTATTTATTTCTTAACAATTTCACAGTTTAATTTGACCTATGCATGAATAAAATGATAAAACCAATGGCAAAGTTAATTTTACATAAGGCGGAGGAACACACAACGTGTATACAAATATATCTTAAGCAGAACTTTCCAAAATTGCTCATTTTACCGTGAACAGCCTATACACGCATTGCGACTAGAACACTTCAAGCCAGTTCAGAACCTTGCGCTTAGCGGCGATGGAACACTTGATACGCGTGGCAGTGTCGCCTTATCGCTCCCGCGCTTTTCGACCTCTAACGCGGAAAAAAGTGCCAGGTAGGTAGGGGCCTTAATGTGTCTCGTCGGCAGCGAGGTCAGTTAGGCCTAGTCCACAATACCTCGTCCGCAGTTGCACAGTCCGCGGACCTACTTCGTCCGCGGACGCATGCCCCAAAGTGCGTGTCCACAATAACGATGTCGGAAGCTAAACTTTCCGACATTGGCACCAGAGTGCATCAAATTCGACGCCGTCGGCGAAGCTGAGCTTTCAGAAACTGAAACTAGAGAGCATCCTAATCGATGAGTCAATTCATTGTATGCGGTCAATTGTAAATATTAATGTTTCTAGCTTATTTTATTTTGTTTTCTAATTTTAGTTATGCGATTTTACTTTAATTTAACCTCATTTGTGTGTACGTAAATATATATATATATGCTCTAGTCAGTAGATTTTTTTTTTAATTTTACTTATTAAAGTGTCGTTTTCGTGATTACGAGATTGAACAAATAGCGAGTTTTATATTTTCAATCTTCATTTTTAGTTATCAATGTATCATTGTTTACTTTTACCGCTTGCGCGTGATAAAAATGTAAACAAAACGAACAGTTTGGAACACGTCCGCGAACCGTACGTCCGTGGACGAACGAAAGTTGAAGTTGGCAAATGATTTTGGGACATGGGACCTTGGGACATTGGGACCTTGGGACATGGGACCTTGGGACATTGGGACGGCGAGCTATGACGTTAGAGGGTCGCGTGCATCAATCAGCAGTTAGGCGTCCGCGAACCAGTTATTGTGGACGGAGCAAGTAGCTGACGGAATCATGAGCAGGGAACGAATCTGTCTCGGTCTGTAGTAATGAACCGCCCCAATCATTCGCCTGGAGCGATTTCGGGAAATCGTGAAAAAAAAACGTAAGCAGGACGACCGGTGCCGGGACACGAACCCAGGTGCTCGCGGGTGCATGTCCGAAGGCTTGCTCCTGCAACACTTCGCTCGGTTAGAGCTGTTTATATCATCCTGGTGGGCTCGGGGTTCGAGTCCCGACGTTCACTCCTTGGCGTCTTGTAGGGAGAGAAAATCAAACAAAATATTTGTTTGTATGGGGCCAAAAAATTATTTATTTTCCCTAACAAAATATATTGTTATGCAAACAAAATTTCAAAAGCAACAAAATTACTTTTGTTCGTATCAGTGTTTTGCCAAAAAATATTAGACTGGCAATTAAATATTTAGTTGAATCAACTGTATATATTTGTTTGGCCACTCATTTGACTGCCTTCGTTCGAAAATAACAGCTCGAGAGTTTGTTTGTATTTTTTGTTAAGGTTAGTATAGTAACCGTGTTTATTAGTGCATCTGTTGATGCATAACACTCATATAAACACATTAATATAACAATACGACAAGAAACTAACAAGAAAAGCTGTAAAACTGGAAATATTTGTTTGCATACGTTGTCCAACAATTGTAGTATATTAATTTATAAGCTTGATACCTGAACGGCTGTCACATTAGCTGATATTACTAAGGCGTAGTGATCGACAGCAGATGATATAAGGTCGAAAATGTGAAATTTTTTTTATATAGGCCCATGCTGTTTAACGTACGTGTAGCCAAACAAATCTTTGGTCGCGGAAACTAAATCTTACAGTTTGGAGCAAGTAAGTGAGAACAACAAAATAATTTTGTTTTAGCAACGAAATATTTCACTGCCCCTATACAAACAAATAATTTGGTTGCACCAAACAAATATTGTTTGATGCAATAAAGCCTTTTTCTCAATGCAAGCATGGAGTTATGGTTTAGACAAAAAAGGGACCGTACCTCCACCTACAAGGCAAGGCCTGGGATGCCGACCAGGATGATGGCCAGACTCACCCACTCCCCTCCCTGACCCACACGTTTAATAGGAGCAAAGACAATTGTCGCCTGGGACTAAGACCTGATTAAGGCTTCAAATTTAATCGAATAAAGAATCGAAAGACACACTGACAATGATATTGGTTCCAACAACAGGATCAGGATCATTCATCACATGAGTTAGAAAATGATAAGACAGAAAGAAATACCAGAACGATGAAGAGATATGAAGGGTGAGCGGTCTCATGCCTTACTCAAATTGAGACAGACGCAAGAGGTGGAAGGAGAGAGAGGCCCACTAGGACGCAGTCTCCCCCCGAACAGAACCACCAGGTTGTGTGGTCTCGCTTGCCTCCTGCAGCTCCATCGTCGCCGAGCTCAGGAAGTGAAGTCCTACACGATCTCCCTCACCAGGCGCTGTGAAGGCAACTTGCGGATGAGCAGCTCGGTTCCTCTTCCGGCGACGTATCTCCCTCGCAGCGACTCTTTTTTCTACAGCCATTAGTGAATAATAAATATATTATATTGCAGCTCTAGACGTTAACTTTTGGAAGTGGTGGAATGTATACACTGTGTTTATTAGTCACATCGCTACGCTTATATTAAAAAGTGACAGGAAGATAGATAACTTATGAAAAAAAAAATTCAGCAGGGCCTTAAAAAGTGCTCACTTTACCGTGAACAGCCTACATCAAGCAGTGAGGAGTGCTGCTAGTAGACTGGCCTATTGGACTGAATTCGTGAAAGGCATTATAAATCATGGCAACTGATAGATTGAACGTGTGTTAATGATGAGTATGAGTTAAAATTGACAGTAACTAAACAGAGACATAAAAAAGGGCGATAATTATAGTTGAAATAGACATTAACTGTTCCGCTCACTGTGAAATATAAAGAGTAATAGTGGAGACAGATAATTTAATGCTGTAAATAATAGCTGTGTGAATAAATTAGAAATCAAATTTGGTACTTTTATTTTTATTAAGACTTCCATCCCTCACGAACTCACATACGCCCTTCGGGCATTCTTGTAACATAATATATTCTTCCACTTTACGTAAAACTAACATTGAAATTGGCCTCGCCACTTTATTCAAGCACCGGTCAAGTGAAACTGCAAAATAATTAGAGAAGTAAGTTTTACAAATTTGCTCATTCTTACATACTTATTGGATAAAAACAACGGAAAGGAGAACGTATAATTTCATTATTACCTAATGTTTAGCGAACACTTGTAATTCAGCTTTAAGACACGAAACTATACTATTCTTCCCTCGCTAGAAGCTATTCAGAATTCATTGAGAACTTTGGAGATCAACTTTTGAAAAATATCACTGCCCCTACGTGCAAATATTTTGACGGGCGCACTGACCAGCGCGCACCCAGTCAAGTTGTTGACGTCGAAGGGAAGGTTGCCACATGCTTAAACACTGAATTAACAATGTTTGGTAAACATTTGAAAAAACTTAAATAATTTATTTCGGTTTCTATATTTTTTTATGTATGTAACTGTAATAAGTAACAAATTGTAAGATATTTACTTCTCTAATAATTTCACCATTTCACTCGACCGACGCATGACTGAATAGGGCAGGCCCAACGCAGCCTGGTTATGGGCAGTCTGGCTCTGTAGGGGAGACACACCTCGGCTACCCCCTCCACCCAGACAGACCCGTGCTCGCTTCCCCGTCGCCCGGAGGAGTGATTATCAGTTGACCTGGCTGGCGTCACAGCTCCCCCTCCCCTTCCCATTCACCGGAGGAACCGACGACTTTGAGCATGCGCAAGAATATTTTGGGAACTACGCTCTAAATTTGAATCAGTGAGAATTTCACTGTTTCAATCAGTCAAACCTATCTGACTGATTCAACAGTCTCTTCAGTAAATTTAACTGATGAAAGAGTGAAAAAATGGAACATTTCCTTCAATTATTGATTCAGTGACATTTTCCACACATTCATTAGTCATTTTTTTCATGGTTTACTCAATGGTTTATTTTGTCTGAAGGATCAGTTCAACAGCGTGTAAAAATGGCCGTCAAACAACGTTTAAAAATGGTCGTTAAACCAAGTGTGTCATGTAAAATAACAACGAATAAACTGATAAAACAATACAAAATACTTTCTAAAATGTGTTTCGTCTTTCAAAACCCAATTTTACTAGGTAACATGAACACACAGGGTTTCATTCCGTTTTTACGTCTTTCATTTCGTTTTCATGCATTAGCCACAATGCCCTGTACATAAGGCGAATAAGAGCTTACACCCATATATTCAATTCGTTTTAACAATACTTACTGTGCCAATTATACCAAAAAAACGAAAAGTAAGACCATACAATTTAAATCTGCACGATTTCGCGGCCACAGAACAAGACAAATATTTCCGTCTCACTTCTTTAACAAGATGAGGTAGCATGGACGGCAAGGTAACGACTTACATTCCAGGCGTTTGCGAGTTTAATCCCGACAGCCTCCGAAACTTTTTTTAAATATAAATAGTAAAATATTGTAAATATGTTTATTTCACGTAAATATTTGGCTACATTCAATTTTAAAAAAAATATTTGATTCTCCATTGTAGTCAGCCGTCACTTATTCAATCAGATAAATAATCTCACGTCACTAATTCAATACCAGTGAAATTTTTTCACTGAAACCATCAGTGATTTTCCACTGAATCTAAGTGGAGCCATTTTCTTTGATTAATGGAGTTGAATTTCACTGCGAATCAGTGGTTTCCCCCAATGATTCCAATTTAGAGTGTAGGACTCCTCGGCGCAACGCGGAGTTTGGAGAAATTTCTTGGCTATGGCCGGCGACACTGTAAATACCGCAAAGTTTGGAGGATCGGCAGTCTTTGGTAGAAGCTATATAGCTGAAGTGTTGTAATCGGGGGGAGTTTAGTACGGCGAGGGACATCACCGGAGAGGACATACGACGACGGAGGTTGCAAGACGGCGGCCAACGATTCCTATGTGTAGTGTAGACAGACGAAAAGTAGCATAGTCCATTCACGGTTAATTCAGCCTTTTTGAAGCCCTGCTCAAGTTCTACTTCCAGGATATTCATCCGCCTCGTGGAAACTAAGCTTAACTAAGCCTGGAAAATTACACCAGGGGGACAACGCACCACACTCGTGCGCACTAAGTGTAACGGTATTTTGTATAAGGACTATTTCTCACTAGGCGCTACCAACAAACATATTTTCTCCCTGATTTTTATTCAGATTATTTATAAATGGAGCATTATAATTTATTAATTTATAGATGAAATATGGCCAGTATTTCAATTTAACAGAAAAAAAATAACTTTTATGAACACAAGTATAAAACGCTTGTATACAAAGCGTATGTATGATATAACTAAACATACATGAGGAGATTTTCAAAAGTTTGATTAAAAAAGGCCGAAGAAACCGTGAATGGACTATACTCGACGAGTGAAGGGTACTATGCATGAGGGTGCTAAGAGATCTCTGGAACATTATGGACTGGTAGGATCAGGATTAAACTGAGGTGGGTATATATGAATATGTGATATGGATCTCAACGCTAACAACTGTAAATATGGACACACAATTTAGAAAATTCAATAGGTTTTCATACAGATTTTATTGGTACCTATTTTAGTAATTTAGTTACAGTAATTTTTTTAGGCGATTGTAAATTGTATTGATTGAATTTATTAGTTGTAAATATAAAGTGACAACAACTTATTGTGAGACTGGGGGCGAGAATATTTTGTTTATAGCTATCGAAAATAAATAAAAAATTTATAGTTAACTCTTTTATTTACTCCTGACCTCTATCCCATAAAGAACCTGGATAAGCCCAATGACTACGTGAGATTGTAACAATTTGGTGCAAAAATATACAGTGTGCATACAAGTATATCTTGAGCAGAGATTTCAAAAGTTCTCAGTTTACCGTGAACTTCCTATACCTATTTACTGGGCGAATGCCAGTGAGTGTATGCCCATTCAAAAATATATGCAGGTACGGTCAGTGGCAATTTTCAAAGGTTGATCTCGAAAGTGCTCTACCAAACGTGGACATTCATCATACCGTTTGTCGGTCTGGTTTTTGAGACGTATCGAGTCAGATTTAGGCTGTTCACGGTAAAGTGAGCAGTTTAGAGGCCCTAGTTACTTTTTCCTTTCAGCCATTTTTTAAATAATTTATCTACCTTTTTAAATAAATATTGCTATGTAAGTAATAAAATCAGTGTGTATATTCCGCCACACTCGGAAGTTAACGTCTATGGCGAAAATGAAACATATTTAATGACTTTTATTCAGTTAACTTAAGACTTGTCCAAAAAGGGCCATTTTACCTTGCTAGCCAACTTTTCAATAAGTTACCACAAGACCTTCAAGAAATTTGCTTCTCTAACCAAAAACTCTTTAAAAAACAGCTGAAATATTTTTTTACTAAACGTACATTTTACAGTGTAGTTGAATATCCAAACTACAAAAATTAAGAAATTACTGTATAACATGTCTTTGTACGCATTTCTTCTTCTAGTTTTTCTCGTTTCCTTTTTCTTCTGTTTCAGCAAAACGACGATGCCCCACAGCATGTTGGGAGAATATTGGTCTAATTATGAAAACATATTAAGTGTGTACGTGTAATCTGACATATGTGTGTGTGTGTGTTTACTATGTCCAGTGTATAAACTTTGTATGCTGTAACTTAACTAGTCCAATTTCTTTGTACAGCTATGTATTGAGAAAAGATCTTACGAATGCGATTAAAAAAAAAACGAACGGGCATTCGAAAGAGCTCACTTCACCGTGAATAACCTATATCTGCGCATGCCCACTGCAGCAGGGCGGCGCGTGTGTAGCGGTGCGCGAGATATCCGAGCTATCGAGCTTTTGAGGTTGGTGGGCGAGGTTAGAGGGGTTGTTGCTCGGTTCGGGGGCGGCCGAACGGAGGTGGTGGCCGCGCGTCCCACGGGAACACCCTGCGGGATTACCCCCACGTTATCTGCCTGCTGGATCTGCGCGCTAAGCCGCCCCCCCACCCCCTCCCTCATCAAGCATTGTGACGAATTCTCGCGCTATCTGCCGCCTCGGTTGCTGATTCACTCTCCAGTCGCCTAGCCTCGCCTCACTCCCGACGTCTATAGTATGTTCACGGTAAAAATTAACACTTTCGAAAGCCCTGGCTTAAGATCTATTTGTATACACCTTGTGTATTCATTCGCCTTATGTAAAATTAACATTGCAACGGGCCTCAACACTTTATTCATGCGTCGGTCAAGTGAAACTGTGAAATTATTAAGAATGTAAATAGTTCATAAATTACTCATTTTTGCATTACGGTGCATTACAAAAAAAAACTGAAAGCGAGAGAAAATAATTAAGTTATCACAAATGGTTACCTAACACTTTTTATTCGACGTTAAGATATGGAACTACTTCCCATCCATCGTAACCAACTTTACTGGGCGCGTGTCATTCAGTGCACCCGTTAGAATATATGCAGGTAGGAGCACTTTTTTCTAAGGTTGATTTCAAAAATGCTGCTTTATCGTGAACAGCTTTTAACTCCGCTTACGTCCTTGGATATACCACCTCCTCAACTTCCATGTGCAACACGCGGGATGTTAGGTGACACTTACAGCTCCCATGGGCAGTGTTGCAAAATTTTTCTGTGATTTCAGCAAATAATTTAAAGACCTGGTGTAGTCTATTCGTGGTTTCCTCACACTTTTTGAAATAAACCTTTGAAAAATCACCTCATATGTGATGTGTTTAATTGTTTCCTAAATATGTCATGTTCATGTTTCGCAAGCGTCTTATACTTGTGTTCATTAAGTTATCTTATTTAGAGTTAGATTGAAATTTTATTTATTTATTTCATTTAAAATTATATATGAATAGAAAAGGTGAGAAAAAAGATGTGTCGGTAACGCCTAGTAAGAAATAGTTCTAATGGAAAATATTTTTACACTGAGTGCGCACGAATTAGGTGCGTTGTCCCTTTGTTGTAATTTTAGAGACGTAAACTTTGTTTACATCAGGCGGAGGAATATTCTGGATGTAGAACTTTAGCAGGCGTTTCAGAAAAGTATGAAGTAACATTGACTGGACTACATTAACGTTTGTAATAAATACAAAACCAAAAAGGATAATAGATGTGATTGAAATTAACTTTATACCACAGACTAGGTACATGAAAATACACAATTGATTAGGAATACAGAACCGCACATGATCTCTGTTCTAGAGAATTCAGTATAGTGTAAAGCCCCCACGTGCTGCAATCAGAGCCCGTAAACGTCGTGGCATGGAAATAAAGAGGACCTGGATATGTTCCTGGGGAATCTCACTTAACGCGGTTTCTATGCAAGTCCACAAAGCATCTAGAGTGGTTGCTGGAGGTCCGTGACAAACACGTCGCAGACCAACCATATCCCAGAAATGTTCGATGGGTGACAAGTAAGGCTAACATTAAGGTGCCTCGCCGTTGATCACTGAAGAAGTCTTGCACATTACTCACCACATGTGGCCGGGCATTGTCCTGCTGAAATATGGCACGTGGAGGAAGGGCAGTACCTCGGGCTCTTAAACCTTCCTGAAGGAGCGGATGATGTTCAGATTACCCACACTGCGTAGTAGTAGAGACCGCATGTTGTATCCAATGGCGCCCCAATGTATAAAACTTGACGCTTGTGTGCTATGCCGCTCCACAGTGCAGGATGCCAGATTGTGGTCAGAGCGGTAGCGTCTAACACATTTGCTGCCATCGCTGTAGGACAGGAGTAGTAGGGGTGTAGGGGTTTAACCCCACCTGGGATTACTTGGGATTAAGTGATGGATTATCGATTTGATTGAAATGGTTAATCCTAAATCCGATTTTAATCGGAACCAAAATTGAAAGGGTTAAATGTATTGAAATGGCTAATTTTTAATCGGATCAATTTTTTGTGTGTGTTTGGTGCAAGAGTATACTAAGGGTCAATTTTATTAGTTTCCTTCTTTTCTTTGGGGAGGAGCTCTGGTATGTCCTCACCCTTGCAGCTCTAGCACACGGATGAGGTGCAGCATGTTGGGGATGGGGTGTGTATATAATATATATATATATATATATATTATATATATATATATATATATATTTTATATATATATTGTTTGTGCAAGAGTGGTATAAGTGTAAATTTTTTTGTGTGTTTCGTAGACGGTGGTGGGAGATAGGCGATTTTTGGTAATAGTAATTAAACAGAAAGAGAAAACGTATAGTTAACCCACAAAAGAAATTTCGGAGTGTTCTACCTATGATTAAATAACACGAGAGATATAGAGAATTATAACTACATGTTGTCGACAAGTGGTAAGCTATCACAATTACATGACTCTCCAGGTGTCTTAAAATGAATTAGATTTAAAGAGATGAGTTAGTCTACCCCGAGCTGTATGTTAGAAATATAGTTTACATGAGAGAAATATAACGAATGAACACAGCTATGTGAGTGTGCAGTATGGAATTGACGAATCAATAATAACCCTATAAATTAAACGGCTAACGAACACCATAACAATACATATGACACTACTTGACACCTCTTGAACAAATCTTACATGTCCATCTGCCTGTGAGACCGATAAGGAACTTTAGAAATGTAACCCACATGTTAAAAGAAATTAATTAACACACAATACAAAAAAAAAACATTTAATATACATCCATTTGCTCGGGAGCTTAGTGACGCACTGTTTGATTACAGACTGAGATGAAAAACTCGGAAATTTTAAACAAAACTAATGTTTCCAAATAAATTAAACGAACACATAATGAAATAGCACCTCTCCCAAAACACATTCGTCCACCTCGAAGGTCAGTCAATGAATGACTGGTTTGTATGACGTGCACCTGCTTATAAGCTGTTATATATACGTGGAGCACGGCTGAGTTGAAATTTACAAATGACAGAACCTATTTCCTACCATGCTATTATTAACATTTTTATTACACTATTTGTCCTATAACTATGTGAACGTAAAAAAATAGAATTATTTAAAAATAACTGAGGCACTACAAATTTCTGTCAAGTCTGTGAAATTCACGGCACTAGGTAACAAAAATGTGAGTTGAAAATGCTACGAAGTCGAAGTTATGTCTACTGAACACATAAAAAGGGGTATCCACGATAAATGCACTATCGCATGAAAATGTATATTTTTTTCCGATAAATTAAAGATTTATAAAAAAATATTTCGTGCTATAGTTTATGAAGACTGTGAATGAGATATGAACCCCAGAGCAAATAATATAGCTTAATGAGAATCGCAGTTATCACACTCTACATCCTGGTGAAGTCGCGTCTATACAGGGGAAGGCTTGGCGAAAACTAACATGGTGGAAACCCTCGAGAAGGCTTCCCATCGCTCCTAACCAAGACCAACCACCCCCTCCCCTTACACCGGCCAAGAATGCATTTTTCAGAGTGATGCTCTGTCCACAGAGACCCAGTCCCCCTCCGAAGCAAAGTTCATTTACACCCTTTTCAAAGCTTCGGGTCATGCATCCTGGTATCAATCCAACACTGCAAAAACCTGTTTAGCGGCAAACAAATCCTCCACCTACACCAGCACATAACTGCTCCTTCCAATGCCGCACTTCGCAAAACCTGCTTTCCTCAAGGCCAGAAGTTGTTTTTCGGATGACTGCCCCTGTCCATGGAGGGCGCTGCAAAGCCTTCGCTGTCGATTCAAGGTTACGCAGCCACCCATCACCTTACACCAGCCAAAAACTTTTTTTCCGTAGAAATGCATGGTCCACGCAGGCCCAGTCCTTCACCCCCAGAGCACTGCCTCGCCGAGGAACAGAGGCTTGCCTCAAAGCCAAATGGGCACTTTCCCTAGGGGCAGCAATGGATTTTGAACTGACCTGGACTAGCTACCTGCCCCTCGCCCCTCTCCACACTTCACTCTTTTTCACTGAAACATTGACGCTTCCTCCTATTTTTTTATTTTTTTTTCGAAATGCAAGAGCCTGGAGTATTCCCAGTGAAACAAAAAATTTCACAATTCCCACAGATAAAACTTTATTTTTCCTCATCACTAAGAAATGCGTTCCAAATGTCCTTAACACACGAAAGATTCGATTAAAAAATATATAATCTGTTTTCCACCAAATTTTTTTTTCATGTTTCCAGAAAACTTTATTCCGTTTCCCACCAAACTTTATTCCCATTTCCAACAAACGTCATTCCATTTTCCAGCAAACTTTTAACTATTTAATGAATAATTTTCATACCAACACAACTTTAAGACTTTTTTTTTTAAGTAATGAAGAACACTTATTTATCCACTTACACAAGTTATACTTAGAATACCATTATTAGATTTAAGCAAATATTCAAGTTAAATTTTATTTTCTGACATTTAAAATGTATGTTAAACAAACTTGTTTGAAATGTTTGTTTACCTTCAATCTGTTTTTTCTAAAAAATGTTGTGCTTATTTTTACATTTAGTTTTCCCACATCTGAATTTATAACGTAAAGTGCATATGTATTTTAATTTATTTACAAATAGTTTTCCTTAGAAAATAAATTTTCGACTTTATATTACTGAAATAATATGTATCGAACTAGAAATAACTGCTAGCAAAGCCGTAATCTGTTAAATTTCATAATATTTTTTTCTGGTTTTCCTAAAAGGCCAAATTTAATGTAGATTTAAAGGAAATTGGCAGCCATTTGGTATCAATTTACTTTATAAGGAGGGATAAATAAATTTTTTTAAATAACTTTTCCAATTATGTTCTCTAACATTGTATAACATATGAGTGTGCCTTTTACCAGCAAGTGTCTTCGTGTTGAATCTTTAGCTGCAACAGTTGTAATCTTGCTTCTGCTGTGAGACAATATATATATGTATATATATGATTTTCAAAGTTGGTTGAAATCTACCAGTTGTAGGACAGTGGGGAATCATTGTGGTGTGTCGCTAAGGGCACTTTCTACGTGGCCCTGAAAAGGTTTATGTGTGTGACTTTTAGTTTTGTTAAATTTCCTAGGGTTCGTGACCAGCAGCCCAGCAAAGTTTTCTCAAGATATCTAAGCCTGTTCCTTCTGTTTTAAAATTATTTCATTCAGACAGGTTCGTTTCTCTCCATCATTTTATGTAAGTCCTCCTCAGCTCTTCAGAATGTGTTTTAATTATTGAAATGTTAGTTTATCCCACATCAAGCTAAAATCAACAAAGTTGTAAAATTTATTAGTGAAAGTTTAGCAAACAGATAATATGAATTTAAATTTAAACAATCAATTTACCATCACCTACTAGTCTCAAGAACATTTTTTTCATTTAATATACAAGTACTTATGACTCACTCAATCATTCACAAAATAGTGGCATGGGGAAAATTTTCAAACTACGAAATTACAAGTCACAGCATATTATTTTTACATATAAAAATTTAATTTAAATTCTTTTATTTATTTATTTTTCGTAAATAGTTAACTTTTGTAAAACAAATTCCTTACATATATACATCAAACATGTTAATAATGTAAAGCTTTAAATGTTTTAATACTGAAAACCTTATAGCCTTTAAAAAAAGTATCACTATCTCATGCTACATCCCAAATAATACAATTAATTACAAACGTTTATCAACATGTTACCACTGAAAGCCATTCTGACTTTTTAACCAAAACAACATCTCATGTCATAAAACTGGGAAAAAAAATCACAATTCATGTTATGACTGAAAAACTCTCCAACATTTTATGATTGTAATAATAGATTGTATTAAAATGTTCCAACATTTTACATTATATGATATTAACTTTCTTAGCAAATTGTTAATCGTTTATAAAATATCCACAAAATTTTATTAAATTGTTAAACAAGTCTTTAGAATTTTAAACAAATTTTAAAGCTTTTTAACAAATTGAATGACATTTCTTTAAAATCGTTAAACAAGTCTTCGGAATTTGAAAAAAAATTTTGACCTATTCTTAAAACTTGAATAATGTTTCTTTAAAATCATTTAAAAAGTCTTTAGAATTTGAAAGTAATTTTAATCAATAATTAAAACTTGAATGATGTTTCTTTAACATCATTAAGCAAGTCTTTAGAATTTGAAAGGAATTTTATATAACTTTTTAACAAACTGAATGATGTTTCTTTAAAATTGTTAAAAAAGTCTTTAAAATTTGAAATTTTTTTTTTATTAATCATTCAAACTTGAATGATCTTTCTTTAAAATTGTTCCTACTTTATACTTTCAGTTATTAAAACTGCAAAAATTGCTCATACTATCACCAGAGAAAATCATTAAATTTATAAAAACAAAATTACTCATCATATTCAGCCTGAAAACTATGTCACAATTCTAAAACTAAAAAAAATATATATTACTATGTTGCATCAGAAATATTCACTGTAAGTCTGATTAATTTCATTAAAATTTCCATTTATAGTTAGGAGATAAGCTGAATTTGCATTTCTTTACTGGCACAACAGGTGGTGGTGTTGGTGATGTTATAGGAGTATAAATAAATTCCTGTGGTGAAGGTATAAAAGGAGGAGGTGGTGGTGGAGAAATTAATTTATGCTGCAGTGCTCCTGGTGATAACAATAATTCAGGAGACGGTAAACTTGATTCGGGTGAAATACAGATTTCTACTCTTAAAACTCTTCCAAATCTTGGTATAGCTGGTTTTGGAAATACCTTTCCACACATAATTTGAGGTTAAATCTAGTTCAGTGCAACACAAACACATAGGTAATTTTTGTATACATGCCTCGCCTGACTTGATAACTGATGATAAATCTAGAGGTTCCAATCTCGAAGTCGTTGATGTCAAGGTCAACGTCAAAGGCATCGCTGTAACCCTCGTCATTACTGGCGTCGCTGTTGACCTTGACACCGCAGACAGTAATGCAGACCTCGATGCTGGAGGCATTGCTGTAGCTCTCAATGTTGTAGTAGACCTCGATGCCGCAGGCGACGTTGCAGACCTCGATGTCGAAGGTGGTGCTGCAGACCTCGATGGTGGAGCAATCGCTATAGGCCTCGATGCCAGAGGCAATGCTGTAGCTCTCAATGTTGTTGTAGACCTCGTGCTGAAGGCTTTGTTGTAGACCTCGATGTTGAAAGCATGACTGTCTTTGTTGTTAGTGCAAATTTCAATTTACTTGGTTCCGACGTCGAAGGCATCTCTGTTGGGATTTGTCACTGTAACTATTCTAAATGTTGAAGTGGTTGACAAGAGCAATGGTTGTAGTGTAGATGCAACTTTTCGCCAAAGCATCTGGTGCATTCAATAGATCATTAAAATAACCCCAGTTAAACTTTGTAAGTTCTTCATTAAAATTTTGGGTTGATAAGCCAAGAAAATAACCTTACAACCATGACATGCAATGCGAACCAAACTGACAAAGAACTGGAAATAGTGGAAGTGGGCATAGATGCTAGAGCCCTATTTTTAAAAATTTCTATTACCAGGTAAACGTTCGAGAAGCATGATTTCACCCCTCCTACCAGAAGTCAGAAGTCCAAACACCCAGCCCTCTCCCTTCCAGTACCCCCGACTTTCAAATATCCCCAAGCCAACATCCCAACCTCTGAGACAAACCTCTCTGCTAAGTTTCTTCTTCGAAGAAACAAATAACATTTAATTATCACTAAAAAAATTTCTGCTTCGTTTCAAATAAATTCTGTTTCATTGATAATAAATTTAAAGGATAAGCAATGTAATAGAGATACACACAGTCAATAAAGTGATACATAATTTTAAAAAAAAGTAAAGTATTATAATACATAAAAACCATTCACTCTAGCTATTATCCCTCTTTTTGCTTATCTAAGATTACTTTAATCTTTTAAACATATTATTAAATTCTTTTAGTTTTCGAAACTTTAAATGTAAATACTTTTTAATAGCATGAGCATTAATTACATTTTGTAATATTATAATCTCACCCAATATTTCTGCAAACCTTAATTTTTTCCTGAAATATTTTCTTTATTGAAAATATATCTTATCTTATCTAATTAAGAAATGTGTTATGCTTTACTATCAAATTTTAGTATATATGTTCCGTTTTCTCAATTCGTATATATTGTTAATTATATATACACTTAACATATATGGGTATTTTTTCCATTAATGTGTCCAAAAATATTTTCAATTTGGTTAAAGTTTTAATTTATAAGATGTTACTATAATATATATGTTTTTAATTTGTGTATGGCGAAGTAAAGGTTGTTTCATAAATATTTATTAAATTTTATAAGTCTTTTGTATTTTTTTTTTAAATTTATTTCTGTTTTCCTGCATTTGGAGCTTTCAAAGTGAATATAAATTTTTATCATGTAGTAATCATAATATTTTGCACGAGTGTTTTCAAAAAACTAGGAATATATTTTTACCTTGGTATCCTTGATGGTTAAAATTGTTGACCTGAAGTATCCTCCCCTCCAGGACAGACCTTAGCAGTTTGCTTTGTCACAAAGGACACTTTCCCTATGGTATAATAAAACCGAAATGTATTTTGCAGGGGTTTATTGGAGTCAGGCAGACAACCTCTGAGATCTGGGATTTTGTAGTTGGTAATATTGGAAAAAAATGTTAAAATTTAACCTTGAAGGTTCACAACTCCTGAGAAACTCGCGAGTCACACTGCTAAAGTCGTAGATCTCTAAACATAACAGTTTTTTCATGTCTGAAGACATTGGCAAACGCTACAAGTCTAATATTTCGAAATAACTATATATTTGTTAGCTAATAATGTTTGATCGGAAATATTCCCAGTGATTCATTTAAGTTTAAACATCTATAAAATTGAGCATATCTAGCCTTTTTTCACATATATATCTAATTACATGTTCAATTCATTATTCCTTTTTATGATTATATGGCCAGCGACTTAAAAACTATTATCAAGCATGTCTTACCTGATATATTATATACTATTGTTAGTTATAGAAAAGTGGTTAGAGTGTTTGCTTCCATAACTTTCTCTCTCTCTCTCTCTCTCTCAAGAAAAGAATTTTCTCAGGAAAACGAGTTCACTTTTAATAAGGAATAAGATAAATGAAAGTAAAAAAATAATAATTTCACAGTGTCAATTTATTGCCAAGATGTATACAAACAGAAGCTGTTTCAAAAAATAATTTTAATCCTGAATCATCATAGTATGTTCAAAACATATACAAGTAACCACAGGATGTTCCGAAACTAAGTCGATAAGGTTTGCTCCAATGGGCTAATAACTTGCTGATATTCACTTCACATTTAGATTTCTGTATCCAAGAGCATGAGATTTCATTTTCTCGGTTAATCTTTAAAAAATAGTGTATATCATTCAAGCAAATACTTTTTATATCAAATTTCACACATATAAACAATGGCATATCACTCAAATCCATAGGTGATTCGGGAGTAGAATCACCATAGTCTGTTTCACCCGTCAGATCTCATTGCTGAAGTTAATATTAATTTTAGTTTTCCTCTGCAGAGAACAATGTCGAATTAGATCCATATGTTTTATGCAATGTTTGGACTAGGAGCAATTGTATTTTTTATGTCAATTACTATCCCATTATACACACTTTCTAAAATGAATTTTTGTTCAACTCCACCTACATATATTTCACAATTATTTATGGAAATGTTTGTAAATATTTCAATATTCTCATACTCTATGCACCGATTTTCCCAAGTTAAACCATGGCGATGCTTAGTAACCCATCTATTTGTTTTCTTGTATTTGGGAGATATATATTTCCATTCAAATGGTGGTTTGAAGCTGAATACAGTTGTCTTTTCTTCCATGTCAGCAACAGCTAATGCTTTAATGGTAAATTTTTTTCTGCAGATTTAAATCCTTGCACATTGCAAAACATCTTGTCATAGCCATGGTTCTTCATCTACTGACTCAATTAATTATTTTCACTAGCTTATCTCATTCATTGTATCTCATTAATCTATAAAGAATTATCAGAGCCTCAGCTTGTGTATTTGCTGGAATTAGTGTTTGGCAATAATTTCAGTTTTTGAATCAATCATGCTATTTTTAATTGTGTAGTCTTGTTTACTTACATCAAACACAAATAACACTCCTCTACTTAAAAATGTTTTGAGTTCTATTATAGGTGAACTGTTTTTACTATAACATGTTGCATGAAACTTGTATACATATCATAGGAAATAAAAATTCACCATTAGCAAGGTTCATATTTAAGTCCACATTGAGTGTTTAGATACAGTTTAATATGTTTCATATCACAATTATCTAATACTGATCTATCTGCTTTTAAAGTATTTTGTCGATTTGTTTGAAAACAAATGACAGCCTATCTTGGTTTTTCCAATGAAAAACTATATTTCACACTCCACACTATTTTTTTAGCTAATGGTAGAGTTAGAAAAACCTCTAAGCCCCATGACCTGAAATGAGTATCTAAATTATTCCTGTTTTCCATAAGTTTCAAAAACTTTAAATTTTCACAAGTATTAATTTCAATATGCTTCATCAACCATTCCACACTGCTTAATTCAAATGTTACAGCTTCCTCATTATTAGCTGAATCATATATGGCATTCAAATGCATATTGCCAAATAGATTAACTAGTTCTTGTTTAGCATTTAATATGGTGTGTTTGTAGTCTTCAGCAAAGCCCAAAATCATACTTAATGGTATATCAAATTCGTATTTTCCACCTGGGTTTATTTGTAGTGAGTAATCACTAGCAATGCCCCCCCCCCCCCAGCTGTAATCCCTGTATAAAGATCGTTTACAGTTCCTGAGAGATAGTTATTTATCATGGAAGTAATTCCAACATCTCGTGTTTGATCAATTTCCACTCCATTTAACAGGCAATTCTATATATCAAATTAAGTAATCTGCTTCTTACTATTTTTGTAGTTGCTGGATTACATGCATCGGCTGTCTTTTTAATTGTTTCTCTAAACCTTAAACTTGATTTCGATGGTAATGTGCACATATCGTGATTTTGTATTGAAATCCTTATTTCTGATGGAAAAGTATATGGAGCTGCTCGGAATGGTTCATACACTTGTATTTCAGTATTTGTAATTGCATCTTCATAACTGATAAGTTCTTAAACATTAAGTATGTCTTCCATTTCTATTAACTATATATCCCAATTATTTTAAAAACAATTTGTTCCCTAGTTAACTTCTCGGGAATCATATTTAAAGTGAGAATTGTATGCTTGTGTTTACGCCTTTCTTCGAAATACGTTCCATATTGACATACTTCATGAAAGAACCTCCTACTTTACATCCGTATTGGGTGTTATCCAATATATGCCTTATGATTGCAATGCACACAAAATACAAATGTATATATAGCTTTTTTTATGTAAATGGATGGTAATTTCTTAGTTTTAATTTAATAAGTTTACCGTCTTGATCGACAATTGTGACAACTATTTCATCAACTCGATTCAGTATTACTGATATAACAATGTGTTTGGTTTTTCAAATATTTTGTATCCTGGAGCCACAACACATGTAAATTCAAGTACTGTATTGGTTTTCCATTCAAATATGAACCACCTACAATATTAACATTTATACAACATACATCTACTGATAATATACTAACTGGTTTCGATGATTTGTGTAATTGATTAGCTGGATATACTATCTGTTCATAACCTAACATATTTGCAATTGAATTGTCTTCTGAGAAATCAATATCGACATTTCTATACATTGCACTAGTTATCGTATTTGAATTTCCATGTAATCTAAAATATACATCTTCAGGTAATGCCACTTTAATGAATGTTTTTAAGTCATCCAACTCATAAGATCCTACCGGTATCACAATCTTGTAGGTTTATTCACCAATATTATTTGTAAATGATGATTATGTATATCAATGTTTGTGTGCTGTTGTAAGTAACGCATTCAAGTAGACTTAATTGCCATTCTCCATGTAACTCCAACACAGGGAAATATACTGCATGCAATTGCGACGAATTTCCACTTAATATCAACGTAATTGACATATTGCTATTATGTTTTACGATGACACTTACTTATATATCCTATTTATATTGAAAAAAAATGTAAACATAAATGTCCACAATTGATTGTATTTGGTAATTGTTCTGTTTTGTATATGTACCTTAATTGTGTGTTTTTTAAATAATAAAGTATTTCAATTGGAGGATTTAAATCACCAAAACTGTCATAATACAATGCATGATTTATGTTATTAATTAATTGCAACCCAATGTGTTCCTTCGTTTTGTATCGAATCTAAATTAACAAACATACATTCAGGAAGATTTGGTTTCTTTGGTAAATCGTCTCTCATATACACACCTCGGAAATAGGGAATATCTGCTTTATTTACAAATACATTAATATCTTTGTGTTTTAATGCATGTTTTAGAAGACTGTTAAGACTTTCTTTTTTTTCCGCATTTCAAGTTTTTTTATCCTTGTCCTACTTTAAAGGGTTTCAAATACATTCCTTTACCTCTTGAATTAACCTCTCTATTAATTGTCAAAACACCTCCAAGGATTGATCCAAGTGCTGTTAATGCTGCAAATAGAAATGTAATGATTCCTCCTTTTTTGTTTTTGTTTTCGTTTTAAGTTTTAAACCCAAGCCTCTCTTCACCTTTACACGATAATTTTATCAACAATCCAAGCTCCAAGCTTTGCACCCATAGATGTAGGTGGGTTCTTCCTTATATTTGCAGCTTTATCGGCTAGAATAGTATCTGCTATATGTATTTTTTCCTAATTGTTTTTATATAGTAAACTTTATCATAGTCTTTACATACATAATCCAAAGAGTTTATTCCTTGATTGTTCCATGCCAAACATTTGGCAAGTTTAGTACCTCGTCCGCAATAATTGTATTTCGGTAAATGCAATTCAAATGGTAATTTATTAATCAATGTATTCAATACACCACATCCTTTTTTGATATGTTTAGTATGAACCATTGTTTTCAACTTAATGCAAGCCTAAATATAGACCTACATTTATGGTTTTACATTAGTACATTATGTAATACTGTGTAATTGTGTATAAATGAAGGTTATAAAACAAAATTACATCTGCTGGTAATAGTAAATAGTAAATACGAAAGAAATGTAATTGAACAGAAATGTGGTATCCTTTTACCATCAAATATACATTGTATAATAAGTGGTCCTTCTTCATTTGGAAAACTAGTGTTATTATGTCACTGTTGGAACATCCGAATGGACTTAAATTTGGAAATGTATCTGTGTTTTCTAAAACAATACAAGAGAAATATCAAAGATTAGCGACCATTTGGTCGTTAATTGAAGGAATGCGGTATTTTCCTTTTACAAATAAAGAAGGTATGGAGGCTCCGAATGAAGCATTACCCAAGCATTACCATAGGATGAATTACAGCAATATTTCGGTTTTGGGCTACATTCAAACATTGTTTTTTTTTTAATCTTTCGCAAAGTTATGCATGTATACCAAAACATAGTTTGCACAATAATGCTAATATGGTAATTGTATTTAAAATAGACAACATGAATCTACAGTATATTTACAATGATAATGTTTTAGGCGATATGATCATTATAAAGTTTAATGATGTGTTTTTACTGTTGGAAAGGAAAATACTGTTTTTTTTTGTGATTATAGCAACACTTTCCCCTATATAAAGGCAGATAAAGGTCTGATTTTGACATTTTTTTACTTCCAAGCGAAGAACAATGAGTATTTCAAAGTTTGGGCATAGCGGTTTATAATGCAATCACTGCAATAGCTGTTTAACAAAAAATCACGATGGGAATTATAATTTGAATGGACATATGTTACATAATATGGGGATGGCTGTGAAAGATAGCGATGCAGTAAATAAACATTATGTGGAAGAACTAAACACTATTATGTTAAATATATTTAAATCGCAATTAAACAATATTCAAGAGAAATTAATACAATTATTGGAATTTAATGATAATTTTTATAAAAACACTTGTATAATTGTAAACATTTGAACCAATATTAGCAATGATTTGCAGAGTAATGAATTTAGAATTGAAGAACGATCAAATGGATTTAGTAAAGTCTTTAATGATATGACGAATATAGTTTTTACAACATAACTTACAGAAATGCAAAAAATTGAAGAGCTGTAATTAATGAAGTGGTAAACGAAACTATTACAAAACAACTTGAAAAACAAATGGAACAAATAATCCAATATATAAGAGATGAATTCATTATAAAAATTTTGTTTTAGTTATGCAAACAGATGTGAGAAAACAAAATAATGATTTGGAAACAAAAAAAATATTTTATTAATGATTTGAAATTTAAAATTGTAACTAAATTGGATGTAATTTTAAGTAAGTTAAATAATATTGAAAAAGCGCAAAATATTCGACCTACTGCATCGCTTAGAAAAGCAACGACTTAAATGATATATAAATAGATTGAATTTAATGTAATATAATCAAAACATGCCTGCCCCTGCTTCGGAATTACATAATGATATATCTGCTGTGAATGAAAAATATTTACAAGCCAAACGAGCTTGTATGGAACGTAATGTTTTAATCGAAGAAATATTTAAACCTGTTACAAGTAGAATGGACAAGCCTAATGAAAGAGTTTTGGAAATTTAAACTGAAGAATAACCTTTAACAAAGAAGAACAAAAAGCAACACCTTTCTCATTTAACACACCATTATTTATATTTAAAACAATCTTTGTCTACATGCGATACTACCTTTGATGTTTATCAACATGGCATCTTGTTCCTGGAGATTCGGTAATAATGATTCTGCCTGACAAAAAAAAATTAAAATTGGTGGTTATGTAACTGATGTGATTCAAGGACTGTTAGAATTATTGTTTAAAAACTTTCCAAATGGATATTCCAATACTGATTTGCAGAAATATAAAGATCTTGTTCGTCGAACGAATGCAAACTTTTATTAAGGAGATGAAAACCACCCAAAAATACATTTAATAACCGATATTGTCGGAAGTGGAACATATAAAGATGAAGTTGAAGTTAGTGTTTTTCTCCCTGTGTATTGAAACAATCCTAATGAATTGGTTGATAAATTTAAACTCCTCATCGCTTTGAAAGAGTCTGGAAATAATTCACATACATACATAATTGTTTCTATTATTTAAGAGTTAATGGAAGATGGTTATATTACCAATAAAATTTAGTATGATTGCTCAAGATATTCACGCCCCTGCAAGGATAAGATATCATAGAAGAAGAGTTATAACTCACAGTTTAAGTTATCTTTTTTCCAGCTGATTTGTGTAAAATGACATTACTTTCCAAATACAATAAGGGATATAAGTATATTTTAACCGTAATAGATGTTACGGTTGAACGATACCGTTGAAAAATAAAACTGGTAAAAAGGTTACTGATGCAATGAAGATCGTTTTGAAAGAGAGAAACTCAAATTTGCCTCAAAACCGGTAGAGGAACAGAAATTTTTTCTACACTGTTCCAGAAAGTAATGACTGAATATGGTATTAATCACTACACAATGTATTCGGAGCTTAAAGCCAGTGTTGTGGAACATTACAACAAATCGATTAAGCAGTTAATATATAAACATTTCCCATCGAGGGGTCTTACAAATGGGTTGACATTTTACCTGAAATATTTAAATTGTATAGTTCCATATATCATAGAACTATCACGATGGCATCCAAAGAAGTTGTAGATAATATTTAACGAAAACTATTAATAATAATGTTAAAGTCATTGACAAAAGAAAACCAAAGTTCAAAGTTGACTTTTATATGTATATCTCGGAGCAGAAAGATATCTTTGGAAAATTTTTTTTATGGTTAATTGGTCTTATGAAATATTTAAAATTATTTCAATTAGAAAAACACATCCCAGAAAGTATTACCAAAAATCATATGATGGCTAACCAATAAAAGGCAGATTTTATGAACATGAACAGCATAAAGTCAGTTCTGAAAATGAATATTTGATTGATAAAATAATTAAAAGGAAGAAAGATTTGTCCTTGGTTCTATGGATGGGTTTCTCAAAAGCACACGACTCCTGGGTTAAGAATCAGGATCTTAAAAGGAAAATTAAAAAAAAAAAAAAAAAAAAAAAATCTGTTAGTAATAAAAGATTTTTTATTATATTTTATATGTTTTTATTTATTAATACAGCTTTAGATAGATGATGAATTTAATAGTTATTCTGCAATCAATCCCCTTGTTGATAGATTTCCATTACACTGGATTAACGTTGAAGTGATAATCCTGTGTGTTTAAATAATTTTAACTATACATTCTTTAAAATATTCCAAACTTATTTATTTCTTCACTTACTTTCTTTTCTAAGAATAAATATTTGCAGTGAGACTGTTAAGTCTCCCATAACCGGTGCCTATTAAAAGGAAAGGGAATATTAATTATGCATTAACAGTCATATTCATGGATGTAAAAGAGAGAGAATAGAAGAACAAGAGAGATAGAACTAAACCTAGGTTGATGTTTAGTGCCTGTCCTAACAACACTTTCATCTAATTTCTCTTAAACATCCAGAATGGGTTTAGACATCCTGCACGAAAGCTTGGGTACCGGTGTTGGAAATGTTATAATTTTCATTTCCTTTGTAGCATTAAATTCCCTAATAATAACAATAGAAGAAAATAAATTACTTTCCAGAACATTTCCACCAAAGATTTATAAAAAGGGTTTTCAAATCGCCATGCGCGCATTGATAGGTTTCGATAGAAGAATTGTGTAAATCATTTTCTCATGATAGCGACAGTTATTCGGAAACAATAAATTACAGTTAGATATACACTTCTAATATTAATTTTAAGGAATAATTTTTTCAGCAATAGTTGTTCAATATTTATTCGATGTAAGTAAAGGACCAGACACATGACACCCGAAATGCGAGAATTATTCAACATCTTCTGGTACAAAGGTTTGAAGTGTGTTGACCAGCTCTAGGAATGGCGAGTCCTTGGAAGGGGTGGATGGGGGAATAACTGTTTCGCTCACAGAGGCAGACAAGGAAGATTTTCGGGAGTGTCCACAATTCATAGGTAAAGCGTAGTTTTGCAAACAAATCAACGCATTCGGAAGTGTCCAAACTACGCTGCATGAAAGTGCGTGACCTTGGATCGACTGGGAGGGGGGCCGAGGCTGCATGGACCGATCAATTCTGGGCTGACGGAGAAGGAATGGGGATCGGGGTGCGTGTCCTTGGATCGACAGCAAGGGTGCAGCGCCCTCCGTGGGCAGTGTATCCATCTGAAAAAAAAACGTTTTTGGCCGGTATAAGGAGAGGGTGTGGTTGGTCTTGGGCAAGAGTGATGTGGAGACTTCTTGTGGTTTTCCGCCATGTTAGTTCTTCTCCAAGCCTTCCCTGCACAGATGCGACTAAACCAGCATTCGGAGTGTGATAGCTGCGATTCTCGTTAAGAGATATTATATGCTCCAGGGTTCGGATCTCGTTCACAGTCTTCGTAAATTATAGTGTGAAATATTTTTTATATCTTTTAATTTATCGGGAAAAATATATAGAATTTCGTGTGATAGTGTGTTATTGTGTAAACCCCGTTTCTGTGTTCGGTAGACGAATCTTCGTAGCATTTTTACCTCGCATTTTTGTTGCCAAGTGCCGTGAATTTCACAGACTTGACAGAAATTTGTAGTGCCTCAGTTATTTTTAAATAATTCTATTTTTTTACGTTCACATAGTTATGGGACAAATAGTGTAATAAAAACGTTAATAATAGCATGGTAGGGAAATAGGTTCTGTCATTTGTAAATTTCAACTCCAGCCGTGCTCCACGTATATATAACAGCTTATAAGCAGGTGCACGTCATACAAACCAGTCATTCATTGACTGACCTTCGAGGTGGACGGATGTGTTTTGGGAGAGGTGCGATTTCATTACGAGTTCGTTTAATTTATTTGAAAACATTGGTTTTGTTTAAAATTTCCGTGTTTTTCATTTCAGTCTGTATTCAAACAGTGCTTCACTAAGCTCTCGAGCGAATGGACGTATATTAAACATTTTCTTTTTTACATGTGTTAATCAATTAATTTCTTTTAACGTGTGTATTATGTTTATAAAGTTCCTCACCAGGCTCACAGGCAGACGGACGTGTAAGGTATGTGCGAGAAGCGTCAAGTAGTGTAATATATATTGTTATTGTGTTAGTTAGCCATTTAATTTATAGAGACATTTTAAATTCGTTAATTCCATACTGCACACTCATGTAGTTGTGTGCGTTCGTTATACTTCTCTCGTGTAAATTATATTTCTAACACACAGCTCGGGTAGACTAATTCATCTCTTTACGTTTAATTCATTTTAAGACACCTGGAGAGTCACGTAATTGTGATCGTTTAACACTTTTTGACACCAGGGCATTATACTTCTCTCTCTCTCTCATGTTATTTAATCATAGGTAGACGACTCCGAAATTTCTCTTGTATGTTAACTGTACGTCGGCTTCTCTTTCTGTTTAATTACTATTACCAAAAATCGCCTATCTCCCATCAACGTCTACGAAACACAAAAACATTTTTTTTTACACTTATACCACTCTTGCACAAAACCCTACACATATATACCCTGTCCCCAACACGCTGCTCCATATTTGTGTGCTAGAGCTCCAAGGGTGAGGACATACCAGAGCTCCTCCGCAAAGATAAGAAATTCACTAATAATGACAGATTCAAGCGGGACTCGTCTGAAAACACGACAGTTTGCCATTCAGCACGGCAGCAATGGCGTCCATGTACCCATTGCAGTCTGAGGCGTTTTTGGTTTCTGGACAATGGAAGCCGACATAATGGCATGAGTGCCACCAGTTCAGCCCGCAGCAGACGGCAACGACCCGTCGATGCAGACAGGTCCACACCCGTTGCAGTGCTCCAGTGTCGAGCCAACACTGTGGACGAGGCTGTACGGCCTGTAATGGCCATGAGGATAATAATGCCATATTCTCGTACTGTGGTCACACTGCGTGGTCCAATACCCGCTCGTCGTTGCATACGGCCCTCTTCCATCCACTTTTCCACATACGCATCACTGTCGTAGCAGAGTGTCATATTCGAGCCGAAATGTCACTGTATGACAAACCCATTTCCCGGAGACCGATAACTCTTCCCCGTTCAAACTCACTCGCATGCTGATATGGCACCCTTTGATGTCAAAGAGGTATTCTGGCACTTTTTCCGTAATTGTAACCACTTATTGCTGGTACTTTTTTCTACACATCGTCCGAGTTTGGATTCATTCGGGCCATTCTTTATGGGTGTTGCAATTTTCACAAACACTAGTGTATGTTTAAAATGCCATTCCAACTAAACGATGAAATAATTATGTGCTGATCTTCGCACTCTCTTTGTGAGCTATTATTAACTATAAAACATGCAGGTTTTCGCGGAAAATTCATTTTTACGGAATACAGCTTCCAAAATATGACTTCCATGTAACTACTTTTGTTTTGATAAAAAATAGACTGAATAACCAGAAACAAAAACAGTTCTTAAGGAAAAGTCCTTCAAGGCAAGCATCTTGAGCACGAATGTCATCACCACAAACTATGTTTTTTCGTTTAAAAACAGAAAACATACTTTCAAGCAAATGTCTTCAAGGTAAGCGATGGACAGAAAACATAATTTTAGGGCAAAAACTTTAGGGCAAACGTATTAAGGGCAATGCCTGTCGAAGAGAAATGTTTTACGACAAACCCTTTTGAGGCATACTAAGTTCAGGGCAAATGCCTGTGTGAATCAATAGTGCTAGAAAATACATAGAACATTTTTTATGGCGAACACATACACACATGATGAGCTGTGGTGCGTGATTTTCAGCGAGAGTGCAGCACTGCGCCCGCTATTGCTCAGAGCATTCGAAGTTGGCATTAGCAGTTTCGGCAAACATTGTTTGTGTAAGGCGAAATAATTTGTAGCTCGCGTGTTTCCGATGAAGACGTCGCACGCATCCAGAGGAGTTTTGCAAGAAGTGCACTAAAGCTTATTCGTCGTGCCAGGTGACATCTAGCCATTCCCCATACGACTGCCTAGCGTTTGTTATTCAAACCACACAGGATTGAACTCGTACACGCCCTGAGCGAAGGTGACAAACAACGACTTGTGGCGTTTCGTATATTCTTTCTCGAAAAGGATGTGGAAGATAACACTTTTCTTTCGCACGTAATGTTAAGTGAAGAGCCCATGTTCCATCTCAGTGGTGCGGTGAACTGGGACAACATACGGGTGTGGGAATCGCGACAGCCACGCGCCGAAGTCGAACATGAGAGAGACTCCTGTACAGTTAACGCGCTCTGCGCCGTTTCCCTAGAAAAGGTTCTTGGGAGAGTCACGGAAATCTCATACCTGCAAATGTTGCACATCTGTCTATCCTCGCAGTTACAGGCAGATTCGTCCGATTACATTTTCCAGCAAGTTCGGACATTCTTGAACAACGAGCCTCCGCACCGATGGATCGGTCGTCAGGGTCCTGCTGGTTTGGTTTGCGACTGGCGACTAAGGTCGCCTGATCTCACTGTTTTTTTTTTGTCGAATTATATGTGAAGGATTCAGTTTATGTGCCTCCCCTTCCTACAATAATGGACGAACTTGGAAACCACATAACAACAGCAGTGGCTGCAGTGACACCAGACACGCTCGCTAATGTGTGAGACGAGTTTGACTATCGAGTAGATGTTACCGTGCATCTGTAGAGGGGGCATTTTTTGTCAGAAATGTATTTCACTCGTTATCACAAGGTTCTGTTTCTTAGTTAAAAAGATATAGCCTTTGGAATTAATATGAAACTCTTCGAGAATTCTATAGTATATAAACAAGTGGAAATACATTGAATAACATGTAGTACCCATCGTCCAATCCAAACGGGTTTTACAACACAAAGTGTTCCTGTTTAGAGAGACTCGCCTGCACCGCTCTACAGCCATTAGACCAAGTGTCCTATCGCAGGTCACCTGACAACACTACGAGTGGAGTGCAGTGGAGAGATCTCAGCGGCTCTTAATAACGAGGTCTTGATAGCCGATGAGGGTGATTGAGGTGGGTATTGATCAGCTGCATCGTACGGCGTGATTCCAACATGATAAAATTCGCGAGCGACTCCGCCGGGAACAGAACCCGGTTAGCCTTGGTAGTAGTCTAACCACTACAGTACCTTGGCCCCTCACAATGTTTAAATGTATGTCCAGTGAGGTAAGTGTTTCTTCTTTCATTCACATTACAGTATGAATTTGCATATAAGTAACACATTCACATGCTTAACATTCCCACGATTTTAATTTGCAAGCGCACAAATAACGCGATCAGACCCATAGCAATGTTATATTTGAACACGTGGGAATGATGCAACCTATTCAGAGAAGTTAATTCTAGACGGGACTTTCAAAAGTGCTCGCTTTACTGTGAACAGTATATATGGACAGTGTCTGTTTTAGGCGCCAAACCCTTATGTGAACTTTTCAGTTTCTATTGCCGATTTCCTCGCTGTTCTTTTGAGTGGTTGTGTTTTACGAAAGTGGGACTCGAACCCGAGGACTTGCATTCGCTCTCGTTCATCGAGGAAAGTGGCATCCTCAAGCTGCGTCTTACGCCTACACCCGCCATCCACGCCACACTTGCATTACTACTAAATGGTGAGAGGAGTTGGGGGTGGGGTCAGGGCTTCCGGCCGAAATTAACCCCACCCGTTAAGCGGGGAACGCGGGGGCGAGCGCTGATTGGGTGGCTCGTCGCGTGGGATTACGCACCGCCAAGACGCCTCCGCGCATAGTTAAATAACACCTCGCCATCGGCTAACTCCCTTCCTCCGCCCCCCCCCCCCACCGTCCATCGCCCAACCACTCCGAAAACCCTCATTTAATTTCCATGCGAGTGCGATGCTTGGCCGGGATCGGCTGGCCGTTACGCTTGGTGTTTCTGTGGCGAGCAACAAACGTGTCGGGTGTCCTTAGCGAAGGCATTGAGGATATCCTCGTGCTGGGAGAGAGTTGCTCCTATCCACAGAGATTGTCGTAATTGTTGTTGCAGAGTTCCACAGCGACATCTGCTTGCCCACGGTAAAGCTCTTCAGTGCGGTGGGGTTGGGGCGTCATGTATTTTCGCCGGCGGAGTCAACGAACGTCTCATCCCTCCTTGAGGGTTGCCTACAGACCAGGCGAAAAGTCTATTATCCCCCTCCCCCCTATAAATGTTTTGGTAACTTTGTGACACAAAAGTAGTATTCGGTTGTCCCATTATTTCAGTGCGGTGTTTCTAATTTTTAATGGTGCCATTATAACCACGGAACATTTGAAACCACCTTTGTGAAATATAACTATATCGTGGGAAAAAAAAATCTGTATCAAAGTCACCAACCCTGTCACAAAGTGACCCCCTCCTACGGTGGTGGGTAAGGAAGTGAGGATGCGTGTATCTGGACCAGGACTGGATTGGGTATGAACATCTCGTGAGAAAAACTCCCACAGTTGAGCCTGTGGGAACCGATACTTCGGAATACGACTCAGACACGCGCTGCTACATTAGAACTTGTTTTAATAACGTGTGTGTTAAAATATTAAAAAATGAAAATTACGGTAACATTTTCCTTCCATGCTTCCACCTACACTACTGAAGATCACTATTTGGAATCATGTGTTATGTGTGTACTAGTTTTCACATGCGTGAGATAGACATTTTGACCATGTCCAGCGATAATTAACATTAACTTACCGGTTTTAAGTTTGTACTTCATTAAGTAATTTATACACGAGAATTCCATATCTCAAATTAAATTTCGTAAGATCTTTCAAAGGACCAATTTTGAAGGACTCGTAACTTACACGACAGTTATTTCCTGATCTTAGAAACTGAACTGCTAAAATGTTAAATTAGTAAACGAGAAATTTAAACAGTAGCGTTTATAACTTTCTGCATGGAACTGAGACCGAAGCCGAAGCATTAATAACTGTAGGGTTTTGGAAAACTTTGGAGAAGTGGTTCGAACATTCCGAAGATAGGGCAAAGATAGTCGTAATTTCAAACTTTAACGTTTTCAGGTCTGGCTCTTTTCCCTTCTTTCGTTTACAAATAGGGCGCAACATTTTTCCAATAAACCTTAATTTATGAGAATGAATTCCGATTTGCTATATCTACTTCGGACTTCTACAAGCATTCTTTATTAAAGACATTATTCTTATTCAAGAAAAGTTGGCAAAGGAAGCTAGAGTAGATAGAAGCTCAGGAAATATAATCCAAATCTCTGTTGTCATAAATTACCGGGGTATTATTGCTTACAAATTTAATTCTTGCTGAATAATTGTTTTGCCGAAAACCATACAGAAAAAAATAAAAGTTAAAATGAGGGCCATAAGTTACTTGAAAGCAAATTTAATAATGACACAACTCAAACCTTAATATTTTGGTTTTCTCATTGCGATGAACAGCTTTGTCATTTAAAATGGTGGATTACGGAACTTTATTTCAGATATCAATACATTTAGATAAATTAAGAGTGCATGATACGTGTATAAACACTATGCACAAAAATGTTAATAAAAACTAAGAAGGAGCCTCGCAAAATATTTTTGACACTATATAAACAAAATGTTATATATATAGTATAATATGTACATTTAATAATACGAATGGGATGAACTATTGATGTGCCGTTACTGACGACGTGGTATTGCAATTTTTAGTACGATGGAAGAAAATAATAATGTGTGTCTCTGCGAAGGCATATTCTAAGTAAATTGCCTGTTACCAAAACTTCCCACATAAATTGTTCAATCTACATCCACTTGTACAAACATGCAAGCTGCATCAAAACACGACGTACTACCGTAGATATCCATCAAACACTCTGAAAAATATTTTGTCTGGCAGCAAATTTTTGATCACAGTTTATAATAGCGTCACTTTATGCCAGGATGCTAATCAGGGGATGTGTAACAAACTGTTATATTTTAAACACATGCCTCAATGGACTCTCACGTTCAGTTACAGTTTTCCCAGTTTCGGAATTTCGTAATTCAAAAGTATCTTACTGACGTCTTCAGTCCACCTAACTGCCCATCTCGTTTTTTCATACCGTGACTTTTGTTATGAAGGATGTCAAAAAAATTGATGAACGTACCAGACCGAACTTATGTAACGTGCTAGGTTAAAAGACTTAATGAGATGACGAAAGAAACTCGATCGCCTTAAAGTAATCCCGATAACCTTATATATAGGGAAAAAATATGTATTTCCAAAGCTCTTTCGAGAATGCTAAGGTTCAGTAAATTATAGCAGCTAGAGTTTCAGGTCTCATCAATCAGTTCTAACCAGGTGAAAAACTACACACAAAAAAAAAACTATGATTTTACAAAAAAAATCTTGCAGACTAGTGCCAAACAAGTTTATAGTACCATTACAAGTTAATAATTATTTCACAATTGGAAGTATTGGTGCAAGAATTTTTCAGTAGTTCTACAAATCATGTTTTTGCACGAGTACAAATTCAATAGATTTACAACAAAATGTTTTGTGAAAGTACTATCATTTGTATTTTTACAAGAAATTTTCAGTTCGGTTTACAAAAAAAATTTCTATGTACGTTATATTCTTTACTTTATTATCAACAGCACTGGGGCTGAAATTACAGAATTTTTCAATATATTTCATGAAAATGGAAATAAGTCAATCACAAATATAAAAAACATCCCTATCAGAGGATTTTCTGGATCACACAAAGGCAAAGGTTTGCCCAAAATTTTGAAGATAATATTCTAAGAAATTTATTATAATGGCATCAGTGAATGTAAGATAAAGTTCAGTATTCGCGTAAAATGTTTATTATAATGGCATCAGTGAATGTAAGATATAGTTCAGCATTCGCGTAAAATGTTTATGCGTTTTCATTCCTTTCTTATCAGTAAACGACTTCCAAACTTTGTTTGAGCGATTTTTCGTGTTAGTTTTTTTTCTATAGAATGCAGTTATATCTTCAGAAGTTAACATAGTAATGTCTATCGCCTATATCCACTACGTACTTTATATGTTCTATAGACTCAACAACTTTGTGAATGGCCCGTACCATAATTAGTAGCCAATGCAACTGAATGCTTAGTTTGAGATACAATATCAGTTAGTTTTTGAATGAAAATTATTCATATCGGAATAGAAATCCGACAGTTATTTAATAAAGAATGTTTGAGATGGATAAGCTGCAGGATAACAAGCACGCGCGGTTTTGTGCAGATGGGAGAGGCGACTGGCACTTTGTTGGAGGTTTCTGGGTTCAGCACCAGGTGCTGGGACGTGCGATGGTGCCTTGTTAATCCCGGTCACCCTCGAGGAACAGTTGTCCACGGCAGCGCAGAGCAGTTTGCAGCACAAAGTCCCATCTGCAGTCCTAGCGTCTAATTCTGTTTCTAACGATGGTCACTTCCTTTATTAAGAGAATTCTTTTTTTTTTCTTTACCTTGCAGCCAAGTTCCTGCAATCGGCACTTGTGGTAGCCGCGACTGGGAACGTTCTCACACGACGCACCCAATTCTTGTTGGCCCCTCCCTGCTCGGACAAGGCGAGTTGGGCGCCAGTGTTTCCGAGATTGTGTGTGTGTGTGTGGTTGTGTGTTGTCGCCGTTAAAGAGTTAAGTAAGTGCGGAATGAGCTGGCGGCTGCCGGTCCAATTACAGTCGACAATCCCCCAATCTCACCCCTTCCGCACCCCCGGCGACAAATCCCGGACCGCATCTTGCGCCATCTCGCGGCGCTAATCCCTACTACAGGGAGGGCCGCGTGTCGCGGGGAACAATTACAACGTGGGGGGACGCCTCGCTCGCGTTACGACGTCGTCGCGCCGGGATTAGGGGAAACCCCTCCCCCCCCCCCGGCTCACAATCGTCCATACGCCAATGCTACTGCTCCTCGCGTGTTACTTGAACGTCGCCCTGCCGAGCCACCGCGGCTCCTACAAATTGCCGTGATCAGCGGGCGCCATTGCGCTCGTCGGCGACTGGCCTCGCCGCGGCCAATTAGCTATCTCCCCGCCCGCCGACTACACTTGTAATTTAATTGTGATCCTAAGACCACCGAGTTATCAAACCAGTTCCGTGATCGCAAGAGATTACAGAATTTTTTTTTTTTTTTTTTTTCACCCAGCATTTGATTTTTATGTCCGTGTATAGGCGGTTCAGGGTTACTTGAGAACTTTTGAAATAAACCTTGGAAAAATACAACTGTCCCACCTGCGTGTATCCAAATAGGCACATTGAGTGACGTGCGTCCGGTAAAGTTGATAACGATGGAGGGAAAATAGTTCCATGTCTTATCATTGAATTAAAAGTTTTAGTTAAATATTTGAAAATATCTCTTTTTTTTTCTTATTCATTTGAGTGTAGAAATAAGCAAGTTCGTAGCATATTTTACCGTCCAATAATTTTGCTGTTCCTCTTGGATGATGCATGAATAAATTGATCAGCCCAAGGGTATGTTAAATTCCCATGTGGCGGAAGAATACGCTATATGCATACAAATATATCTTAAGGAGGGCTTTCAGAAGTGCTCAGTTTACCGTGAACAGTCTATATAAATTGTTATGATGATAGGCTATAAAATGAAATCCTTCAGATAAAATTTCTTATCCCTGAGTCATACTAATGCCGAACTAGTTATTGAAATATACTTAAATGTACAACGCGAATTGCCTTGGAATTGTAAATCTCCTTCAGGCGGCGTGATCAGGAAACACCGAGCAGAATATTGTGGATTTGGATTCCATCTCAACTATGTGTGATGATTCATTACTTGTAGGCATGCGTATATGCTCATCCTTAGACCCTGCCCTATATATAAAAAGATTTTTTTATTTCAACACCGCCCTCCAAAAACAATACCATATATTAAAAAATATATTTACCATATATAAATTCGAGTACTCTGTATACTGACGGATGTGTCTACCGCTATGTAAACACTTAATGTAGAACGTGTGTGTTTACACTGCCCGTTATAAATAAGGTTCCCATTTCGACATAATTCTTCGCTGTTTTTGACACTGTTTAAGAACTCACGCTTGCTCTCAGGACTTCTGGTCGTCCCCTTATTTCACGATTACTGAAACTATGCTTCCTTTATAGTCTGTGTTAGTAATGCAAGGTTGAATGGTTATCTTGGTTTGTAGACTGAAGCCGCGTCAGGGTGTTTTCGGGAATCGACGACTCGCCACGACATCTTCGGAGCCTTCAGAAATCACAGTCGACTGTCGACAGACCTTCGGATGTATGGCTTAAGGTCAGTTCTTTCATAGAACAGCACGGAAACTAAGACGATGGTCACAAAAGTCCATGATCTCTACGCAAGACTACCTAACGTCAGCCGAGAACCAAAGTGAGTCTTATTAAGTGACGCCAAGTCCTGAGTGTTGTTCGGGTAGTGCGTAAATGTTCAGCAAGCTGCAGTTTAGTACAAATGTGTGGGTGTACTCATAGACCAAAGATGAGGTAGGCCGATCTCGCTGGCGGCGCATAATCTCCGAGTCCCAACACTGAATTGCTTTTCTGCCAACACGTATAGCGAAAACGGCAGAGATTGGATTTGAAGTTAGAAAATTGATATGTAAACAACTGCTTTGCGATGTATATATACTTCCTCTAACAAATTTTTAACGCAGATTGATTATGTTCAAACTAGTAAAAGTATTTTATTAATATAATAGCGTTTGCCATTTAAAAATTAAGATATAAACAAACACGTTCATCACTGTTGACCACGTGACTTTGACAGTTGTATATATGATTAGGATAGGTCAATGTTGGGTGTTGGGTACACCTCATATCTACCTCATATTTAGTCTATGTGTGTATTCAGATAGCCACCCCCCCCCCCCAACCCTGTTGAACACTGCAGATTATTTGACCTTTTGCTATGCGATTTCTGTGTTCACTGGAACGTGCGTAAAACAACAAGGAGCGTATTCCAAGCAGCGACAGTTATGCCTCACAAACGTGTTCTCGCGTCCTGCTTAACTGTGTTGTGCGGTGATGGCCACTTAAAATGTCTCTTGTGAACGTTCAGTACTTCACAACTAAAGGCTATGAAACACGCTTGAGACGTACGTAATTGTAAAGTCTGTACGAGTCGTCCCTGGCCACATGTCAGCAAATTATTCCGGTGATGTACTGTTGTGAGATTTTTTCTGTGTCGAAAACATTTCACGAAACAAATCACACTATATAGTTGATTCACGATTACCAGTAACTGCAATATTTTTTACCGTCCCAGCTTTTTCGGTGCATTGAGTATGATTCCTAGAATCATACATTTTACCATGACTGGTGCCTATGCTTTTTGGCAATGTTGCCATTTCGTAATACCACTAGTGTAAGACAAAAAGAAACAAATTTTAGTGGATACCCAAATCAACAGATAATTTTAATGAGACGTAAGGACGTAGAACTACTTTCGATTACACGATGCTAGTACAGACTATTCACGGTTAGTACTTTTGAAAACAACCTTTGGAAGAAACAATCAATGCAGGTTAAGTGCATATGTGCTACCGTACACTCTGGCAAGCTGGCTCTCCCTTAAGTTGGTAGCTTATTAAGACAGATAAAACTAAGCCTTGACGTTGAACTGCTAATGTATTTTCAATTTATTTGAAATAAAGGTGGTGTTATTTTTCTTATATACATTTCAGTATGAATGGATATGCTGGTAACAGATTTAAGTTCCTTACAGTTTAGCGATTTCACTTGACTGATGCATGAATAAGGTATCAGGCCGATGTCAATATAAGTTTTATATAAAGCGGAAGGATACAAAATTATGGGGAAAGTAGATCTTAAGCAGGGATTTCAAAAGTACCCAATTAACAGTGAACAGCGTATACAAAGTTACTACAATAGGAGTTGCCGTTAAAATGTATGTTATTATGTTTGAGAGCTTCATGGAAGGGTCCAGTCAAACATGAGGCCGCTTCAAAGCTATTTTGTGCCCAATAATTGTTCGATTAATGTCATCTAAATTTCTCGATGAAAGGACTAGAATTTCGGGATTGCAACCAGGTACTGAAATTGAATAAAATCTAGACACTCATCTTCCTCCTGGCAATGCATAAATCGGCTTTCAAAACCTCGATTTTAATAACCACACATTAAGGCTTAGCCCAGACTCAGGGTGTAGGAGTCCACTAAGAAGGGATATTTTTAAATTAAACCACTAAAAAGGGTTAAAAGGGGTAAATTGTGCTTTTTATGACTCCTCAATAGCTAATTAAATCGATACGATATTCCAATACTCTTTGATTTAAAATGCGAATTACATAAGTTCCAAAAAATTCAAGTTTAAAAATTCAAGCTAGGCCTATGGGTTTTTTTTTTTTTTTATATTAAAACCCCTCAGAAGGTGAAAAGGGTTAGAAAGTGTTTTCGAGGGCTTCTAACTATCTCATTTAAGCGGTGTTATATCGTTATGCTCTTTCTTTTAAAAGGGTACATTAATAAATCTCTTAAACTTAATTAATTTTTGGGGATTACTTCTCTAAGAGGATGAAAAAAGGTTAAATGTGTTTCCAAGTACTCCACAATATGTCATAAACTCTATAAGGTACCACTAAGATCTTTGGTTTGGAAGGATGTGTACACAATTGCCTAAAAACTGATTATAGGATTTGTTTTTTTAAATTCAACCCATAAGAGGGTGAAAATTTGAAATGAATTTTTGAGGACTCATCAACGGCTCATTAACTATATAAACTATTGATATGCTTTTTACTCCCAAAGGTTGGCTACACAAACGCCAATTAATTAATGTAAGGATTTTTCGAAATGCAATACTTAAGAGAGTGAAAATGTTAAAATTCATTTTCTATTAATCCTCAATAGCTCAGTAAACCAATGAAATATCGTTATGCCCTTTACTTAAAAATGTAACTTATTCTCAGGATGTTTCTAAATTACACCCCGAATAATGTGAAATGAGATAAAAAGAGTTTTAGAGGATTCCTTCAATAGCTCATTAACCCGACCGAATATAGTTAAAACCCTTTGCTTACGAAGGTTGGCTACGTAAATATCATAAAAATTATTTCTGGATTGTCAGAAATTCAACTCCTAAGAAGGTGAAAAGGGGTCAAATGTGTTTTCGATGGTATGGTACAAATTCCAAACAAGCATATTTTATAAAAATAAAACTTATCAGATAATGAAATTATGAATATAAATGAAACCAGATTTTTCACTGTGAAAAAAAAAAAGGTTTCATTTCCCTTACAGTTCCAGAGAAAGTGGTCATAACTCAGCTGAATCAATGGGTAAATATATATAGCCTAATTTCCATAACTTGCTTGGTTAATGAAATACTTGGTGAACTAGATCGTACTACACTAACGACCAAAAAGTAATTGGGCACCTGTCCACAATATTTACTCAGTGGTTGTCACTCCGTTAGAATCTCTTACGGCTATGACAGCAGCCACTCTGTCTGGCATGCTCTCTACGAGTGTTTGCAGGACATCCACGGGGATTCGTCGCCATTCCCCATGCAACCTTTCCATGAGTTGAGCAATGGAGTTTGTCCGCGCCTGACGAGCCCTCACTAAGCGATCCAATTCGTCCCAAAGATGTTCTATACGGTTGAGGTAGGGTCCCTGGGCGAGCCAATCCAATCGGCGAACATTGTTGTCGGCGTATCACTGCATAGTAGCCCTTGAAACATGGCCCCTGGTATTGTCATGCTGGAAGTAGCACGAGTCCTTTCCGTAAAAACTCCATAATGTTGGGAGCATTTCAGTATCCAGAATGTTACAATAGGCCTCTGTGTTCATGCTACCATGGACAAACACCAGCGGTCCTACGCCGAAGGTCGTGAAACAGCCCCACACCATCACTCCACCACCACCGAATTTCCTAGTTGGCACTATACACTCCGGCAGAAGCCGTTCCCCGGGTATACGCCACGCCCATACACGTCCATCGGATTCGAATAATGTAAACCTCGACTCATCATTCCACCGAACCGATTTTCACAGCTATGGTGTCCAGTTGCAACGATCCAAACACCACCTGAGTTGCCGAGCTCTATTGCTCGTCGTGATATGGAGCTTATGTGCAGCTACTCTTCCGAAATATCCAATTCAGTGGGCCTCTTTACGCAATGTTCCAATGGATACCGATACTCCTATTGCTGCATGAAACTCCTGTAGGATGGTAGTCATGGGTTGTGCGCTATTTTTGACAATTTCACATTTCAGGGTTCTGCGATTTCTGTCGGTCAAGACTGGAGGTCGCCCAGAACGTGCATCATTGGCACAATGCCCATCGACCTTCCACTTACGCAGGACGAATGCGACCGTTGATTTGGGCCTGTTTGCCTTCCGTGCAATCGCCAGGCTAGACAGCTCACTGAGATGGCAGCCCACAATCATGCCCTTATCGAAGTCCGATAGCTCTGTACCTCGTGCCATCTCCTTGTTAACTGATTCTACACCGTCCTACAGCGTATGGCGGCCACGAAAGTCAACTGACGTACTGAATTACCTATCTTTACGGGTGCCCAATTTCTTTTTGGTCTACTGTGTATATTTATTACATTTTTCCTCAGGAGATTATTTGTACGTATATATAACATTTTATTCCACGGTTAATAATTTCATATGCCATTTTGGATGAAGACTGAACTGGGATATATGCCAGCAGGGCAGTAGCCTATCTTTGTGATGCAACATTTAACTGATTCAATGCAAACAGAAATGCAAGAATGAATAATTGCAAATCATCTATAGAATTTTCAAAATCACGCATTAACAGAGAAATATCAAAAATATGTATTAACGTGTTTTAACACTGGAGAGGGTGATTTTTTATGTTAGGTTTTACAACGAATCAGACCTCTTGTTTACCAAAATAGTGTTTAACGTAACTGAAATATATTTCAGTAATGTGTTAGTTCTAGATATGCTCAGAAGAGAAAAATCAATTTATCCAATCTTTACAATATAGTTATCAAAATGAATAACCCTAAATCTAAACAAAACTATAGTTGATTCACGATAACTTCGGCCTTTTCTGAAGCCCTGCTTAATTTCTACTTTTGGTTACTGATTACGTATCCTTCCGCTACACTTAAACATAAGCACTGCCATGTGACTTACACTATTATAACTGTCACGTGCATTGATTGCTGTTTACAGCTGTTCAAAGAATTCTGTCATATTTCCTACGAATGTTCACAATTTAGACTTATAACAATATTTAGGTCGGCTTTAGAACTATTTGTTACACACATATAGCACGTTACACATAATACACATTAATATTTAGCGACGGCTGTGTTTGTTACAACTGTGGCGGAAACAACTGTAGTATTTACCCTGTTGTTATTAATATGCGTTTGGGATAAATATTAAAACGAAGGGACAACCAGTCCAACGAAACGACACAGTAAATTCGAGAACGAAACTCGTGTCGCTTATTTATTGTTCGTAGCATCGACAAATGTAAAATATAGTGGTGGAGATGCAAACACATAGGCCTACCGTAACATTTATTCCGCTAATATTTACATACATAGGTAATTACTGGTTTGTTGGTTTATTTTATTATTTATTTAAATCTATCTGGTTGGGCTTAGTATTATTTTTGGGACTGTGGCAGACATTCAAATCACAGAAACGTAAGTTCGTTACAAAACTGTGTTTCAAACACCTAGCGCAAAGGTACAACGTTGTGATAACAAGACGTGAATTCCAATAAGTAACTTCGTCATAACATCAGTTTATGGTTGAAACGTATAAACTTTGCACATATTTGAAATCCACATATCTGGCCTGTGCTCAACGATTACAACACAGCCACCATAGACGGAAATGGCGGCTACGCCCTTACACACGCGGCGATCACAACACTCGTTACAGTATATTAATTATCCCTGTCCTGGAAACACATATTTATCACAACATTGTAACTTCCCTAGGATGTTTCAAAAACACAAGTACTAACTTGACGTTTCGTTCAGAAACACGCGGTGTCATTGTCATGTCGCGACGCACCACTGGCAATCGTAAGGCACTATGAAAAACGCCCGCCCGCCATATTGGGACAAGCACGTGGTTAGGCCACGTCTGCCAACCTGCTGGATTTGTAAGTGTTGCACAACGAATTGTGTCGTGCCATCGCATCTTAAATATGTCGTTGCATCTAAATACCATATAATACGTATTTAAACAATAAAATCTCGTTTCAGTTGTAAATTACAATCTCAAAAATCATTATTGTTGCTGTAATTAGCATGAAATGTGCTGAAATTAGAAATAACAAAATGTATACATTTCCTACACAGGTGGTACGATCTTCCCGAGAGAGAGAGAAGAGAGAGAGAGAGAGAGAGAGAGAGAGAGAGAGAGAGAGAGAGAGAAGAGATTCAGAGGTAACGAGAGCGACATGCTCTGCTTCGCTGAACTTTTATTCCGGACGGAAAAAAAAACCCAGCCTACACACGGGAATTTGAGCGGATATTTTTAACTGCAGCAATGAAATGTGGTTTCGTCAGTGCTATATAACAATACAAATATATCAATTGGCAACGTTTACCTTACAAATAGTATACATAAAAACTAGGTTAAAGAATATTGTAACAGTGAACTATTTCGTACCGGCCATTGCCAATACAAGTCACAGCTCTCGCTGTTGTTAATTCACGTTTAATACGAAATCAATATTACAAGTTATACAAGATACTAAGGTAAAGTTTTATTTATTCAGTAATACAGTACTCTAAAGTTAATCACAGCGTTAAATATTGGTGGAATACAAGTTATTGGAAAAACAGGTTGACATATTACGCCTAGGGTGATTTTTCAAAGGTTCTATTCCAAAAGGCCGAATAAAGCGTGAATGGACTATATTTCTCTATACGGTGCTACGGCTGTTGAATAACATAACAATAGGACTGTGGTAAACTGTTTGTCTAGTTTTCTTAAGTTGTTTGAAGGGGTAAAAACGGAGTGAAAATCTGTAGGCATAGTTGTAAAAACGGGCGATGCAGTCTATTACGCTGTGGATTTTACTAGCACCATCTATCCTCCTGGTCTATCACCACACAAACTTATCCTCAAGGTTGGTACTCTAATGCTACTACGCTACCTTAACCTGCGAAAACGCTGCAATGGCACCAGTCTTCAAGTGAAGTCTGCAAAAAAAAGTGTAATCGAGGCCACAGTCTGCATTGAATGTGCTCGATAGAGATCATTTTCCATAATGTACATATATCTTATTACATCCGAGTAGACCTACCATTTCAAATTTAACAGGCTGCAATTTCCCCTCAAGGTCTGTTTTACTATTACTATGTGATGGACATTAGCTTAATGTAGCGGGGAGAGTTTTGGAGGAGGAGTGCTTCTCACATTGGCAACCCTACGTGACCTGCTCCAGAGAAAACTCGGCTAGCATCTTGATAATCCTAGCACTTGAGGGTATAATCACCAGTGTTGTTCACAAATGTGTCCTTATTCAACGTAAATTAATAGCTGCTTCGTGTAGTACACTCTGGCGAAGCCGTGGACTGAAAGCTAGTTTCTGTTACTTCATTAATTAGTCATCACACTCTTATCTTTTTCATATAGTGGTGAGAAAAAATCTTTCTATACATATTAAGGACGAGAGTGATAGCCTTTTCTATCGATAAATATTTTTTATTGATCTATTTTAGAATACAAACAATTAATATATATCTAAACCGATAATTATTTCGGTAGGGAAATTTTAAGATTCATCTTAAACTTATCGGTTTTCTCAACTGTAGGAGTTTTGTTTAGATTTTTGGTTATTAGCGACGGAGAAAATGTTGACCGTAGTGAACGCGTTGACCAAATAAACTGGAATAAATTTTTCGGTCAACACAAAACATTTTTTTAAATAAATTTCTCTGAATATTTTGTGGTAACATCATTATTATCTAGGGAACTAGTACTTACTAACACACCCATTTTCGAAATTATGCGTCGAATTATATGCTAGAATAGTAATCATCGGTATGCATTTTTTGTCGCTGCTGTAAGACATTCCCTCGTTGTATTATCATTTCTTCAAATGCAACTAACGTTGGCCCAACGTTCGCCTCGCGGTTGGAAAGTTTGACAATGCCTTGGTTAGGAGAACACACATTCATCAACATTGGCCTAACGGAAAATGCCAACAAAAATTGTTGCTGCCACGAAAATGTTAAGGGATTACTTAGCACGCTCCAGACAATTGTCACTAAGATAGAAAATATTATAACCTATCGCAAGCGAAATTTTTTATTTGAAATGGTTGGTTGATGGTTGGTAACAAGTTGGTAATAGGTGTGTATTATCTGTTGGGCCAATATTGGACAACTAACATTTTATTTAAAAGTATGGAACAACCTTTCTGAATGAAAATAATGCCACTTTCTTTTGTTTTGTAAATGCTGGGAACCCAACGGTTGGCAATTTGGTACTAATTCTGAAGTTGGGCCATTACTGTGGAATCAATGTTATGCCAATAATAGTAAATACAATATATCTAATAAAATAAAACAACAATTTTGTAATTTTTTTAATGCTATGTTTTAACACACAAGCCATATCTTATTTAAAATCGAATTCGTTGGTCATGTGTTGGTTACTTATTGGAAAATATACTGTTGGTATTTGGTATGTAACTACGCCAACAAAGGAAATTACAATATTTCTGATGAAATAACATGATAATTTCGCATGATTGTCTAAAAGCAATGGTTTTGACTCATAAACCATGTCTTATTTAAAATTGACTTCGTTCGTGATGTGTTAGTTTCTAGGAAAAAATACTGTCGGCGTTTGGTATGTAGCCTACTGTAAACATTTATTGGGACAAAATTGTACGACCAACATAAACTCACTAATAGAAAATATTAATTTTGAATGAGAAAAACATTTAAATTTCCACAGCATGAAGACCTACCAAAAGAAATTTTTCTTCAAAATGTTTTTTGTCCCTTATGTATAGAGACAATGTTGTGAACATAACACTTGACAATAGTTTATTTTTGTGACACCGGGACAACATTACATTGCAGACAGTATGCCAACATATACATTTAAAACATTTTCTGAATAAAAACATATAGGCCTATGTCATTTTATTTGCCTAATGGTTCAAGTTTTTTTTTTGCACAGAGATTCATTAAAAATGTACCGTCTCTGTTGTTTCTGTATGGGTTATTTGTTGAAAATATGTTGTAACTGGTCAGCTTCAATGCTGTAAAATCTAACTTAAAAATTTAAAAAAATATAACACAGTATATTGAACTGCGGCATTATGGCCTGTGCTTATACCTTCGTACAGTATTGTTAAAAGTCAAAGGAGTTTAGTGGCTAACATTATGAACTGATAAACCAAAAGGTCACGAGTTCGAATCCTACACCCACCAATTTAAGTTTTACATAGTAATGTGGATTATATAGTAATGAATACAAAACCAGTTGATAAAATTTTAATAAAGTTTTTTGTTAGTGGTTGAAAATTATTTACAACATAGGTATTCAACTTTGGCAGATTCTTGTTTATTGGTTGTCAATGTGTATGCAAAAACCCATTTTGCCAACTCAGTACCGCCCTCAAAACATGATAGTAAATATTTGGTTGGTGAATGACTGTGTAAATGTTTTTTTCTGAAAGTAAAACACACTACTATTAAAAGTGCGCGCACAACCATAACATTATGTTGGGCTAATGCATTTCAGTTAGAAACCAACCTCGCATGACATTCCGGCGTAGGACGAACATTGGCCCAATCAAATTTTTCTAGTATGATTTCCATATTACCTGTGTTCAAAACTGCGTAAGTTAGAACGACTATCCTTCCCGGTAAAATTCGTAGATGAACGTTTTGAACCATATCTTCCTGAGCACTGCTCATGATACCAAAACCAGCGTTTCGTTTAGATAGTCGATTTTTCACCTTGCCTGTCTTACAAATACGACTACATACAGTACGGATATTTAGTGTTATCTTCGCTATTTTGATAATCTACTGAGACATTCTGATGCTCTGTCAACAGTCGTTTTTTTTTTTTTTTTTTTTTATTCTGAGTACATCTGCCTCTTCTTTCTTTCCTTTTTACACCCGTTTCATCAAATTAAAAGTAATCCTTCAATTCCTATATTCCCATCTTTCTAACGTGAATTGTTTTTTCCCAGTTCAGGAATACTCTTTTCGCTCTTCCTGGAACTGTTTTTTTCATACTCAACTATTTATCTCCAGTTTGATATTGCAAGACAGATTAGTAAGTGTAACAGCAGGGTGACTTCGTCGGCATCTACCTCTTGAGGGTTTGGTTTGTCTTTGTTTCGAAACAGACACAGCAGTGACGCCAGCGGTCTTTACTGCAGTGCTTGAGGCATTAGTTGAGCTTGCCTTAGGCTATGAGTAAATGCTTAAGATCTGCTTGTATACTAGTTGTGTATTCTTCCGCCTTATGTAAAATTAACACTGCCGTGGGCCTCATCACTTTATCCATTCGTCGGTCAAATGAAACTGTGAAATTATTAAGAAAGTAAATACTTTACATATCTGCTCAATTTTACATTTGGATGAATTTAAAAATAAAAACGAAAGCGAAAGAAATAATTTTAAGTTAACACAAATGGGTACCTAACACGTTTTATTCGACGTTAAGAAATGGAACTACTTTCCATCCATCGTTACCAACTGTACTGCGCAAATCTCGCTCAATGCGCCCATTAAAACATATGCATGCAGTGGCAGTGTCTTTTTTCTAAAGTTCATTTCTAAAGTGCTCACTTTGTCGTGAACAGCCTTTAAACACATGTATGGCTATAAGTTATTTGAAATTGTGTTGTATCCTTTCTACTTTCCTCAAATAGCTAGCATTACTTGCTATATATCTTCTTCCAAGCCACATTATCTGGTGCATCACCGGTTAAAATTGGTCCAAATCAATGTAATTTTACTATAGAAAAATTAAAACACCTATGAAAAAGAATTTAAACTACTGGTTAAATTCTAATAATTCTTCGAGCAACTGTATTTCGTTTATTAAAAATTGTATCTACTTGTTTACAAACGATTACGTCAACCTTACATTGATTACATATAGGCCTGTGTTCCAACGACTTGCTAATCAATATCAGCTAATTAACAGGATTTTTAATGATCATAGTTTCAATTATTGAATTCGACGAATAAGCTTTAGAGCTCTTAATTATATTTGCTTAAAAAGAATTATTAGGATATTTTTGGCCTTTATTATTTTGGAAGTTGAATCTAGGACTATCGTGCTAGTGTTAATGAATGAGTTTATTTCGCGTGTCACGCCATTCTTAAGGAGATAGCACTTAATGTGTACCGGTATGCAGAAAGGTTCCATGCTTCTCACAAGCTAAATTTCTCAGTATATGTTGGTGATAATTTTGTATCATGTACGTTCATTATACTGCACGATACCGTTATACCGTGGTATTTTTGCCTTTTATGTAGTTTATGGAAAATAATATTTTCCATACAAGGTTCACGAAAATTGTATAATAGAATTCAAGGTAAATTTACCATCTTATCTAAAAATATTTCTTTCTCAGTAAGTGACGCATACTTGTCACATGTCGTTTCATTAGTACCAAAAAAAATTGATACAGTTCAGTAAATGAAATTATTAATTTGAAAGAGTGTCACATAGAATATAAGAAAAAAAAACCAGGTGGTGGTTAAAACCTGGAGATTATCTCGAGGAAACTCAACAACTACGGCCACAAACATTCCGCGGCTTCTTCGCACGTTTTGAAGAAAAATCTTTGAAATATCACACCATATATGGCGTGTTTGGTTGTTTGCTAAGTATGTCATGTATCACAAGCTTTTTATAGTGGAGCTAACATAAAGGTACCGTATTTTTTTGTTTATTTTACTTTTATTTGTATTTTGTCTATAGTTTATCTTGTTTAATTTACGGTTAAGATGAACGAAAACAGGGAAATAATAGGTGTGTTGGTAATGCCTGGTATGAAATAGTTCTAATGGAAAATATTAATACTCTGAGTGCGCACGAATGTGGTGCGTTGTCACATTGGTGTTATGTTCTAAGGCTCGGATAACCTTTGTCTGTGTGAGGCGGAGGAATGTTCTGGAGGTATAAATATATCAGGGCATCAGAACAGTTGGAAGTAGCCGTGCATGTACTATAGCCGGTCTCCTTGATCGAGGAATGGCTTCCCGTCGCCTTACGCCGGCGGCAACGAGGGGTTTGTTCCAGCCTACGATCGCTACCCCCCAGCGCCCCGCTATTAATCTTACCCCCAGGGTTGCTAGACAACCCGCTGGTTATCTGTTGAAATGATCTGCACGTGTCCAGAGGGGTGGAGAGAGGAGTCTAGTCGCGTGTCGTAGGACTTAATGGCCTCTCCCCCTCCCGCCCTACGTTTTGAGCGCGCGCGCACATCCCCTACTCGCCTGCGATATGCAACAGAAGCCGTTAAGATACTCTATTAGCTGTTAATATCAGATGTTTACCCGCTGCCCCTTCGCAGCCGAGCCCTGCTCCCAACTCCTTCTCCTCCTACTCCTCTAGCTCGTATGCAGAACCCACCGGGACATTTTTCAGCAGAGATTTATCTACGTCAGCTAAAAGTTATTAAATATCCGTGGTATTTTAGCGAAGTATTCAGTGAACCCCAGACGCACTATACTACTATACACAAGGTAATCTTCATTTATTTATTTATGTAAGCTATACATTATATTTTGGAGTCTTAAACAAACTGAAAATAGAAATAGTACGTCTGTGAACAAACCTAGCCTAGCTCTGCGACACGAAAGATTATTTGTAAATGTGTCTAACTAAGATTCGGACATTTTAGGCCAATGCTAAAAGAACATTAAATAGGAAGACGCCATTTGAGTAAATTTACTAAACATTCTGAACTTACTACTTTTAAATATTTCAGTCTAATTCTATTTTTATGTATATTTTCGTAATGTCGTCTTCTACAGTCAAATATTACAAAATAAATGCTTTAAAAATTATGCAAGAAGATAATTTAAAACCATAAATGAACTGCTTAGGTTAATCACTCCTTTGAATTAACTGCAATGGGGGCATAATCATTCTATGAAATGCAAGCACTGGAAGAAACTAATCATAAATACTTGCACTTTATCATGCAATGGCATTTTCTCTGCATAAAGTTATAATTTTTATATTATATAACGTATATAAGAAAATTATTCGTCTCACAATTTTAATTTTTAATTTTTAATTATTTGTACTATAATTGATAAAATAATATTACTAATGCGTGATACGCACATGAAAAATATAGTTGTTTATAGTTATGAGTAAGATGTCATGTAAGCCCTAGAACTGAAATTCATTTTTAGAATGTTGCTACTATTGGTTGAAAGTACTGAAATTTAAATCAATTTTCTATACCTTCTATATTAAATGTAAAAAATGTTAGCTTAGCCATTGAATTACAGTATGACTTCCTCTTGTTAAAAGAGCTGATGCTGAAGGTTAACTATACTAAATAACTATCGACACCCTCTTTTGGAGAAATTATGTTAGAAAATTTTTAACAAGTGTGATAAAAAAAGTGTTTTTGATGTTTCAGCCTTGTCGAAGCCCAGCGTAAATAATGATTAGTGCCTCTAGATGTAAGAAAGTACTGAATTGGGATCCGAAACAAAATGTTATTTTATGCCACTTAATTATGTCACCGTAAAAATTTAATAACGACTATTTCTATCTGTACCAAGAAAAAATTCGAAGCAAATAAAGTTATTAGACTAAATTCGCTACAAAGTAACTAAAATTAATATTACGTAACACGTGGAGCATTCCTAAGGTTACTCTACATCCATGATACAGCACGTTAGATCACGAAAAGGTTGTAGAATGGATTGTTTTATCAGACTTGATTTTTCATGTCCGCTCTACGGAGGCAAATAGCGGTATACTTGAACTTTATCTCCTTACTTTTCGTACATTAGCTAACTCAAACTCCAGATATGTCAAAATGTGCATTAAAGGAAAATAATGATCGTATTGTGATTAAGGCATGCAAGAGTGATTCACTCAGTATAAGTAATAAATTATCACACCGTTCGTTTGTCACATAAAGCGGAATTCATGTGGAAATATAAACTCAGCACGAAAAAAATGGGTCTTCAGATGCGTGCACGCGCAAATTGGCCGGCTAGGTACAGTCATGTGGGATAATTTTGTGCCTAATGGGGCTAACATTTTGTCACATGCATTTAATTTTAAACAAAGGCTTAACAACCCCTGCATTAATGTACAATTTAATGTTAATAATGTATTTTAAACAACATATTAAAGCGAAGGAATTCTTCGAGTTCTGATTTGAAATTTAATTAGGCACGTTGCGGTTTTTGGCACAAAGTTATAGGCTGTTCACTGTAAAGTGAGCACTTTTGAGGTCCAAGTTACTTTTTCCTTTCGGCCATTTTTATCCTTTAACCGCATTTTAAAATAAATATTGACTTATAAGTAATAAACAAAGTATGCAGGTCTATATTCCACCACACTTCTAAGTTAACATCTAAGGCTTAACTAAAATATATCTACTTACAATTATTTCAAATGTGAGGGCTTTCAAAAGTGCCCATTTTATCGTGAATAGCCTATACCACATATGGCTCTAACGCCAGGCACCTGACCGTGCGAGGGGTCAGTTTGCAGCAGCGGGTGAGTGTACTAAGTCGAGGGGTTGGAGGCGCTAAATAACGCCGGCAGGCGGGCAGCGAGGTATTTTGATTACTGATTACACAGTGTGTGAGCGAGGAGGGGCTGTTGCAAGCAGGAGGGTGGCACCGGCACAGGGGTTTACACAGGAAGGCTGTGTTCTGGCAGGGGGGGGGGGGAGGGAGGCAGTGGGACGGCATCAAGAGAGCAGCCTGGAGTCGGACAATCACTTCCCGGTAGGTACATCTCCCCTTCTCACAGCCCTACAGTCGTCGTGGGGATAAAGTGTCTAACTTCTGGAGGACCTGGGTGATTATTCTAAGTTTCGTCGATAACTGTCAACATCGCCACGAACCCACTGTCTCGCAGGCGACGAAAATATTTGTCTGCTTAAAGACGGTATTCAGAGATATTCGTCATTTGGCACGGAAGCATATGTGCGGGCATCTTCAGCGTGCCCACCTTCGCTACTCCAAACTAGACTAGGGCCATTGTCTGAGCACACGTTCGACAGCGTACGTACAAACAAAATATTTCTAGAATTGCTTCTTTTAAAATCAGAGAAATCTGCTAGACACTAAAAATAAGAGCTACACATTGTAGCTTGTGAGAAACAGTACATAATTACGAGAAAAAAAAAGTTTTACAATGAAAAAATAATACCTAAATAGTTACCTTTGATTATGTGGGGAGTGTGAGAATCCGTGTTTGGTAGGTAGGTTTAAACGTGAGTACTTTTCCCTTCGTGACATGTCGATAATGTTTATGTTTACGTGTCACGTACGTGGCCTGTTTGTTTTGACTGATTGTGTTTGTGGAAAAGAAAATATTTCCCTAGGGTAATGTGAAGGAAAGTTAGCAATATGAGTGGGGACATCTATCGATCCAATCTCGTAGGTATAGAACATGGTTGCCAACAGTTGATTCCCAAAAGGCCACAGACCACAACTGGCGCCCATCAATAAAGAAACACTATTCATGTACCTGCAGTTTACACGTGAAATTTAACCGGACTGAAGATCTTTTGTGGTAAATCGGTGTGTCGATCCCTAAAATGATTGTTCAAAAAGTAAATTCATTTTGTAAAACACTTGGGCTTAATCTTTTTTGCAAAGGTGCGATTCAAATATGGGAAACAGAAAGTTGTATCAATTTACCAATCAGACAAATAGAATTATAGATACGTAAGTACCAAAAACATATTTTTTTTTTCTCGAAAAACTGGTAAACTCCGTCTTCGTGCATCACCACAATGCACGAAGCGAAAAGTTTTTTGAAGTGCCTCGACACACTAAACGCAGTTACAAAATGCCCCTCACATACTTCGCAAATAATATATGATATTAGCTTTGGGAAGATTTTAAACAGATATTTCGGTTCACTTGTTCTGGAAAACCCCTCTGTTTAAGAACCAACTCAAGCAGAACTGTCCACATAAACACATGTTTCTCTCAAAAAATTTTTTCAGATATTTCATTTATGTTATGATATATTCGCAATGTTAATTTCAATAGCTTGTACGAATACGTATCAATCGAAAACAAGCCTGTAGCTGAATTTGGACGTGACTAAATAAGAAAAGCCATAAGAATGTTTTTCCACGTGTTATTTTTTGGAGACGAGGAGTTGGGGTAATGGTTATTTCCTGGTATAACTTAAGGTAGGGTTATAACCACTCATTTTGAGTCATAACATTCAGAGTGATGGGTGGGTTAGCAATAAAAAGCAGATACATAGAGCATAGGACATAACCGTGGAACATTGCACACGGCCAGAAACCCAGCGCGAAATCGATTGGCAAATGAATACACGTTTTTATGTATTATTTTTGCCAATGAAATTTTGCGAAAAATCAGGCGTCAGTTGGCAGTGTTCGTAAAATGTTTTAATGATCCGTTATCTCTTATTTGCATACTATGTGTTTATAATATTCCGGCATTTACTTGTTCCCGCAGCGTACCTATGTTTCCTCAATTTTTACAACTAAATTAAGAAGTACGTCGAATATCGTCTTATCTGCTCTGATTGGCTGTTGCATCATGCGTCTGCATAAGAGAGTGAATGCCGCTAGAATCACCTTAAACTTGCTCCGCAAATATTTTTTAAATAGAAGCTGCTATTGAGGTGTTGGTTTAACAGAAGTCACGTTTAGACAAGAGCTCTAAATTGCAGCAGAGGCACTGATTTGAATAAGTATTGGAATGTGTACTTCTTAAAGATATTTACAATATTTTAAATGGAATAATTCCTATTCACATCAAGAAAATAAAATTAAATGTAATGAAAATGTCAATGATGTTATTTTTCAGGGTTCTAACGCAAGTAGTTTATTTGCTATCATAATATTATAGTTTTAAATACTTACAGTTGTCTGCTCCATTAACTGCTTAGTTAAAACGCTTCGAGCTCTTTTCTAAACTTGACTTCTGTGACATCAGCACATTAATAGCACCTTCCATCTCCGAAATATTTGCGGTGCAAAATATAGGTGAATCACTCTTTATAACCACTGTAGACTGTTAATGATAAAGTGAGCACTTTTGAAAGTCCTCTCATTTGGAATAATATTCAGTAAATGTAGTTTCTTGTAGCTTTATACGTTAACTTCAGGGTACTGTGGAATATGCACACTGCGTTTATTACTTGCATGACAATATTTATTCAAAAAGGAGGTTAAAGGATAAGAAATAGCTGAAAGTAAAAAGTAACTAGGGTCTCGAAAGTGCTCACTTTTTTGTGAACAGCCTATACCTTCAGGCACTATGTCAAGACAACTCATGCACACGACCTGTAGAGCGCAGTTGAAAATCAGTAGGTATAAAATCACGGGATTAAATTCTCGTTCACACTACCTGTGTTCTATGGTTACTGTCACACTTTCAATTGGAAACCAAACTTAAAGGCCGTTAACAATAAAGTGAGCACTTTTGAAAATAACCTTAGAAAAAAAGTCACTGTCCCTAAACGCAGGAATTTAATGGGCGCAATGATTGACATTTGCCCAGTAAAGTTGGTAACGATGGATGGAAAATAGTTCCATATTTTGACGTCGAATAAAAAGTGTTAGGTAACCATTTATGATAACTTAAATCATTTGTCTCGCTTTCTCTTTTTTTTTAATGCATCGAAGTGTGAAAATGAGCAGATTTGTATAGTACTTACTTTACTACAAATTTCAGTTTCACTTGGCCGACGCAACGCATGAATAAAGTGATGAGGCCCATGGCAATGTAAATTTTTCGTACGGCGGAAGAATACTTCAGGTGCATACAAGTACATTTTAAGCAAGGCTTTCAAAAGTGCTCATTTAACCGCGAACAGCCTTTAACTTGGCTAAGTGGCGCCAGGTTATACGACGGAACGCGAGCTAGCAAGCGGTCAATAAGGCTCCTGTCCCCTCTACAAGGTTTTCATCTCTACTAACAAAGATCATGTTATCACACACTCTGTTTCCTGTAGCATTTCTGAATAATGTATGCAACAACTTCGCATTATTTCCTGTTGACTGGGTTTTTACGGTGTCTGCCGGTTTCTCCCAGTATCTTCTTAGTTATAGCTTATCTATAGGTACACTTGTGGAGGTAGTCATGGCCCCAATTGCTGGCCATGGCTGCCCAATCTCTCTCTCTCTCTCTCTCTCTGTCGCGATGCATGTCTCCTTGCATGACTTCCTTCTCTCGTAAGTGTAAGGGGTTGGCCCTCAGACGCAACTAGCTCCTGTACTACCTTCGGGCTTCAGGCCCTTACACAATTGAAAACTTTAACATATGACTTTACTATTCGACTTTACATTTGCTTTCCGACATGTTGTTTCTTATGGAGTTTGACACTTTGGAACTGTCAAAGGTAAAGTCAAGCACTCTTCACTTTACGACTTCGAAAAGTTGAAATTTAAAGTCAAAGTCAAGCAGTCATTTTGCCGAGAATCTAACAGAGGTTATGTGGAAAGTGCGTTATTTTATCGTAGTACGATTTTAATCGCGGCATATTAAACAAAGTTCGTCTTAAATTAAATAAATGGCAAACGATTATAATGTGAAGGAGAAATATATGAATTTACATATTTTAATAAGGTAAACAAATGAGTATATGTTTTGAAATTAACTTCTAATATAAATTTTAAGACTGTTTTTTAAAAACTGTACGTAAAATGCATTCCTGGATAGTAATCATAATTATTTTCATAATATGATACACATTTTTACGAAGCTCACAGAACCGATGTTCAATTGTCTGAACTCTGACTTTACAATATTGTATTGTGTATTGGTGATTTCGTCAGAGGAAAGGAAACGTAAAGTCAAATGCTAAAATTTTCTATTGTGTAAGGAACTTTTCACCTAACACTTAGAATTAAGGTAGAGTAGAAAAAAATTGCGAGAGGTCAATGCTCTGTTGTCCACACAGGTCAGTTTACTTTATTAAAATATGTCAATTCATATATTTCCTCATCACATTATACTTGTTTGCCGTTTATTTAATTTAAGCCGAGATTTCTTTAATATACCGATATTAAATCGCCCTACGATAAAATAACGTACTTTCCACATAACCTCTGTTAGATGGTCGGCAAAATGGCTGTTTGACTTTAAATTTCAACTTTTCGAAATCGTAAAGGCAAGAGTGCTTGACTTTACCTTTGACAGTGTCATTGTGTCAAGCTCCATAAGAAACAAGATGTTGGAAAGCAAACGTCAAGTCAAATGGTAAAGTCAAATGTTAAAGTATTCAATTGTGTAAGGGCCTTTTCTCTGTCCCTGCCTTGTCGCCAGGGAGAGAGGCCCGGCCCCTGGCGCGCGTTGATATTCCGCCGCCTAGCGCCACTTATGCCCGGTTGCACCAACATCTTCCCCGACCTGGTTCCGAACCAGGATCCAGCTTGATCTTGGATCCAATGTAAAAGTGTTGCACCAACGAAATTTCGTGATTCTGGGTCTTCGATTCGTCAATCTTGGTCCAACGTGGGAGATCGAGATTAAGTATGAGACACATTTTGCTATTGGTTCGTAATATATGACGTCATGGCAGTAGGCGTATTTTTTACTGTGTATAGAACTAGAAGTGCGATGTTTTATCTGTTGTAAGTGAATTATTGTAGTAGTGATGTTACTGAATAATATTCAAGTGCGTATAACGTTGTTTTAAGTTCCCAAGAAAACAATCGAAAGTAGCTCTGTTGGAGTATTTTTAGACTACATTTGTCGACGATGGCTGTTGATCTCGGATCAAGTTTCGAACCACGATGGTGCAACCGGGCGTTAGCCGTCCTGTCTCCGCGTGCTGCGCCAGCGTGCCAGCTCATTACTACCGCCACCTCGGTACTTCCTCTCTCGCGAACTCCTACTATAATCCATTCACGTTTACGTCACACTTTTCTGAAGTCCTTGCTAAAGTTCTACTTCCAGGATATTCCTCCGTTTCGTGAAAACTAAGCTTAGCTAAGTATATAAAATTACACCTAATTAAAAAAACACCGAATTCATGCACACTCAGTTGTAATAATAGTTAGCATGAGAACTATTTCTTACTAAGCGCTACCATCACACGTGTTTTCTCGCTGTTTTCTTTCATATTTATTATAAATAGAATATTATAAATTATAAAGAAAATACAGTTAACCTACAGTTTTAATGAAAACTAAGATACTTTTGTGTTAATAGAGCTATAAAACGCTTATGATAAATAACATGTTTAGGAAATAGTTAAACACCTCAGACATGGGGGTTAAAATTTCAAAAGGTTTGATTCAAAAAGGACCTATCACCCTCTCCCTTTTACTCCTTTGCACTATTCTACTACTTTTTCTACCAGCAAAGAAAAGTGAGTTTAGAGAGAGTTTGAGTAGAACGGAGAAGTTTGAGTGAGTGAGTGAATAGATTTGGGAGGCTCTTAACAGTGAGATCTTGAGAGCCGATGAGGGTTATTAGGTTAGTATAGAGCGGTGTCGGAATGAAGGGTCTGGGGAAATCGGAGATTCATGAGAAAAACCCGTCGACTTACATTCTCAGATGCAAAAATGAGGAAGATATGCCATCATGAATTGAGCCATGTTTGACTTGGTGAAGGAGAGTGGGTGCATTCTAGCCGCCATGCCAACTGCGGCCCCTGAGAGAGATTTCGCGTGACGCTTAACAGCTGAGGGACCAAGGAAGGGAAACAAACGCGGCACTGTAATGCATAATGAGGGGGGGGGGCAGCGGGAACACTTCCAGAGAAGTCAAAGGTGAGTGGTACCATCCACCATGCTCCCTTTATGATAAAATCCGTCCTTGGGCCTGCAACAAAACAAGCCTGGAATCTCGTGAACGGGAGGGTAAGGAGAATTGCATTCGTCACAAGGCCGCATCTAACCGAACTGCTGAATGATAAAGGCTGTCCACAATAAAATGAGCACTTAAGAAATCAACCTTAGAAATAAGTTACTGCCCCTGCCTGCATATATTTTAACGGGCGCACTGAGTGACATGTGCCCAGTGAAGTTGGTAATGATAGATGAAAAATATAACTTAAGGCCGAATAAAAAGTGTTAGGTAACCATTTATGATAACTTAAATTATTTATTTAGCTTTCTGTTTTTTTATTGCCTCGAAATATAACAATACCAGATTTGTAACATCTTTTATTTTCTTATAATTTGACAGTTTCATCTTACCGACGCAAGAATAAAGTGATGAGGCAAATGGCAATGTATATACGGCGAAAGAATACACATCATGCATAGAAGTATATCTTAAGCAGGGCTTTCAAAAGTGCTCATTTTACCGTGAACAGTCTATAATGAGGTGTTCAGCCCAGTAACGTGCTCTATGGCCACAGGCATCGCACTAGCAATGCAAGGATGTCGAAACAATGATGGCTCGAGCTTAAAATCCCGGCATGAGTAAAATGTTTCTGAACGCCGGATCGGCACGCTAATGGTTCACAGTCGTCTACAATCACCAGCTTCCGTCGTCTTTAGGCTTTCCGGCACAAAGGTAGAATTCATTTTTCCAAAAAATTCTTTTCAAATCGGATAAGCCGAGAGGAGCACCCCTAGAAACCATAAACAAGGATGGTAAACGAAAAACCAATGAAAACCTAAAAAAGATGGGAACTGTGATGACATCCGAGATGGAGGACAGATCCGCAGTTCCACAACCTCCAGCCCTTGCCTTCGGAGCCTCATTATCTAACTGCTACTCCTCCTGTTTTATATGTTTTGATATCTTCTCTTATTCCTCCATTTTATTCTTATGTTTCCTTGTTTTTCTTATATTTAAAAATGTTTTAAATTTAACATGTATATTTTTGTACCCATAGCTTTTACCATTATCGTTTGCAGGTCAAGTTTAAATTTTTATTAAAGTATTTCGGTATTATAATATTTTTTTCTAATCCTGATTAAAATATAAAAACCCTTCTTTATTTAAATTTGAAATTTTTTCCTGAGTTATGTTAATATTTGCATAAATTTCCTTTAACGAGGAGTAGATATTTAATTCCATTATGTACATATAAGTTAATATTCCTTTACAACATACTACAATTGTTTGCATAGTATACGTACTAAATATTTATATAAATATCATACCACATTCCCTTAAGTAATTTATTGGTTCGTCTTATGTTGATTAAAGTTTTTAATGCTTTTCTAATTTCAATACATATTGTTATTTTATAAGTAAGTTAGATTTCTGTAAATAATCTAATATTCTTGTTTGTATAATTTTTGTCTCCTCTTCTTGTGCTCTCTCCTTAGCACGAATAAATATGCAAAAGTAAATGGATTTATCTTTTTAAGCATGTGAGAAAAGCGATGTTATGAGTAATATTATCTTTTTTTCTTTAGAACTATTTGTGTAACATTCGTTGTCTTTGCAAAACCTAACTCTTCTAATGTATCTCATATTTAAATTTGCTGGTATGGTATGGAATAAATTTATTGGATTTAGTAATATAATTTTATTCCGGTTTAATGCTTTGATAAAACTTATATGGTTGGAAACAAATTAAAATTTGTTCATAATTTTCATGCATAGCTCAACGGTAAACATTTGAAACTAAAAGCTGATTTTACACGGTTTATTAGCTTTGTTAATTCTTCTTGTTTATTTCGTATGTCGATTTTTCTCCAGTTAATTTATTAGTATTTCTATTTTTACACTTTTAATATATAAAAATAAGAAAACAAATATTTGTGAAATATTTATTAATTTTCCCCACATTTTATAAATTGGAATAGAACATAAAGATACATTTCCTATCAAACCACACATTTATTCATTGGATCAAACTTCGTTACTTCGCGGTAATTTCCATTAAAATAAATATTAATAATCTTTTATAAATTAGTTACTTCATTTTATTTAACTAGTGTTGATGTAAATACGGTTTTATAATTTTTTTATGAGGATAAAAATTTTAGAACATGGTTACCTAATTGTTAAATCACACCTAGACTAAAAAACGTTAGTTGGTTAAAAAATTTAGTATATGCTTACATTTACTTTAGAGTTACATTTAATTGTAGATGATCTATCTATTCAAAAAGTTTTATTACAAATATTACAATAAAATTCCTGTCTTATTTTTGTTCATCTCTTATATGAAAGTAGAGATTATTGATTGAAGAGATGTGTATTCCTTGTTTATTAAATATGCCTTCAGAGCCTTGTTTTATAAATAAATTTAACAAGTAATAATGTCCATTTCAAAGTTGTTCTAACATCTCTATTAGTCCTGTTAGTATAATTCCCATCACTACATCTGCTCTCTCTGATTTATATTTATAACTTATAAGATGGGTATTTATTTATTTCAATTAGTGAACACCGTTTCTGTATTAGAGTTTAAGATTTATGGTAATTCTGTGTTTACACGTTGAAATAAATAAAAGCTAGTAAGTTCAAATTTTTCTATAAAACGATGGAAAGAGCCATATGAATCTTCAATGTATAAAAACTTGGCATTATTTAAGTACGCTGTATAATTTCTAAAATCCGTTATTTCACAATTATATATTCTTACAGAAGTGCTTAATTATTATTGACGTAACTTTAACGAGCGTATATTCTCCAACTTTGTAATTAATGTATTCAATGGTAGTTGTAAAGTGTTTAATATTATATAAGTTTATTAACCGCTATAATTTTAATCCTTCGTTCGTAGGTTTTAATTTATTTCTAAGTAATGTTGTAATTTTATATTAATTAGAAGTTGTATAGCTTATATGTGGCCTTCCATTATATAGTTATAAAGGAAGTTAATGTATAAGTGGTGCTTCAAACCAGGGCAGGTGATTAATTCAGGTAAAGTATAGGCTTGAACAGCTATGTTGAAATGAAATACAAATTCACCGTGCACACCGTAATGATTTCACCTAAAAAGAAAAGTGTTCACTGAGATTCGAGAACAAAAAAATCTAATGAAATAAAGTTTAACGTAATCAAGCTCGGCGTACAAGTATACACATTCATATCACGCGGAAACAATTGCACCCGGCTTCATCCAGAGCAGTAAATTAAGTTTCTTCTGTTGAAATCTCTCTATCTTTCTCTCGCACTCTCTCTCTCTATCTCTCTCTCTCTCACACACACACTTCCCCACGACTGTGGAAGCGATAGGCGGACTCAAATGAAAGCGGCTTCCCGAATCTACCTCTGGGTTGGGCCGCGTGTGTTTTTTATAGCTTCCGCTCCCCAACCAACCCCCTGGCCCGGAACCCTTTGGAATTGGCCCACCCTACTCTCGGCCGGCCTAGTTAGACTGGGAACGGTAAACCTACTGTAATAACGGCGGGCGAGGGAGGATGGTGGTGTGGCCCAGGGTACAGACGATAAGGGTGGGAGTGCCTGGCGGAGCAAATTGCAGGCTCGTCCGTTCGCGAGTCTTTTGTTTTAGCGGTTTTCTATTTCGGTGCGGCGCTTGGAGGGGTAGTGGATAGCTGGGCCGGTGGTTAGAGCTGACGTCTCAATCAAGGGAACAGGTGACGGGCGCCGGCTGTGTGGGAAATTTTCCGGCCAACAAATCCCCCCCCCCCTCTTCCCACACTCTTTTGTTTCAGGGGCGGGCGCGATGAAAGACCCGCTTCCCTTACTCCCCATTTCCCGGGCTGTTTTCTCTATGTTTTTTTTTTTACGATGACCATTTCCGAGCAAGGCGATGTCTCCATCCAGATTGTTACATTGCCACTAATTCGGTGCGCGCCTACAGACAACAAATATTTCTCTCCTCTCCCAGTCTTTTTTTTTGTTTCAACCGCCGGGGACGAAACAAAGAAAAAGAAAACATCGTACGTCAGAAAATTGTTTATATCATTAGCGCGGCCCTTTCTAACTGGTTTGTATGTTTCCGACACAATGACGACATGATTAATGGTTTCAATCTAATCTTTTCTGAAATAATTCCTTTCAGCTTTTCGTCATCTCATCAGGCACATGAATTTGTATCCTTGGTAGAAAGGCTCTAATAGAATAATATTTTAACTTTTATGGGTTGGATAGTCCTCTCGAGTTATTGAAATACGAATTTTATGAATCTTAAAGTTTTTATGTAATAACTAGCATACGGATACGGAACTTTAGGGAGAATTACAGAACAAAATTCAAGTTAACTGCTAAGTAAAATTAGTGAATGCTTTCTAATAACAACAGGAGTAAATTAATTGAATATTCATGAAGTTTTCGAAACGAAGAAAAATTTTAATATCATATCCTACTAGTAAGCAATTATTTCCATAGTATTCACGATTGGCTTATTATTTGCAGAAACACCTTTATTACTTCCGATAATTTTGTCAAAAAGTACTTGGAGGCATTGGGCCTAAGTGTTTCTGAGTCAAGTGCCGGTCAGTCGAATTTTTGGTTTTGAGTACACAATCGGATACGTTAATTAATTTATAAGGACTTTTTCTTTAGTTCGTACGAGACCACTTTGATAGCCTCCTGAGTAATTTTACAAAATGATTAAAGAAGCCTCCCTTGTCTTTATTAAAACTTATAATCTACTGTAATTATTTAAACCTGTATCTTGCTCAAATACAGATATTAAAGGTGGAGTTACCGCATTTCTATTTGGAAATGATTCTAGGATTACGTAATTGATGCGCCTTAAAATGAAGATTTCGTTTTCAGTTGGCACACAGTCATAAACTTTGGAAACTAATCATTAAGTAAATATAAGGCAGCATCTTTCAATGCATAATTTATGTGCCTGAATCCCATGTCTATATCTACAGTCAAGATTATCGCAACATTATTATGGGAATATCTGACAAAATATTAAAATCTTCTGGACAGAAAAACATATAGTTCGATTGAGATAGTATTACGTGATTTGTTTGTTATTTAAGATGGAGCTGGTGCAGTCTTATAAATAAATGTTTTTATATAGGTGATATAAGTAAATTTGTTAATACCGTTTCCAATAATAATATTATTCCAGGCTTCAGTAACAACATATGTTAGTTCGGGAAGGAGAATTTCAACTACAGTACGTACGTATAGTCGTACGCTTTATTTTTTCCCCACTTAAGTGTTATCCAAATAAATGTGGTTTTATGCACTGAAAATGAAACTCTTGTGTTTTTGCTTAATGTTTTACTATATTTATTCTAAAAGAACTGCATACAAATGTAGACGGTGCCAAATTGGGATGATTATTGGCCTACATATTCGAAAGTAGGCTCAGATAATTTCTTCTGTAATGGTTCCATTCAGTCTTTGAGGTTTTAAAAACATTGCGCCTTGCCAAGACTCGTGTGGCATATCAAAAGTGTGATAATGCTTATGGTATGATACCTGAATTACCTGCAACGAAATCCATTATTTTAGGCAAGTGGAAATTAACTTCATGGTAGAAAATACCGGCTTGATAGTACTATCAAAAGAAAATCGATTATGCCAGTAGATTAGTCAGACATTAATGACTGATTCATTCTCATTTATTCAAAATAATGGGTAGACGTCTCTACGACATGCTGTCTTCACAGATCATTAAAGAAAACATGGTGGTGAGAGAAGGAATGAAAATTTGTAACCAATGATTTGACTTGAGACTTCAGTAATGTACGGAATTCTTTTCACACGCGCGGGTATATATTGTTAACAAGTTAAAACTGAAACTGTGCGAACTGTTCGAAATCGGTGAATCTGGCAGCGGATCTTCTGAGACTGCTTCACTGGAATCAGTTTAATTCCATTGATTATCATTTAAGTCGCTGGTATTCACTGAATTAACAGCGATATCTACTAATCCCTATTTAAATACACTGGTGTGACATTTAAATATTCACTGCAAAATAACATTTCTTCTAAACTTCCTCGATGTAATGGAAGTTTTTCACCTATATATGCTATGGAAATAATACCAAACGTAAGGCTGCAAATATGGGAATGTTTAGCGCCACAAAATAGGGAACGTCCCTATGCACTTGATTGTCTCCTGGATAAATGTAGGAACACTACCATGGTTGTATGGGGAAGAATTTTGCCATTCACACTTTCACAATATACGTATACACTGGTGCGGTAAATTTGCGAATAATTTGTTAAGAGTGTTAGCGCATTTGTCTGATTCGCCGGGAGATAACCGCTCACTAACTGTCGTTCAAGTAAGAATAATTCCACTGATTCAGATTTGGAGCTTTACTTGTAACTATACCATGAACTATAGAGAAAGCCGTACATGCAATTGGACAGCTTCTCAGCGTTTCATGAACCTGCATGAGCTTCGTAACTGCTCCCCGCGAATCCGATGCGTGCGGCGAACCAATAATCTTACACTAGCCTTCGCTCTTTATTTTTAACGTGAATACGTTTTTAAATTTGCTACCGTAGTGGGAGGCAATCCAGAAAATCCGATGATAGCAAAATCGGGGGATAGATTTGGGCATTGCGGCTCCGTATCTACCGTCTACATTCAAAATTCAATTACACCACTCGATTGCCAAAGGATCAAAGAATATGTTACGTTAAGTGAGGACTGTGAAGCATCACCCGCTAGTGGAAGAGGGGGGGGGGGAAGAAGAAAGGGGTCGCCGCAATTTTTAGTTAGTTTCACCGCGTCTCATAACTTCCGCATAGTATAACTTTTGACTAGGAGAAGCTGCGACGCTCGTTTGAGTTTAAATCGACAGCACTCGCCAAGATAAATATATTGTGTGTATAAAAACATTTACTTTGGCTTGGTTATGATGAAATTGTATGAGTTAAATATAAAAAATTAAGAAAACTTAACATAATTTCGGCCTATACTCGTCAAAAAGCCAAGTCGAAATACAGAAATCGTATACATTTGGAAAGAGTATCTCTAAGAACAATCCAGTGATAGACTGCCCATAAAACCCCATATGATCTAGTGATGCCGTGCCGGGAACGTAAGGAAACGTCAAGGCTTCCGAGCTCGTCAACGTAGACGTATTCACGCAAAACAAACGGCCGTGTCCCCAACACAGCCAAACCAATTCTTTTCTAATAAAATTTAACAATTTCACTTCCCCCCCCCCCTTTTATCAAACTCTGAGTGGTGCATATGTTGAAATCTCTTAGAAAGGAGAGCGATAGCTAGTTAACGTTACGTCTCTTTCCATGAACATACAAAACCTTCTTTCGATCCAGGAAACTTTTACCTCCAGAAAGACAGAATATTTTTGTAATGCCTTCTTTCTGTAGTACTGTTATATGCATGCATCTAGGAGTTGTCCATGTTCGTGAATGGTGGACGTCTTACTAAAATTAACGAAGTACAATGAATTTCCCAATTTATTTACAACATTATAACAGGAAGTTAATGATATGACTAGCGAGTTTACTTTATTCTAAGTGCATTGTATAATATTTTTGTACTTTCACAAAAAAAATGTTTGAAAACTAGTTGGCAAAAATACTAGGTAACAAACACAATGTACAAATAAATCACTGTAAACTTTGCAAGAAATTACTGAGAGTATGCAGGATATATTCAGTATTTGTACCAGAGGTATTGTAACCAACCGAAGATATCATGTAGAATTACAAAATTTTGTACTGTAATTCTTTAATTATTTCCTGCAAAATCGAAAGATATTGTTTGGATTTCTACAAAGTAATTTGTCTGCTTAATAATACACAGTAGCTTTTTGCTGTAAATACTGTAAGTACGTCAGGATTGCACAGAACACTTTTGTGAGACCCAGTCCAGCACATCCCTACCCATCTGCGATTTCGAAAATCCACAGTCAGGAGACGGGGCTCGAACCCAGATACTTTACAGAATAAGCAAGTACAGTATCCACTCCACCGCAGGTGCATCTAGACATGGGGTTATAATTTAATCGGTTATACGCCTATGTATTTTCAATAATTTTTAATATGTGGTATTTCACCTTCAAAAGAGAACAAACGTAAGTTTTTACTGGGCTCGCAGTGGAACTATAATTAATCTGACACTTAATTACAAGGAATATGTTGGTCCCACGCAAAAAAATTAAGTAACTTTTTTCATACGGTGGAAAATGATTGCTGCCTACAGCTTCCAGAATTTTCAGAGTATTAATATTTTCTTTATCTTTCAATTTTGTTGCTAATTTCTGTCACTTATATTTTATTCCAAGGAAGTCACGTGAATGTACTCGTATTTTGGAATACACTTTATAAAGTTAGCTATATAGAGAAACGTTGCACGAATAAAATAATATGTAGAGTACTAACAAAATAATTATGATCAATTCTTAAAAGATTCATGAGAAAAGTACATATTTATACTATCGCAGCTAAAATGATAGAAACTAACCCTGGCATGCACTGTTAAAAAAAGTTTGGTGGGGGGGGGGCATTCTTTTCAAACATGTCAACATGCACATTGTCTTGTACCAGGTAAGAAGTGGCCGCTAAGGTAAAAGGATTCTTGGAAAAGGTGATCATCGGCCATTAGCATACATCTTACTTGAACTCCTAAGCTGGTATAAGTCATTTACTGAATATCAGTGTTGCTGCTAGACATTCTGTATAGCAAAACAGATGTTGCCCTTGTTAATGTAAACATACAAGTTTACAAGATTTCTTTTTATAATTTTTTTTACAAAAAAAATTCAACTCCGTTTATAAAACTTATTTACTCTGTGGATACAAATAATTTTTAATTAAGGTGATATTTAATTACCTTACAAAATTGCCTAGAAAATACGTTATGTATACGATGATTTTGCATATAATGTTATCACACAAAGATTAGATGAATTTTGTTAAATTGACAAATTTTTCTAAACAATTTATTAGGACTTAATTTTTGAAAATTAATGCTTGGTTGTACTTAGATTATATAAGTCTGCATGGCTTTCTATAGCAAATTGGTGTGCAAAATTTTGTGGAGATTAGTGTAATGGTTCCGGAACTATGGCAAAATTTTCCATTTTCTGACCTGACATTTCTTTGCAAAAAAAAAAGGCCGGCCAATGAGAATCTCTGTGCTCTTCATTGTTGCTTCTAATTAATACTGTTAGCATGCATAATTTGTTTGGATTTTGTTGAACTGTTTGATAAATATGACATACTAATCAAAACTATTAAACGCCATTAGAAGAGGTCTGTCCCACGTACATAAAAAAAGTAAGTTTACATACCCTACTGCAGCACTACTTGGGTGTAAAATTTGGTGGGAATTGGTTGATTGGTTCTCTAGATATAGCATCAGATATTAATTTTTTTTTCATATGACAGCTGACCTCCCGTGGTGCAATCGGATGGTGCGCCACTGGTCTGGGATGCGGGAGATTCTGGGTTCGGATCCCAGGTATAGGCTATTCAAGGTAAAATGAGCAATTTTGAAATCCCTGCTTAATATCTACTTGTATGCACGTTTTGTATTTTTCCGCCTTATGCAAAATTAACATTGCCACGGGCCTCATCACTTTATCCTTACGTCGGCCAAGTGAAACTTTGAAATTATCAGAAAAGTAAATATTTTTCAAATATGTTCATTTTTACACTTTGATGCATTAAAAGAACATAAAGCAAAAGAAATAATGTATGTTATCACAAACGGTTACGTTAATATATGGAACTACTTCCCATCCATCGCTACCAACTTTACTAGGCGCATATCACTCAGTGCGCTCGTTAAAATATATGTAGGTAGGAGCAGTGACTTATTTCTGGGGTTGATTTCTAAAGTGCTCACTTTATCGTGATCAGTCTTTAAGGCATTGGCGTCAGTTTAAGTTTGGTCATAAGTTAGTTTGATGCCGTCCCTTGATAATCCTTAAGGTATTACTGGGGACCACGGTGGTGTAGTAGTTAGACTACTTGCCCCCCACCATGACGAACCGGATTTTTGGAAGCGGGAATCGTGCAGGACGATGCATCTGGGTTTCCTCATGGCTCTCCCGTTTCCCCCTGCCTGCATTCCGGCACTGCTCCATACTCTCCTCGCTTCACCCTCATCGGCTCTCAAGACCACAATGTGAAGAGCCAAGCGAATCTCTTCACTCAATCATTTACTCGCCTGTTCCTGCACGTGTTTTTCCTCCTCTTGCGGCGAACTATAAAAGCTTTTCTCGTACAGGTGTTTCGAAAGACAATAGACGCAATACAAGTAGAGAAAAACTCATCTCGCGAATAGCCTGTGGCGGCTGGCGTCTTTTTCCGGTCCGGGAGCAGAGATGATGATTGGTCCCTGAGACTGATGGCAGCGCCTCCAGCGACCATCGCTTTGTGAGAAACAGCGTCAACATTGCAGAACTACCCACTCCAGTCATCAGTGACAGTCTCGCAGAGGTAGTCGAGGAGAACAATGGCTACAGAAGCTCGAGAGAATACAAGCTTTCAGGTATCACTCTAGAACATTCAGTTACAGAGTTATGGCTTACTGTGTGTAGCAGAATAACAATTAACGTAAAACATAACAAAGATAAACCAATTCTAGCGTTGCCATTGAAAGTTACCAAAATTTTGTGCGTTTGGTTTTTCCTTTTTGCTACTGAAATTGACTTCAATGTGGTGTGTGTGTGTATAAAAAAAATATATATATACACACACACACACACACCAACACACAGAATGTTTCAATATAATTAAACTGGGAATAAGGACACCGCACTACAGTATGTTTTGAGATTGTGAACATGTGGTTCGCGAAGCCAGCCAAAAGAGATGTGGGCGCAAACAGGTGTAACACGACTACAGGCGTCCGTGATGTGTATTATTGGCACAGCGTGTTGTGTACACTGTTGGCAGGTAGTACTGTACACGACAACTCCATTGACGGAACGGTTTAAAGCATCAGTTTGTCTGTCACAAAAGTTGCTCAAAGCGACGGCCACCAACGTCAACGCAAGCATGAAGACAAGGTTCGGTAAAGAATTTCTGCAAGGACAATTCGCCACAAATTTACGCAAGGCTTCGGAATTTAATTTTTAAGGACCAGCAGAAAGAAATAGATAGTTCGAGCGGTGAGTCACATGCACGATTGGGCCACGACGATTTTATTTCCCTACGTCAAAGGTTGGTGATGTAGATGTCAGGCAACGGGATGCCACGGATAATTCTGCACTTGTTTACTGTTGCCTTTCGCAACTTGTATTTGAGCCGAACCTTTTAACAACTTGGAAATTGTTAAAGGGCCAATGCCAAGAATCGAGCCAGAGGCTCTCGAGCAACAAGCATCAACGTTACGTATTACACTATGGCGGCTGCTATATCACAGGAACCAGATTGACTTTCGTTGAAAAATAAGAAGAGTGTGTCCCATCCCTCTATGTAATCAATACTCGTGATACCCGGGAGGTTTCGTAAGCAACCAAATTTTTCATCTCCTCTTTCGAGGGCATACTTTTCTTCCTTAATAATGAGGTTAGGCAAAAGTTCGCATACATTTCCTACGTCACATTACGACATATAAAATGTCCAATTTGACCTCAAATTCACCCCAGAAATGAGCGATTAACCATAAAAACGCATATTTCTCCCTCCCCATGAAATAAAAGGTAAATTTTGTCACTTAATTATTTTTGCTTTTGATATTTTCCGCACGAGTCCTAAAATTGACAAAGTGAATTCGCGGCTCCTCAAAGTGATAGGAAATATGTTGTCTCTTACTTTATAGGTTATCGGGTAAGTGTGGCGTTGAAAAACTTTACAAGCAAAAAAAAAAATTCAGCGCACTCTACTATTGTACTAAGATGTCGATGTATGCTATTATTAATGACAGTGTGAAATAGTTAATATACGCGAGGCATAGAAAGCTACAATACTTAGGTTACAAGGCAATAGCAGAGAAATAAAGCTAATTTCAAGTGTGGCACGATTAAAAGAGAAGGTGAAATGTTCTAGTGAAAAAGGGGATCTGCTGGGAAATAAGATTCGTGTAGCGCCCTTTCTGTCTCCCCTACGAAAATATCTGGACCACAGTGGTGTTGTGATTTAGACTACTCGCCTCCCCCCAAGGCGAATCGGGATTGATTCCTGACGGGGTTGCCTCTGGATTTCATGCCGGACGATGCCGCTGGTCGGCGGGTTTTTTCGGGGATCTTCTGTTTCCCTTGCCATGGTATTCTGGCGCTATTCCATACTCACCTCGCTTCATCCTCATCGGCTTTTAAAACCCTGATGTTAAGAGCCCTCCCAAATCTCTTCACTCGCTAACCGGAATATCAAAATCCTTAAATTATTCAAATTTCTCCCAGTCACGTAACTTTTTTCCTAAATGTTTCGTCCATCTCTTACTATTACTTTTGGAAGTTAGAATGTCAGTATCATTTATGACCTTTTTGTTGGTAAACCTTTACTCACCATACTCTTCACTTGTTTGACTCCATTCAGTATTTATATTTTCACATGACAATGGCGTACGAGATTCTGCCCCATCCATTCAAATACCTCATAAGTTTTGCAACTATCGTTGATACAAGCACGTGCTGTGTTAATGTAGGGTCGACAGAGCCACCTTTTGGACGATAAGAATTAAATTTCTTCAAAATTTCTTTTCAAATGTATGTTTTGAAAATATTATTAATTTATTGATATTTTTAATTAGTTTATTTAAATCTTTCTTGTAGATGTAATCTTAAAAAATATTTAAATCAATACAAATTTTTTTTTACTAAATTAGGATAGTTTTTTTCGATTATTTACAAATATTTCGGGTTCAAGGTCACCGAGGTAAGGGTCACCTACATCCAATGTGTTCGGGTCAGTAATGTAAACAAACATGATAGCTGTCCGACGTAACCATCAGGGTGTGGCTCACACATCTATGAGCCTTGAATCCACCTTGCCGCTTTGAGAACTCTGTGGCTCATACATCAAAGAACCGTGAAACGCCTTGCCGCAGTGAGAACTTTTTGGCGTACAAATCGTCGAGTTTCTAATCTACTTTGTTGATTTGAGTACTCAAGAGAAAAATAACAAAAGCAAAAATTATGTATACTAATATATATATATATATATATATATATATATATATATATATATATATATATATATATATACATATATATTAGTATACATTATATATATGTGTGTGTGTGTGTGTGTGTGCGCGCGCGCGTATGTGTGTTAAATTTTGCATGGTAAAGGCAATTAAGGGGGTAATATATAAATTCCGGAAGTGATTTTAGAGTATAAATTTAGTTCATTTATTGTATTGGCCAATTATACTTCTCATTCTAGATCTTTCGGTCATTTCCCTGTGGTTCACAGCCTCCAAAGGAAAGATCTTTTAAATTAGTATAGTTAAATAACAATAATAATAATAATATTTCCATAGGTTCAAGAAGAAACGCATTGAAATATTGGCTTTTTTCTCGTTTTAGTAATTACATTATCTACTCAAATATTAAATGTGGTTTGAGTTCAACAAAAACTTTAAGTTCAATTATTGAAATGTCTCGAGAACACGCACAGTATTCTAAAGAAAATCAAGGCAACTCCAGTTCTCTTTTATACTTTGCTAATGGTGGAGTAAATTACGTCGTCTGCATTGAACCTGCACGGAAAAGTTATTCCAGTTATTGCGTATTATATCCATAAGCATACAAAGATTGAGGAAAAAGTTAAGTAAGTCGTGCCACTTTCTTGTGCAGTATGCTCAGAATTGCAGATTAAAATATTAACTTATATTTTAGTCGGTTTTCCAACGGAATGATAGGCGTATGCAATCATCCGAATGTCGGTCTGGAATGTACTTATACCACCCCCCCCCTTTCTAAGCTCTAATAACTTTTAAACTCGTGAACCAAAATTAAAAAACTCGTTCCGCATAAAGAATTTAGTAAGGAAATCTGCCTTTTATAACTTTAAATCATTCTGGTTACTTATTTTCGAAATGACGACAGTTTCAAAATTTGTTGCGGTTTGTTATATCTCAGGAACCATTTAAACGATTTAAACCAAATTGGTACATTGACAGAGCATGATGTAAAAATTTAATTTTTTGAAGCAAAAATGTTATGCTCCGTCGTTTTGGAGGATGGTGCAGCATGGAAAAATAAAGATTTTACGTTATGGCTCACTAACAACATAACAGATTACTGCCGAAATTGTCATATAAGTAATACTATTGTATGCCGTGAAAAATACATGAAATATAAACATATAACGCACGTACTTTCAAAATGGCCGCTATATAAATATTTAAGTTCATTAGCTATATCTGCCATAATTTAGGAACAATTTGAACCAAACTTGTTATGCTGAAAGTAACTGTTACAAGCATCAAAGGTGTCAATATGAAGTCACTTTTGTCAGCCATTTTTTATGATAGCACCATATGAAAAGTAATGTTTTTATGTCAAATCTTGGGAAATAGTCAACCGATTCCTACCAAATTCGGCGGTCAAGTAAAAATAAGCGAACAATGGTCTCGAATCATTATATGGGTCACGATAACTCATGACATAATTATGACACTCATTGAATTGAGCCCACCTCGGGTTCAGCAATGTTTCGCCCAGTATGGAGGTCTCACAACTTGCTGATCATTCTGTATTTTAGGTCACTGACGCCCTTTGAGAAAATTAAATAATTTGTTGTTCATCTGTTTGGTTATCTATGTGCTCAATTTGGTTTATATTTGAGCATTACTTGATAGTGTGGCATTTCCGTTATCAGGCAATGTGTTTACATTTCCTACTTTAGGTGAGATATAAACTTGGAAATTATTTATATAAGACCAATACTTCCAATGAGCACATGAGGTGTCAACTGTACGAGGATAGCAGTAAAGTATCTAAATAAATACTCTAAGTAACACAATTTTCAACCGCATTTTCCGGCTGAAGTCCAAAGTGAGCAATGAATGTATGTCATCTTAAGGTGTAGGCCTACATTTAGTTTCCTTTGATTTGTAAACCACGGTCCAATCAGTCTTTTGGCTCAAAATGTATGGTTTTAACAAACGCAACAAAAGAGATTAGATGGATTTGACCACGTTTTACACAAGACTGTGGGGTGCGAAGCATCGGAGCTGTTCATGCTCTGTCATTCTGCTCGGCCGACGGCCATATTCTCCACCCCGTTGGCTGCCTGTGACCTTGACCTTCAACCTTAACCCGGTAAACATTGACCTTCAAAACCCCAAAAATTTCAATAAATTCCAAAATTATATAAAAATTGGAAAAAAATCAAAAATGTAATAAAATAATTAAAAACTTTATTTTAACAATTATTGAAAATTTTATTTAAAAATTAAAAAATTAAAGTTTTGAATATTTGAGCTTAGAGGGGACGGGGAATCAGAGCCGACCAGCAACCCTGTTATGATGTAAATCGACCAACATATTGGATCAAAGTAATCTTGACCTTGACCCTTTCTCCATGATCTTGAATCATCTTAAACCGAAAATATTCCAAGTTTTCCGAGAAATTTCAGAAAAAAATTGCTATCTATGTAAATTATTATGAAAGTTTTATAAACAATATAAAAATTTATTAAAAATTTGTTTTAAAAATGTATAATAAATTACAATTTTGAATATTTAGGATTAGAACCGGAGCCGACCAGACACCATATTATCTCCTCCCCATCTACAATTATGAATACAAGATAACTTAAACAAAACCTTTGACCTTAACCCCGTACCCAAAACATTGAATACAAAAACAATTGCAAGATTCTGCAAAATATCTAAAAAAGTAAATAAAAACTCCCAAAAAATTATTTAAAAAATGATAACCAATTTATAAATACATTAATTTAACAAAACTTACATTTCCGGGGGTTCCCTCAGCATCACATTTAGCAGACGACTGATCCCCCGTTAGTAAATCACCTTGTATTAACACCCCCCCCCCATTTCCGTTTACCCGCACCATGGCTCATTCTTTAAATTACACTCCACCTGCCATACAGATTTTTTTCCGTTTGTCATTTGTTTACATTTTAATCATCTAGGTGGTACTAGTGTATCAGTTACCGATCTACTCCCCAGGCAGTACTAATTTCTCGATTTTAGCACCCGGCAAGCTGTAGTTCTCTCTCACCTATGCTGGGCAGTCCATATTGGATTCCAATTTTGCTTAGTCAACTTTCCTTCATGATCAGTTTTCGCATGACAACCATCTTGAATTTCATTCATGTTTTGTTATTCCATGTCAGTCATCTTAGATTTCATTACTAGATACCACAACATCATCACCTTGTTTCCCAATTACTTATATTCTATCATTCTATGTCAGACATCTGGGACTTCATTTGCCTAAGCCACCAGGTAGCAGCCATATTTGTCTATGTTTTTAACATGGAGAAGGTGCTGTCGACCCCCCTCCCCCATAGTTGGATTATATTTTCAATGCCTACGTGGCACTAATCTCTCGATTATCCCGCCTGCTATCGGCCTGTACTGAATGACGACGAAGTCCATACCTGCAAAATATTTATATTGACATATTTTGTTTTTGTTTTATATTCAACATAAGTATCATATTTTTTTATTTCTTAAATAAGTAGATACATACATGTATAAAAGCAGGTAGTTTTTATCGTCAATGCGTTAGTAGAAATATAAACTATGGCCCTCCTCCTGCACATACTCGCATAAATTTTATCTAATACAGACTCTTGTAATTGAAATTTTATAACACTGCATCAATAAGTCTTTCAGAGAAACTGAAGGGGCTGTAAAATAAAGTAAGCACGCATTAAGTTGTGTAAATAAATAACATTTATTTACTTATTATATACATTCTGTATTTCTAATTATTTTGTACACTCGACTTTTACATTTCTCAGATGTGTGCAGATCATGGATAGTAGCTTACAGTCTCATCTGATATAATCCAGAAACCTAAGTTCATCGATGACTGAAGCTATCACAACAATGCTGCGTTTTTGCAGAGCAATCAAATGTCTGAGTCTATCAACAAGTTCGTAAGTGTCTTCGGGAAAAAAAACGAGCATACTTAACTCATTGTGCCTTCTTCACACTACTTGTCGACGGAAACTCGTTGTGAAAAGTGTAGTAACGTCGAAAGAATCATCATCCTTTTCACATATTTCATCAACACTTATTTTATAGTCATTATCATCAATGCTGTCATCATGATCGTTTTCATTTCCTGTTTCGTTCTCAATATTAATCTTGCCTTTCTTTGCAGGAGTCACGTGGTCTTCAACAGTATTTAGAGCCGACAAACCGTTTATTTTGAAGATTGTCGACTACATGCAAACTTTTTGCAAGAGTACATCACACACATGCCGACTCTAACTAGCCTCATAGCTGTCTCATTCCGTCATAAGCATTAACTGTATCGTCATAATTGTCTGTGGAAATAATACCCATCGATGCAGCCGAGGGCATTGGCGACATCACTTTCTGGCTCTCAAAAGACGAACCCTTGCAGTTTTTGACGTGTTCCTTCATCGTATCAACTTGCATAAACTGCATGTGGCCATTGTCCTAATACTTCATCATGCGAATTTCCTTATCATCTGCTAACAGTTTAGGTAATATATTAATAGGAGGCAACGAACTTATTACACGTAGTTTCTCAGTTGGCGAAAAAACACTACATTTATCGGCTTTGGTGTGTTTATTTAAGTAATCACGTCGAGTGAACTGCCTGGAACACATATAGAAGCCAAGAAAAGCATGAGATGGGTTTTTCAAACAGTCACTCTTCTCATTTCGCCGCGCATTGCAACTGTTACCGAAGGACTTGGCACAGTAAAAGCATTGTTTTCCTTGTAATTTTTGGCCAGTTGTTGAAGGTATGCGTGTAGTTGTGCATGGCATGCTCGGTTTCACATCGTCGATGGCTTCTTTCGTCTTCAAGCATACATGAATTCATACACTTCTTAATTGCCGACAGACTCCTGCCGACTGCCTCCTGCAAATTGATGAAGGAACAAGTCAATAACTGCAAGGATTCGTCTTTTGAGAGCCAGCAAGTTAGATGTCGTCATACCCTCTGACGATTATGACGAGACAGTTAATGCTTATTATGGATGAGGTTTGCATGAAGTCGACAAGCTTCAAAATAAACGGTTGTCGGCTCTAAATACTGATGATGACCACGTAACTACTACAAAGAAAAGTAAACTTAATTTTGAGGACGAAACTGGAGGTGAAGGCGATCATGAAGACAGCATTTATGATAATGACTCAAACTACAGTGATAATAACGTATCTGATAAGAAGTGTTATGATTCTGTCGATGTTCCCACACATTTCATGAGTTTCCTTCGACAAGCGTGGTGAAAAAGTCAGAATGATTAAAGAAAACTAGTTACATAGATCCAGAAGATCCTTATGAACTTGTTGATAGACTCAGACATTTGATTGACCTGCAAAAACGCGGGGAACACTCACGCATTGTTGTGATAGCTTCAATCATCGATGAACTGAGGGTTCAGGATTATATCAGATGATCCAGATGGATTATATGCATGATCCGAACACATCTGAGAAAAATAAAAAATTGGAATGTATAAAAACATATAAATACAGAATGTATATAATAAGTAAATAGATTTAATTTATGTATATACAGTAATATTTGCTTATTTTCTTAAACAGTCCCTACTGGTTTTCTGAAATACTTATAAATTCAGTGGTGTAAACATTCGATTTAGAGAGTCAGTATTATATAAAATGTATGTGACCATGTGCAGGAGGAGGGCCATGGATTAATTTTCTTTTAACGTATTGACGATAAAAATTGCCTGTTTTTATAAATATATATATAAATTACCTGTGTATATGTGTATATACTTATTTAAGAAATAAAAAAATATGATACTTATGTTGAATATAAAACAAAAACAAAATATGTCAATTTACATACTTTGTAGGTATGGACTTCGTCGTCATTCAGTACAGGCCGATAGCAGGCGGGATAATCGATAGATTAGTGCCACCTAGGCATTGAAAATATAATCCAACTATGGGGGAGGGGGGATAGCACCACCTATATGTTAAAAACATAGACAAATATGGCTGCTACCTGGTGGCTTAGGCAAATGAAGTCCCAGATGGCTGACATAGAATGATAGAACATAAGTAATTGGGAAACAAGGTGATGATGTTGTGGTATCTAGTAATGAAATCTAAGATGACTGACATGGAATAACAAAACATGAATGAAATTCAAGATGGTTGTAATGCAAAAACTGAGCATGAAGGAAAGTTGACTAAGCAAAAGTGGAATCCAATATGGACTGCCCAGCATAGGTGAGAGAACGACAACTCGCCTGGTGATTAAATAGAGAAATTAGCACTACCTGGGGGAGTATATCGGTAGTTGATACACTAGTGCCATCTAGATGATTAAAATGTAAACAAATGACAAACGGAAAAAACTGTATGGTAGGTGGAGTGTAATTTACAGAATGAGCAATGTACGGGGAATGGGAGGGGAATGTTAATACAATGTGATTGACAGGAAGGGGATCAGTCGCCTGCTAAATGTGATGCTGAGGGAACCTCCGGAATTGTAAGTTTTTTTTTTTTAATAAATGTATTTATACAATGGTTATAAATCTTTAACTAAATTTTTAGGAGTTTTTAATTTTTTGAAATACTTTGGAGAATCTTACAATTTTTTTGTATTCATGGTCAAGGTTACAAGGTTTAGGTCAAAAGTTTTGTTCACGTTCTCTTGTATTCAGTATGGTAGTTGGGGAGGAGATAAGAATGTGGCTGGTCCTATCTAGTCCCCCGTCCCTGTTAAACCCAAACATTCGAAATTTTAATTTTTTTTAATTTTTTGAAAATAAATCTTAATATTTTCATAATCCTATTGAAATCTTTTTAATGTTTTATTTTTTTATTTTTTGAGATTTTGGGGATTTTTCGAATTAAGGTCATCAAAGTTGGAGTCAATGCCATGGTCACTTGGATTCAATATGGTCGGGTGACGTCATAACATGGTGACTGGTCGGCTCTGGTTCCCCGTTTCCTCTAAGCAAAACATTCGTAATATAAATTTTATAATTTTTAAAATTAAATTTCAAATAAATTTCTTAATATTATTATTTATTAATATTACAATACATTAATTGGGATTTTCCTTTTTTTATAGTTTTAGAAATATTAAGGATATTCAAGGTCAAAGATTAAGGTCAAGTTCAAAGATTAAGGTCAAGGTCGCTGACATCGACCTTGGCAGACAAGATAGCGGTCAGCCGACCGGAATGACAGAGCATGGATAGCTTTGATGTTCCACGCCCTCACGCCCTTGGGCCAAACTCAGCCAAATCATTTTACTAAAGATAAAGTAAAATTGTAATATAAATGCGGTGCATCGAACAAAGTTGCGCGAGGGAGTAGATTTTTATAGATTGGTGCAGCTGAGAAGAGAGCTCAGTGGAGTTTCATTAAACAAACTGCACTCAGTTTTTTGTCACTCAGTTTTTTGTAACATGAAATTAAATTCAGGATTGGGTAATTAATTCAACCCTTAATTTGTAACAAGATAATATACAAGGAACAGGCGGCAAAAACGCGGAAGACTGCCACAGTATACAAAACTAAAGTGGCAATTAACTGGTTATGTACTGTTACTTAATCACTGCTTCGCCTTCCGTGCCATCGAGTGAAAAGGACAGAGAGAATTGTTATATGATAGCGACGGCGGCGGGGGACAATCAAGCATTTCGAATTACGTGCACATTGCCGACCCTGGTCGGTTTGTTTCCTGCGTTTATCTGGATAATGCTCTGGATTACTGGCCTCGTTCTCTCAGCACGACTCGGGATGCGATGAACCTTCCAGATGATAGCCCTGAGACTATAAATATTGCGACAGGCCTCCGGGCCGCGAGTGGAGTAGGTGTTGGAGTTGAGTGAATGAGTGACTGAGTTCCGAGCGATATATGACAAGCAACGACCAGCAGAAGGGAAGTCTGCGACTGCGGGTATCAAGCAGTGGAGTGTGCGGCTGGCAGGCTGAATTATTGGGCTAGATCCGTAAGTGAAAGCCATTATAAATTATGAAAAAAGATAGACTGAACACATGTTGATAAAGTGTATGTGTCAATTGACAGCAACCAACAGAGACATTTAAGAAGGACGTTAATTAGAGTTGAAATTGATATCAAGTAATACGCTCACTGATAAAGATAAAGAGTAAAAATGGGGACTGATAATTTAATGCTGTAAATAAAAGCGGAGTAAATAAATTAGAAATAGAATTTAGTTTCTTTTATTTTTTAATTAAGACCTCCATCCCCACGAACTTAGATACGGCCCTCAGGCGTCCCTCATGTAACACTGGTGTCAGAAGGGGGTTGGAGACAATTATTAATTACTCAATTGTAAATAAAGTTAGACTATAGACAAGGAGATAGTGATTTTAAAAAATAAATTGATTAATTCTAAAAGTTGTGTGTGAAAATAATTAAAACTGTTTTACAACTGACGCAGGGAATATTAACAAGGAAAATGTCTGCAGAACTGGAGGCACTGTAAGCTTTGATTGGGGTGCTAGATAGCCAAGTGAGCGCAACTGTAAATAGCTTGAAATAAGATGTAAATAACCAAATAGTAGTGTGAAAGATAGTGTGCATGACATAAATACCCAAGTTAGTAATGTGGAAGATAGTGTACATGATATTGTAAATACCCAGATTGGTAGCATGAAAGAGAATGTCAATGATGCTGTAAATAACCAAATTAGTTCTGTAATGAAAACTGTAAATAGTGTAAATGAGAATGTGGAAAGGAAAATGGACTCCATTATTTACAATGTAGACAGGAAATTGACTCAGTTAATGAAAATGTAGACAGGATAATAGAAGCCATTAGCGAGTTAGTGAACATGATAATTGACATGTAAGTGAAATAGTGAACAGTATCAGTGGAAGAATAGACAGTGTACAAGAAAGGATGGACAGTGTCGAGAACGAAATGAAATAGAAGATCAGTGCAGTAGAGAAGCAGTTGGAGGAATTTCTTCAGCAACAGAGCTTTACAACAAATTCATCGTCAGCCGAGTAAAGTGAGGAGGCAGTGCAAGACGAAACCAATGCAGCAGCCTCGGAGGAGAGTACGATGATCTGCGGAATTGGTGTCGCGTAACTAGCAGTGGTGAAGGGAGTCTCTATTAAGCCCGGTCCTTACGATGGCCAGAATTCATGGCGGGAGTACCAACACCAGTGTGAACTAGTCGCCACCCTAAATGGCTGAACAATCGAACAGCGAGCTTGCTCCCTCGCCGCTGCACTGTACTGAGAGGCCCCGCACTGAGCATGCTACAGTCTCTGCCAGAGCGACATCGACTGGGATACCCCACACTGGGGTCGACCTTGGAGCTTCGTTTCGATGACCGATACATGCGACAAGCCCACCATGCACAGCTGCGAAACAGCATCCAGCGACTAGGGGAGCCACTGCAGGAACTATGGCAAAACACTGTTCTGAAAGGTTGTCCCAAGGAGGCATGTGACATCATCGCAGTCGGCTTTTTCATCGATGCCATCGCTGACACAGAGGTACGGCAAGCGGTACGTCTGGCTGCACCCTACAACATGCAAGACGTCCTGGCCCGAGCACTGGAGGTGGAGCCAGCAAGACAGGGAGCCGCACCCTGATGCCAGGTACGTGCAGTAATTCTGAATGAAGACAACGAATACAGCATTAAGAAGACACTGAAAGAGTTACAGATTTATGTGAATGGTATCGCTTTCAAGGCCCGTGCTACAGAGTTTCGCCGACCCCTCACTTAAACGGCTGGAGTGTTGGACATGTAAACAGCCGGGGCATCTGAGAGCCTACTGCTCACAGCAGAAGAAACAGCAGAATCAGAAGCGGGATAAGAGATAGCGAGAGGCAGGTGAGAATACAGCTCATTCGGAAAACTTGTAAAACTTAAATGTTGGGGAGAAGGCCCCAACGTTCTTACTTTTCCGACGGTAAAATAGGATTGGGATGCAATACTTGTGGAGAAGAGTCTGAATGATGTCCCTTGCCAGTTGGTAGTCGACACTGGGGTGACAATAACAGTAGTGAGACTAGAAATCCTCAGGCCTTCCCTCCCAGCGATCGCCTGACAATATGGAACGATGATATTTGACTACAGTAACAGGTGAGACCACGCCAGTTAAAGGTAAGAAGAAACTTATCCTGAAGCATGGCGACCTTAGCTTAGATCACTGTGTTTACATAGCAGAAATAGAAGATGAAAGTATTTTGGGACTTGATGTACTATGTAGGCTCTAGGGTGCTGTATTTATACTCGACTTGGTGTGCTACAGGTAGGCAGTACAGAGTTGGTAGTGTCTATACAGCATGATTTGTCTACCCCAGTTAGCTACCCAGAAGCATGTGGTCAAACCACTTTGGTACCCATTCCTATTGAAATTATCATTTCAGGCATATGTTAAGGAAAGTTTGTCAGACATTTGAGTCTAATTGAGCCAGTAGAAAACTTGGTGTCCTGTCAGGTAAAGTCGTTGTAGCAGTGACTTTGGTCTCTTCTGATTCTGACAGTTTTACAGTTAGAATGATGAATTTGTACGATAGCACAATACATCTTGAGGAGGGGGCCATGGTATATGGGAACTTCAACATGTTCTAGAGTATTCTAGAGTAGAATACATAGAATGCCCTCTACCAGAAGTATTGGATGAACTGTTAGCATGAACAAAAGAAAATCTTTGCTGGTGACAAAGTTGTCTCTGAATTATTAGTGCAGAGAAATAGGGATGCCTTCTCGTACAGATTATATGACCTTGGGAGGACTAATGTGACCTGCCACCACATTGATACAGGAGATGTCAGAAGCTTACAGCAGCCACCAAGACGACTACCACTAGCTTCGCATGAGGCAGTTAGGTGTATTCTGAAGGAAATTAAGATAGTAGATCTGATAGAACTATCAGTTAGCCCATGGTCGTAGCCCATTGTACTTGTTAATAAAAAATATGGCTCTGTGAGGTTTTACATAGATTACCGCCAGCTTAATTATATCTCAAAGAAAGACTCATATCTGCTTCCAAGGATAAATGACACATTAAACAGCCTAGCAGGTTCACAATGGTGTTCTACTTTAGAGATGAAGAGTGGGTATTGGCAGTGCGAGGTGGCCCCAGAGGACCAAGGAAAGACTGCCATTTTCGAATGCCTGATGGAAAAAGTTGTGCCTTTAGATATCTGTCAAGTTTATCTAGAATACATTGATGTAATAGGATGGACATCTGAAGAGCACCTCTCTCGCTTAGACTCCGTATCCCAGAAAGAAGTCGCAGTCAACTTGAAACTGGTTCCTAAGAAGTGCCACCTGATTCAAAAGAAAATAAATGTCTTGGGTCATGAAGTGTTGGCCAATGGGATTGAATCAGACCCCGAGAATACCAAATCAATAAGAAATTGGCCGATGCCAATTGACAAAATTGAAGTGTGGAGTTTTCTGGGATTATGTGCCTACTACCATAGATTTCTATCTGGGTTCGCCACGATTGTCAAGCCACTATATGAACTTATTGAGATGAAAAGGAGATTTCATTGAATCAAGGAGTGTGCAGTTGTTTTTTGTAAACTAAAGTAAATGGTGATATCTCCTCCAGTCCTGAGTCTACCGAAAAGTGAGGGTGTATTCATTTTGGAGATTGATTCTTGTGATGTAGGCATGTGAGGTGTTCTCTCTCAAGTTCAAGATGGGAAGGAAAGACCACCATGATGCTTCAGTAAGGTATTGCATAAGCCTGAGATAAATTACTGTGTTACATGCAGGGATCTTCTGGCCATGGTGAAGGCAATTTCACAATTCCAACCCTACCTTTATGGCAGCTATTTTATTCTGAGATTCAACCATGCTTCATTATGCTGGATACTAAATTTTAAGAACCCCGAAGGTCAATTAACCTGATGGATACGGCATCTTCAAGAATATGATTTTGTTGAAATACAGCATAGATCTGGGTGCCTTCACAGCAATGAAGATTCACTTTCCAGGAGGCCATCTAAGCCATTAAAAAATGGTGAATCGCTGATGGTATGGAGGACAAGAATTCAAGGTTCTCTATATTACGATGGAACACCTACCTAGAATGATGAGGATATTAGGAAATACCGGATGAATGATCCCACTTTGCAGCCATTATTAAAGTGGAAAGAAGCTGGCTGTCGGCCAAAATGGCAAAAGATATCTAGCTTGAGTGCAGCAGTCAAAGCATACTGGGCACAGTGGACTTTCCATCTACCGAAGAATGGTGTAATTTACATAGACTGGGAAAGTGATAATGGAAAACACACATGGTTACAGTTGGTCCTTCCAGAATGCAGGGTTATAGAAGTCTTAAAAGAACTACATAATGTGGCAGCCAGTGGACACTTTGTTGTTAATAAGACACTCAACATTTAGAACAAGATTCTACTGCTTTCATTGTCGGGAGGATTTGAGAATTGGTGCCGATTGTGCGATACCTGTACTGCGAGAAAAGGCCCAACGACCAGAGGACGAGGTCGTCTCCAGAAATACAATGTTGCAGCCCCATTCGAGAGAATGGCAGTAGACATTACGGGTCCTTTGTCTGTCATATAGAGAAGTAATCGGTATCCACTGGTGGCACAAGATTATTTTACTAAGTGGCCTGAGGTAATTCCTCTCCCGAACTAGGAAGCATGTACTGTGGCTGAGACACTTATAGAACATGTCTTTTCGAGGTTTGAGGTGCCTCTAAACTCCATTCTGATCAGGGAAGAAACATTGAAGCTGCGATGTTCCAGGAGGTTACGAAAATTCTGGGCATGGAAAAGATTAGGACTACAGCCTTACACTCTCAGTTGGATGGAATGGTTGAGAGGCTTAACCGCACTCTTGAGCAGCACCTGTCGATCTGTAAGGCAGACAACCAAAGGGACTAGAACTTAAAAGGTGCCATTGCTTCTTCTTGCGTGATGCTCAGCACGCGTCGACAAGGGAGATACACTATCAAGGGTGATGTTTGGAAGAGAACTACGCCTCTCCAGCGACCTGCTGTTTGGCCGACCAACAAAAAAGGAAGTTGCAGTCCCTGATTATGGCAATGAATTATGTAACAAACTTGTTGGTATTCATGATTTTGCTCGGCCGAAACTCAGAATGGAGAATGGAGAATGTCAAGTAATGTAGTTCCAGAAGGACAACTGGTGTAGCTGTACAACCCACAGAGGATAACACCACAGAGGATAAAAGGGTACTGCCCGAAGCTACGGAAATGTTGGCAAGGCCTCTTCAGGGTTGTTTTAAAAAACATCTATGATGTGGTCTTTCGAATTGGTCTTTAAGGCTCTCGGGTGAAGCTGTAGGTTGCCCACATCGACCGAATGGCGTTCTACAAAGGACTTGGCATTGCAGAGTTTGTTCGGGACAAACGGCCTTGAGGAGGGGGCATTGCTAGATTCTCGCTGTTTAACCTTCCACGCGAGCGACTAAAAAGGACATGAAAGAGTTTTTATCCGATACCGATGGTGGCAGGGGGGACAATGAAACATTTCGAATTACAGGTTGTTTTGTTTTCTGCATTTATCTGAAGAATGCTCTGGATTACTGGCCTCGCTCTCTCAGTTCGACTCAAGGTGCATTTAACCTTCCAGATGGGCTCGAGAATATAAATATTGCGACAGGCCTCCTGGCTGGGAGTGGAGTTGGAGTTGAGTGAAGGAGAGGTTGAGTTCCGAGCGATATAAGACGAGCAACGACCAGCGGAAGGGAAATCGGCGACTCCGGGTATCAAGCAGTGGAGTGTGCGGCTGGCAGGTTGGACTAGTAGACTAGATGTGTGAGTGAAATACATAATAAATTATAGCAAAACATAGACTGAACATGTGTTGATAAGGCGTATGAGTTAATTGACTGTACCCAACAGAGACAATTAAAAAGGACGTTAATTAGAGTGACAATGGACATCAAATAATGCGCTCACTGATAAATAGAAAGAGTAAAAGTGGAGACCGATATTTTGATGCTGTAAATAATAGCGAAGTAAATAAATTAGAAAATAATTTTAACTTCTTTTTTTTTATTAAGACCTCCACCCCTCACAAACTCAGATAGGCCCCTCAGGTATCCGTCATGTAACCGTGCAAAAAACTAACGTTGTAGAAAGGAAAAAATTATACCAAAGACGTGAGAAGACGTGGATAAATGCCAGAGAATACATGCTACAGTTATATAAGAAAATGAGAAGGAATAAACAGTAAAACATAGCTTGGTGAAATCTATAAAAAGCCCATATTGTATACAGACTTGCAGTGATTTTTTAAGATAATAGTTATATATAGATTATACAAAATCAGTACATATAGATAAATAATGTTTTTGAATTGAATAAAATTATTTTACGCATAAGGATTTATAATAATAAATAAATCAAAAGAAAACTACTTTGTTAATTTTAAGCGAATTTCAGCTTCTTAAAAACTTCTGTTCTAATAATATGTTTCCTTTGCGATATGTAAACTTCAATATCATAGAGCTGTAATTTATATATCTTTTTTTAAGGCATCGATCATGACATACCTACTGATTTTGTGGTTTATATTGCTAATTTTTCGCAAGAAGTTAGCAATATTAAAATCTAGAACACATATTTGTAAACTATTGCTTTATATGATAGTTACCAGCATTCGAGGAAGTTGTTAATAAATCTAACCCGATTAAAATATAGCCGATTAATTTGTTCAAATTATGTTGTTGATATTTATTTTTCGGGAATTCGCGCATTACAACTTCCCGTACCTGTGAATAGTGCATGGACCCGAGAATTTTTTTGCACGTTAGAGGCAATTCAATAAGGTCGACACCGACAATAACACGCGCGTCCAGCGCCTCGTCGCTTTTACGTACAAGGCGCTGAACCTGCATGCAATGCTTCCGCTGTTACGTTTTCTTGTGCAAACAAGATCAGTAACAGTCGGATTTTATTACATGCGGTGAAAGTTCATAGATTAAACTCCTACTGTACCGTTTTATATTTCTCGTGCCTATTAAGTAAACTGCGCAGGAGGGCTCTAAAAATGTCATTTTTAAATATTTTCTTTTTTTACAAGCTTTTATTTAACTTGTGTTAGGTAGCTGTCCAGCGCTTACTGTTTGCCGTGTCTAACACTTTACGCGAAAACGGAGAGGAGGGTGGGAACGGACTTAATGGGGAATCGATAATGACCCTTGGGGAAAGAGATGAGTTAGTGTAGTGGACACCCCCTCCTCTGCCGAGTGTGTGGGGTTTTTGTGCCCGACAGCAATGTTCGTATTTAAGCGAAAACGGTGATAAGGTTGTAATATAGATAGAGATAAGGCGTTTAGTTTAAGGTAAATGTGCATTAATTATTAAAGTAAGAAATGCAATATTATTAGGCTTATATGCTACAATAGCAAAGAAGAATGAACTTTGATAAAAACCGTTAAAATATTATAAGGCAATTAAAACGATCCATAGAGGAGTGGCTTGTGAAAGATATAACGTGTAAATAAATTTAAAATTTACAATCAGTTTCACATAGGGGTAGTAATAGTAATAAAAACATATGCATTTAATGAATGTAATAAAATATATTTACTGATACCAACCTTTTAGTCTTTCAGTCTCACTTTTTTTTTTCATTACTCTTCGTTAGGTTGCAGCCCGAAGTACGGAAGGGGCCATCAGTGTTTAATTGCACATTTTTAGTAATTTTAGTCTCATTGATTATTTTTATTATTATTATATAGGTAGCCTATTTATACATTCACAGACTCGTCCGTCATCGGGATCGCAAGCAATAACGTTGACGGACGAGTCTGTAAATGTATAAATAGTCTACATTTATAATATTTAAAAAAATTGGTGAGACTAAAAAGTGAAAAGTAAATTAACTGTAAAAAAACTTTCAAAACCAATCTTTCATTTATAAATGCACTAAAAAGAGAAAAATAACTATAGCAGTAGTTACATAATGGGTAGAAATTATAAGACGCGGGCAAAGAGGCGTAATAAAATTTATTGCAAATTGATATTTTTGTGTGTGTGTGTGTGTATATATATATATATATATATATATATATATATATATATATATATATATATATATATATATATATATATATATACATATAGTGTATAAAAGTTTGGCGCAATATAGAACGCATACATCATTAGCGTAAGCGTAGTAATCCCATATCTTGCCTAAGGCTTTTAATTATTCGCAGTATAGAACGTATACCTCATTAGCATAAGTGTAGTATGCACACATCTTGCACAAGGCTCTTAAATATTCACAATATAGAACGTATACCTCATTTGTTTCAGCATAGCAAGCAAATATCGTGCCTAAGGCTTTTAACTATTCGCACTATAGAACGTATATGTCATTTACGTAACCGTAGTAAGCACATATATTGCATAAGGCTCTTAATTATTCGCAATATAGATCATACACCTAATTTACGTAAGCGTAGTGAGCACATACCTTAGATATTCGCGCCAAACTTTGTATACTAAATATAAATGGATACAAAAATATTAATTTGTAGTTAAGTTTATTACGACTTAATACTATAAAATCAAAACTGCACAGGCTTAGATAATAGTTTGTTATCTTTTCTGGCAAAACGTTGTATTTGCAGGACCTTTATTTGCTGAGACATGCGTATACGCGCAGTCAGCGAACGTACAGAAAATATGTCCGGACTACTAAGGCTGTTTCCCCATTTCATTCACGTAAAGACATGTCCATAAGTCTCCCCGCCTGTGACGTCGCTAAGTTTATACTAGTGCCATCCCAATACCTAGTGTAGTACACACAGCGTCTGTACTTGCCAAGTACACGAAGTTGCCTACTTGTTGGGTGAATTTGCTTACTTGCGGTGGTCGCCATATTTGTTTTCAAACGTCACGTACAAAACATATTTTGGGAACTTTTTGTGGTACTACTTACCCGCCTTATTGCTTATTGCTCTACGAAACACCCAATGTCCAACATTATTTCCGCGTTTACAATAACCTAACGGTTACACAGTACTGATGCATTATTGTAATTTTTGCAACAATACCAAACAACACCATAGACATAAACGTAACCAAAGACAACCAACATAAAAAACAAAACGTTAATTTACAGTATAAAGCATAGAGTTGATAGCTCAGAACGTGTTTACTAGAAAGTAAACACGTGTTTACTTTCTAGTAGTTCGTGTTATTTACACCAACTATTTACACTTACTAATAAACATATTCTATTGCCCGAGGGTGAGATGATACTCCCAGCACACCAGCGCAGCGGTGTGACATGTGCCATCCCGGACACGGCTGGCGAAAGACTGCGCAATACAGAACAGAAAACAAAAGAGTATTAAATCAGTCCCAGGCTGAAGGCCATTACTGGTTGAAATTATACATTTGTCGATATTTAAAATTACAGTGTCAGAAATTAAAATAATGTTATGCAATTCAATTTAGTAATGTTAATTTAAAAAGCGTTAAAAAATATTTCTTATGTTATCATATGAACTATGAATTAGTTCAGGATTTAAAATTAATTCGTCAAGTTATAAAATCAGTCCCTCGGTCTCCTTTCCTTGGACAGCCTCGTTCCTAAAGTCTGTTCACGATAAAGTGAGTACTTTAGAAAATGAACGTTAGAAAAATGTCACTGCCCCGGCATGCATACATTTTAATGGTTGCACTGAGTGACATTCGCCCAGTAAAGTTGGTAACGATAGATGGAAAGTAGTTACATATATTAACGTCGAATAAAAAGTATTAGGTAACCATTTGTGATGATTTAAAATTAATTCATTACTTTTCTGTTTTTTTTTTTATGCATCGAAGAGTAAAAATGGGCAGATTTGTAAAGTATTAGTTTTCTCAATATTTTCATAATTTAATTTGATTGACACATAAATAACGTGATGAGGCCCGTAGAAATGTTAATTTTACCTAAGGCGGAGGAATACACAACGTGCATACAAGTAGATCTTAAGCAGGGCTGTCAAAAGAGCTAATTTTTCCGTGAACAGCCTTTACCCACGATCTCCGCTAGCAGGAGACCGAGGGATGGAGTGTTAGTGTGCAATGCAGAGCAGATATGCGACGCGGGGTCCGGCTTGCCTTGAGAGCCCAATCATCCTGTATGATTGCCCGGTCTCCCGCTCCTGCCCCCAACGCCCTACCTTTCTTAATCAGGGGGATGGGGGGTGGCAGTGGGGGCGGCGGTGGTTAAGCCCCTGTAACGAGGTAATGGCGCACATATTTTACAACTCCCCAAATAACCGAGAGGGGAGACAATCGCCCGGGCCTTCCCACGCACCGCGGATTAATACACGTGGCCCTAACACAGACATCACTTTGGAAAATTATAAATTTTCTCTCAGCTGTTCCGATCGGTAACGTACGTCGCTGGACCGGCTCTCCTTACCTCCTTTTTTTTTTTATTCCTCCGCCTGTTCTTCTCGGATGAAGAGGGGGGTAATTTTCCGATGGACAGGACTCCACGCCCCGGCAAAAAAAAAATCGAAGCAAGAAAGAAGAAAACATTTTTGCCCCGCTATTAGAAGATTATCTGTCTCGGGCCAATTCAAATAATGACTCTATTTTAAAGTGCGCGGACAACAATGCGCCCGGGCACACCTACCAGTTTCATTTGCTTCGCCTGCCGGCCGACGGAGTCCCGCTTCTTAGCGCGGCCCATGCGAGCGCGCTGAGCTTAGAAGCCGCGCTGCCTAACGTGTCCACTGTCGGCATGCGGCCAGCATCTGAGCTCTTCGGAGATGCACGACTGCCAAAGTACTGACGACAATGGTGTGTGGTTGTGTTGGAGACACGACCGTTTATTTTGCGTGAATACGTCTATGTTAACTAGCTCGAATGCCTTGATGTTTTATATTTTACGTTCCCGGCACCTGTTCCCTCGATCATATGAGGTTTTATGGGTATCACTGTATTGCTTTTGAGATGCTCTGTCCAACCGTATACGATTTTTGTACTTTAACTTGGCTTTTTTACGAGTATATGACGACATTGTGTTACGTTTTCTTAATTTTTGACATTAAACTCATACAATTTCACCATAACCACGCTACGCAATTTTTTTAATACCACGCGATCAATTGAAACTCAAACGAGCATCGTAGCTTGTCCTAGTCAAAAGTTTATTACGTGAAAGTTATGAGACGCGGCGAAACGAACTCAAAATTACGGTGACCCCCTCCTAGCCCTCCTAATACGATGCTTCTCAGTCCTTACTCAACGTAGCATATTCTTTGACCCTTTTGGCAATCGAGTGGTGTAACTGAATTTTGAATATAGACGATAGATTCGGAGCGGCCATGCCAAACTCTATCCCCCGGTTTTGTTATCGTCGGATTTTCTGGATTGTCTCCCACTATAGTTGCAAATTTAAAGACATATTCACGCCAAAACACACAAAGAGTCTCCTCGAATAATATTGCAAGACACGTAAATGATCCCCAGAAACGTTTCCAAAAGTGGTATTTCTGTGCTGCGGTGTTTGTGCCGGCGAAACAAAGTTGTATAGCGCACAGTGCACAGGTCGTAATTGAGTATTGAATGTTTAGATGTTAGCAACGTTTTGCAATAAAATATTAGCAGCTATTGACGCTGTTGCGAAATACATAGTTGCTGACGACATACGGTACTTAAGTATGTTGCAGTATTTTTGTAGTTACAGTATTGTTTCTGTAATACTGTATATAGTAGAATTATGTTTGTTGTTAGTAACGTTCATTTCCTATTATATAAAGTTCTAATACCGAATACTTGCATTGCATATAGGCCTACTTACACGGACAGAATGTATCTACGTAAAAAATTAAATGTAGAAATATATCCATATAATGTTATTCCATACCTAACTTTCAATCATTATATCTTACAGACAGCGCCAAGTTCAAGAATATCGTTCTAAAATATCGACGTTAAGTGACTACCTTTACAAAAATCAACTTTCCATTTACCAAATTGTCACCACATAACGCCAAACTATGTCCACGTTCAAACAGAACTCCCACCGTACACATATGTTAATGGGTACATATTTTACGTAGTGACTGAAACGTGTATTCTTCCCGCGTTGTATTCATGAATAAATAGTGAATACGTCAGGACATTTATTCACTCTACTCGCGAATGCTGCGGATTCTTTTTAAATGCATTGTGAGGTTAAGCCAATAAATTACGACTGCTATGCTACAATGTGCACCGTGTAAATTGTTTTGTTGATGCTATGCAATTCTCATAATAATATAATGAATGTTTCCACGTGAATGAGAGACCAGTCTAACGACACAGCAATTATTATTATTATTGTTTTTGTATTTTTCCAGTAATGTAAAAGCTACGATTGTCTTGGATAAATTGTTCTAGGAAGTGGGCCCAAATAATTATTATAACGTGTATAAATTTTCATCCGGACGATACTTTTAGACAGAATGTAGAAAAACCAATATTTTGAAGCTCATAAGAATGGCACATCTGATTAGAAAATAGCATTTATCCTAACTATAAGCCCTTCATGGTAAAGTGAGCACTTTTCAAAGCCCTCTCACTTGGTATAATATTCAATAAATATATTTTATTTCAGCGTTAGACATTAATTTCTGAGTGCAGTGGAATAGACACACATGTGTTTGTTGCTTACATGGCAATATTTATTTAATGCGGTGGTTAAATGATAAAATAATGGCTGAAAGGAAAAAGTAACCAGGGGCTCAAAAGTGTTCACTTAACCGCGAACAGCCTATAATCAGAATACTTGCTACGCCGAAACTTTGATTACTTTGCTTAAGGTAAGTGCTTGAGGTAAGTGGCGGGAGCGGGTACAGTATCCGCACACGCCACTTTTTAAACTATCTATGAATGCAGCTAGGCTACGATCATTTTTAAAGGTTTATTTTAATAATTCTGTTCAAGTTGTGAATGGACTCCAGATGAAAATTAATCGCTGGTGTCCCATATGGCTCTACTGGATATTATGTTTTTATTACGAATAAAAGAGTGGAGTGATGTGAAGAGATTTGGGCGGCTCTTAACAGCGAGATCTTGAGAGCAGATGAGGGTGATTGAAGTGAATATGGAGCGGCACCGGAATATAGGGGTGGGGAAAACGGGATGTCTCCGAAAAAACCCCCCACGGCAAACGGCATCGTCTGGCACGATTCCCACTTTGAGAAAATCCGGTGACCCGGCCGTTGATTTATCCCGGTTCGCCTTGGTGGGAGGCGAGCGTGCTAATCGCTCAACCACAATGGCCCCCTCGTGTATAAGACAAAGTCTTTTTTTTTTACCACAGGGTACCTGCCTGCTCGGTACACGAATTTAGTCTTAATAGTATCTTAAATATGCCGTTCAGAAAGAGTTTGAGAAAATAATCCCAACAACAAGGTGACTTCCATGGCGCAAGCACCTATGGATACGGAGGCCGCGGTGGCTGAGCGGTTAGTCTGCTCGCCTCCCACCAAGACGTGCCGAGTTCAAACCCCAGCCGGGTCACCAGATATTCACATGTGGGTATCGTGACGGACTATGAGCTGGTCTGCAGGTTTTCTCGGTGAGCTCCCGTTTCCCCCGCCCTTTCATTCCGGCGCTGCTACATAGGCTTACTTACCTTAGTCACCCTCATCGACTGTTCTGGGTTCGAAACCCAGGTGAGACATGACGTGTGTACCTTTTTCAGATTATGTTTAAGTTGCTATAATATGCCAGCCGTCCCGCCATTAGTTCCTTGGCATGGAAGCGAGGCAATAACAAACTGTAAGTGATTTAAAAAAACGTGATATAACAGTTTAGAAACCACGTCTTCTTTTTGAACCAAACTTTTACGTAGCCTAGGATGCAGCTAATAAATTATATTTCTGATCTTTTCACCTGAGATTAAGCTTGCTTAATGCAGTCAAAAAGTGCATCGATGACCGCAGTGCACACACACACACACACACACACACACACACACACACACATACATACATACATATATATATATATATATATACAACTAGGGCCATCTGTTTTTCCCGAAAAGATTTATTTATGCGGAGGCTAGACTTCAATATCCTATGTGCACACTTGCTGTCTTCATTTGACTGTTGCCCGTTTGACTGTGTGTGAAGACAGTCTGTTAGACGAGCGAGCCAACAAGCATTATGTTTCTCCGATACTGACCGCCCGTAATTCGCGGGCAGACAGTTAAGACGCGTAACAATTTAAACGATCCAATCAAGAAAGGCGGTTTCGAACTGAAGTAGGTTTGGAACACAACTTGTCCTGGAACCATTTCGCGAAGAACAGGTTATTAACAACATGGTATGCCCGTGGACACTGCTCTAAGCAAGCTCAAACGCGTAGCACATTGAGGCGAACTGACATTTAATACCAGTGCGAATATTCTCTTACTTCTCATCGCTGATTGCTCAAAAATGTTTATGGTAGCCAACTACCGAAAAAAATACTATACATTTAGTAACGCGCGCTCTCATAGCCCGCTTTACTTATTACAAAGTTTTTTTTTATATTATGGTTATTATATTTGGCCATACTTGTATGGTAGTAAAGAGACCCCAGCAGTTCACGTGTACGAGAAGATTTTTTCACTGTCGATGGTCTTCAAGTGAAGATGTCACGCTTTGTAGCCGTTAGACTAAGATGAGGTAGACCATTTATTCGTCATCTGCGCATGTGACAAACATTGGCCTACCCCAAAGGAACACAACTGTTAAAGTTACATGGTCAACAGTGGTGAACGTGTTTGTTTATATTTTAATTTTTAAATGATATGCACTATTATATTAATAAAATAGTTTTACCAGTGCCAATTCAATCAAACCAGTGCCAATTTACCAGTGCCAATTCAATAAGCACTGGAAATTGGTTAGAGTAAGAATAAAAACATCCCAAAAGCACTCATTTACTAAACAGTGTTCTAACCTCAAACCCAATCCACGCTATTTTTGCTAGTCGTATTGGCAGAAAAGCAGCTCAATGTTGGGACACGAAGATTGGTTGTGCGCAGCCAGCGAGATCGGTCTACCTCATCTTTAGTCTACGGTTGAAGTAGAACCGAGGAATACAAAATAATGCCACCTGATAACTGCAAAAGCATTATAGGCACTGAACTGACGTATCAAACACACATTTGGGGTGTCGTGGTCGTTGGTTGAGCATCCAGGAAATTTTTCTACAGATTTAGCATTTAGCTTAGTATCATATTTATTTGCAGCCATCCAGAGTCTTAGTATGCGGATGCAAAACTACCGCATATATTCCAGACTGTGATAAACGTGTAATGAAACATAGTCTACAGAAATATAACTACTGATATAGTCACAACTCGATCGCACAAATATTTATTTTTGTGCACCTTTCTTTCTTTCTCTTGCCTCGGCTGGCTACTAATATTATGTTATCAGATTCCCTTAAATTGTTTTACACTTACCATACTCATTGCCCACTGAGACACAAGAACAGCAAAATTATCACAAATTAGTAAAATGCTGAAACATAACATGGAGCAACACAGAAGAATAAAAAGTAATGTTCTAACTACTTCAAAACAACTCTAACTAAGAGTAGAAGCAGCGGTATCTCGTAATAAAATGTTTAATAATGAAAAATTAAATCGGATATAGTAACAATAAATCATTAGATTTAGTCCAACATTAGGGTTTCTTGAAAAAAAAACGAATTATTATTCATTTAACATCTAAGTCATATTTCTCATATGCAAAAATTGTATTGAAAACTTGTCTCAAATGAGAAAGTCCAAAATAATTGTACTATAAGAATTTTTCTGAAGGAAAAAAAAAAAAAAAAAAAACCTGTTTGAGAAGAAAAAGATTTATGAACCGACAATGGTACTGAATTATTGGCTCTTAAAAAAATTAAGTTTTTTTTATTAGATTAATTATCTCAGACTCTTTTTGTGTGAAAAATCAATTCAATATAGAGTACAACTTAACGTTTCTTCTGAAAAATTGAAATTTAATCTAGTGATGCAGTCCGTTTTAATATAATCGAAAATTGACTTAGCTGCAAAACCAAGTCTTAGATGTGATGTTGGTGGCTGGAATAAAAAAGTAATTTTTTTCACTTCCTCAATAGCAAAATGTTGCTCAGCCTAGTCGTTTATCTGCAGTAAGAACATCTTTGCTTCGCATCTCTTCAGATATCCAGTTCTCAGGCTTAATCGTGTTAATTAAAGTTCATATCACCTCATTATAAAATCTTCAGTCGCAGAAAACTACAATATATTATAATTATAATATTTAACTCCTCTGATAGTGTCGTTCCATGTACACAATAAAATTTTATTATTTTTGTTACGCTTTCTTACAAAGAAAAAAATTCAATATTATTTTTTAAACATAAACACATTCCTTCCATGTCTCTCATAGATATGTAGTATTAACTAAAATATGAAAGTTGGGTTTGGCAAATAATTAAAAAAAATGTAAATTAACCCTAATCGTAACTCAGATGTTACAAAAGGCTCCAGGAAAATGGCCGAACAGGTCAGACACGTGGTTTTCGAATACGGTAGAAGATTTTAGACATGTGTTCAAGTTTCAGCGAATTTACCGCAGGAAAACCATCTCAACTTTAAAAATCAATCAAACAGTATTTACACTAAAATATTTCCATAAATTTTAACATTGTTTCCAAGATTCCATTAGTTACGTTACACAATAACGTGTTTGTTACTAGAAATTTTATGTTTTAAACATTTGGCGTATGCTAAGTATTAAATTTCTAATAGTAAGCCTCACATTTCATGTAGGAAGTGGTAATCAGGGAGTACGGGTGGTTCTTGGACTGGAGACCGCCTGGAAGAATTGGTTTTGTTTTCTAACTAACCTATTACTAAATGTTAAGTGTATCCCGAAGGTAGGACAGGAGCTAATTGCTTCTCAGAGCGAGCCCCTTGCGTCTACAAAGAAGGGAAATCCTGCGAGGAGAGATGCATCGCGGGAGAGAGGGATTGGGCAGCCATGGCCAGCGATTGGGGCCATAACTACCTCCCTATGAGTACTTATAGCTAATACTATACCTAAGAAGATTCAAAATTATTGCTCGCATTCAATACATACATGCCACGGGAGAAAAAAGGTTGGATTTCATTCTTTAGTAGAAAGGAAAAACTAGTCGAGAAGTGGGCACTATTCTTGGTGTTTTGACACAAAATGACGCCGGCTTGTAACCAGAGTGATGTGCAAGAACATCACCCTGGTGAGGGATGTGGCACTACTGGGCCTCTTCCCTCCGAGGGGCCACGATGGCCGAGCGGTTAGCCCGCTCGCCTCCCACCAAGTCGAACCGGGTTAAATCCCCGGCCGTGTCACCGGATTTTCGCATGTCGTAATCGTGCCGGACGATGCCGTTGGTCGGGGGTCTTCCGTTTTCCCCGCTCTTTCATTCCGGTGTTGCTCCATACTCACCTCAATCACACTCATCGGGTCTCAAGACCTCGCTGTTAAGAGCCGCCCAAATCTCTTCACTCACTTTCACTCACTCTTCTCCCCGAATCCGCAGTAGGTTCGCTGGAGCGAGCCGCCAGTAAGTGTCAGTAGGGCCAACACTTGCTTGTTTTTGCATGACCAGAAGAAGACGGTAATAGCCCGTGCAAAGAAAAGAAAAATTAACCTAACTTGAATGTCTAATCTAACATAAATGACTAATAATAACATCTGTCCTCGGGGGCATATATCAAAACCTAATTCTGCGCTACCTCGCAACGAGCATGCCTCCTTAGGCATGGGCTGTAATTGAGTATATTTCCACCCATAGTGCTGCAACTGCACGGAGCTACGCATGGGTGGGGGGAGGGGGTGGGGCGTCTGGAAGAGTTGGGCAAGGAGAGTATAAAAGCGACTCGGAACAACCAGATAATTTTCGAAGCGGGACGAAAGGAGTGGAGTAATTCGTGGACTCCAGCAATTACCCTCCTGCTCCAGAATCACTGCTCGTTCGAAAACACTGATTTATAACGACCGTGAAGCAACTCTGTTGAGAATAAAGCAGTGGACTGCTCTTATAGCTTCAATGAAACAATCACTATTCTGAAATTTTCCATTTAGACTAAAACTTTACGATAGTCACTGTGTTTTCTATTTATTTTATTGGGTTAATTTTCCCTTCCTCCCGCACTTATCTCAGAACGCATATGGCAGGATGATGTAAAAATAACTACCGTAAACCACCATCTAAATATGGCTTCCTAAATTTCGAGCTCAAAACATTGTGGCGTGAAGGGAATGAATGCATCGGCCATCCGGGCCATGGATTTAATCCTAATCGCGCTGTTTTACAGGCCTACCTCCAGTTTACGGATTTCTTTAGAAAATAACATAGGTGAAACATAAATATTTTCTACAGTAATGAATGTTAAACGAAATAAAATAAGCGGCTTACACTTCTTCGGAATTCATCATTTGTGCTTCAGATGATATTTCTTCGGCAGTTTTGTTAGCATCTTCTCCTCATCTCCGACTGTATTTAAAGTTAACTAAAACTATTTTGATGAACCGCCAGCATTTACTGTCAGTAGTACAGCGGTACAGTGAGAATGTGTGTTATTTCTAAGGCCTATAAAACATTTTTAATTTGTGTATGAACGCATCCTGGAATTTGAAGCGATAAGTGTGCTTTTTAATCATCTGCTGGAACGGACAGATCCGCAACTGTTTCTAACCCCGTTCAGACCTAATGCATTTAATTTTGTACAGTACGCACGTGTGGATAGTTTTTAGTCTATACTGCACACTGCAGATCTCAATAACCAATGATCTTCCCTGTGGGAAAATGATTTGCTAACTGTCTTACTGGTCTGGGTCATGATTGGTTCATATAACTGTAGCTGAGCATATATTCTACAGATAATTGGCTGTGACAACGAAACAAGTGTTGTGTCGACATAAGTACATTACGCAACGTACATTTTTATGTTTGAAACACCTGAAACCGTACATGATAGTAGATCTAAAGGGTTAAACGGAGTTAGTGTTTTTTCTTTGTAGTTTTTTCTCAGACCATACGGGAAGTACAACTTCAGCAGGTTGATGCATCTAATGTATTTTATTCATGTGTCAAAACAAAACTTGGTAAGAATTATTTCTACTATTTATTAAAATGTGAACATTGTAATGGTTTTCTTCATAAATTATGAATATTTTACATTATTTTCACTACGACGAAAAATAAGATTTAGTTGCTATCATAAATTGGCTAATGAAAGAGTTAAAAATGGACTCTCATTTGAAGAGCTTCATTACGTTTGAAAGTAATTTATCAGGACGCAAATCTGATCAATAATTTTTATATACAAAATACTTACTGAAGGATACTTTTTTTTTTGCATTTAATTGACTAATTAGTGAACAACAGGGAAATTAAATCACTTTACAACGGAATGTGTAATTATGAATTAAATTACCGACGAATCAGTGACACTTGGTCCCTATTTTTACGGAATAAATTGGAACAACATCTTTTGATTATGAGTGAAATACAACTAATTTAGTAAGTTATCATAAAGTATTTCAAAGTATGGTTATGCTGAGTAACTTTGTACCAATTAAGGGCAACATTATGCCTCACATTTTCACTTTCATTCGCTGTATGGTAATTCGCGATTAACAATTTCGTTTGTAAGGAACATGGTCGTGCTCAGGGATTCGCCTAACCTTCATTTGAAAAAAATCAGGTAGATGGTACAGTTACAAAGTTGTCCTGATTGTACAAAGTTGTCCCAGCTGACTAGATGTTTTTTGTTTTTGTTTTTCCACTCTTTATGAACACTTAAACACACCTCTGAATACTTCGCACCCGTAAATGCATAGCCCTATAGCTTTACGTAAACACCAGCTAGAGGAGTACATATAAAATGGGGTGTGTCTGTTGAGGGGACACGGCCGTTTGTTTTGCGGGAATACGTCTACGTTGACGTACTCGGGCGCCTTTTTTTTTTTTTTACATTTCCGGAACCGCTTCACTCGATCATATGGGGTTTCATGGATATCACTGGATTGCTTTCAAGATGCTGTTTTTTAACTGTATACGATTTCTGTATTTAGACTTGGCTTTTCGACGAGTATAGGTCGACATTGTGTTAAGTTTTCTTAATTTTTTACATTTAACTCATACAATTTCACCATAACCTCACCACACAAATGTTTTTATACACGCAATCGATTGATATTGACGAGAGCTGTCGATTGAAACACTTAAAAGAGCATCGTAACTTCTCCTAGTGAAGTCAAAATTTATACTACGCGGAAGTTATGAGACGCGTCGAAACGAACTCAAAATTGCTCCCCCCCCCCCCCCCCCAAGTTGCTTCGCAGTTCTCACTCAACGTAACATATTCTTTGATTTTTTGGCAATCGAGTGGTGTACTTGGTTTTTGAATGTAAGCGATAGATTGGGAGCTGCATTGCCGAACTGTAGCCCCCGATTTTGTAATAATCGAATTTGCTGGATTGCCTCCCACTATGGTTGCAAATTTAAAGACGTATTAACGTCAAAAAATTGGCAGCGAGTTAAGAAAATATACTTCCTTAACGTCTCACTAAAAGTGTATTTTTAACCCGTTTAGTCGCCTTGTCCACGATGGCGGACATGTTGCAAATTAACGATATTTATGATTGGCACTGTACATAGTTGGGCATCAGTGTCCAGTCTTACTTGTGGCTAATCTGATTTATTGAATTTTCTACACCTATTTGACATGAATGGTTAATGCCAGTAAATGCTGTTCACGATAAAGTGAGCACTTTTGAAATCAACCTTATAAGAAAATGCACTGCTCCTACCTGCATGTATTTTAACTGGCGTAAAGACACACACGCGCCCAGTTACGTTGGTAACGATGGAGGGAAAGTAGTTCCTTATCTTAACGTCGAATAAAATGCGTTAGGTAAAACTATTTGCGACCACTAAGTTATTTATTTCACTTTCTGGTTTTTTAATGCATCGAAATGTAAAAATGAGCAGATTTGTAATACATTTATTTTTGTAATTATTTCACAGTTTCACTTGACCGGCGCATAAATAAAGTGATGGGGCCCATGACAATGTAAATTTTACATAAATTGGATGATTACACAACGTGCATACAAGTAATTATATCTTAGGCAGGGTTTTCTAAAGTGCTTATTTAACCGTGAACAACCTATATCAACCAGCACGCAGCATGTTGTTGCAAGAGAAGAGCTGAACGCAGGTAGAGCGCATACCAAAAAATCACGTGATTTCAACGCTCCAACTCGGTAATTAATGTGCGACCGAACCTGCTAAATCTGTGTATAGTTACACTGGTTCCTATTAGATTTTTTTTTTCTCTTTTGCCCACACATGTTTCAGAATTGGAGTGCTGTTTCACAGTGTCACTTATTCGGCACATGAATATTAGTCGTGTGGTCTTTGGCGAAGTTAGTTATTATCAGCGACGGGAGGATACGTGACGCGTGCGGCTCAAGGTATCGTCGAAAGCGCGCACACCAGAGATGGCAGAAGTGGGCAATCAGAAGTTTAAGAGTAAATCGGCCATTAAGGGAGTCGAAGATAACGTGTATATGGTCTGCGCTTGGTTGAGCACTTTTGATATTGACATTTGAAAAATGTTCTGCTTCTAACTGCATTTACTTAAAAGGACACATCGGCCTACTCATTCTCAGTGTTGGCACAAATGTAAAATCATCAGTCTTATGTATTAGATTGTTTTTATAGTATATACATTTTTAATCTATGGACGTTGTTTGTATTGCACGTTCGGTTAATGCAGATGAAAATAAGATATAAGATTAATCACGTCTGCAACATTTTACCCCATCAATTTTATAGCTACACTAATTCGACGCATCAATGAGTGTATCGGTTTCATGGCAATATTAAATGTACATTTCATAGAATGGCAGACAGAAAAACAGATGCTAAAAGTGCCTTCAAACGATCTGAACTACGAACAGTCTATACGATAGTAACAAGAAAGGAAAAATAAGAACAGTTTTCAGTAGCGCTCAGCCACGGATATAAATTAAGGTTTATAATGTTGCGTTTAAGTTGCATCATTGTAGATTTACTAATATCCCTCGGACATTGAACTTTAAGATCTGAAAATAATTTAAAAACCAGCACATTCTAGCACAGAAAACCTCATGAAAGTTCTTTTTTTTTTTAAATAAGTGACACTTTTATTACATATGTAATAATAATAATAGAAAATAACTACATAATCATCATTTCCTTGTCTATCAAACTCGCATCAAAAGGAACAGAAAGTCAATTTATACTAAATTAAAAATATAAAACAAAAACCTTAGCTGTCTTGAGTCTTTAGTGCTGGGTCAAGGTGCTTGAGTCAAGGTTCTTGAGTCTTGGGTTTTGTGTCTTGGGCCTTGAAACTTGAGGCAAGTGTCGAGTTTTTTTTTTTGTTTTTTTTTTTTAGGAATTTGAATTATTTTTTTTGGGATTTTTTAGAATTATTGGCTTCAAGGTCATCAACATCTAACATCTAACATGGCTGACGATATAGGCACTAGTCGACCTGGTGAGGGCCAGTCGTGTCGGGAGCTTAGTCAATCCACCTGTTATCGAACCCCGGACCACCTATATATATATATATATATATATATATATATATATATATATATATATCTTTAATTTTTTTTATAATTTTGTATTTTAAAATTTATTTAAATTTTAAATAATTTTATGCATTTTAATTTTTTATAATTGTATATATTTTTTGGGAATTTTATAACATTTTCCTGGGTGTTTTTAAAATTTTCTGCGACTTTTTTGTGTTCAAGGTCATTCAAGGTCACGGTAACAGGATCAAAGTTAAGGGTCAAGGTCACGGTCACCCATATTCATTATGGCAGTTGGGTGATGTCACTATATGGCGGCCAGCGCCGCCGGTGGCAGGTGCAAGTTTTGTCCCATTTAAATTACATTATGCCCGACTTCTCTATTTTATTTTACTAATATTAAATTCTAAAATTCAGTCTAAAAGAGATTAAAAGTCCTAATAAGGGTGGAAGTTCTCAGCTTGAAATGAGAACTGGCCAGCTCGAAATGAAGGTAGATGGCCGGCCGCTTGCGGTGGACACTTTAGTTCCATCCTTGAGCCACCCTCGCTGCAGGTATGCGAGCCTCTCCAAGGGTAGCGAGGCCCCGCGCGCAGGTATTATCACCTGTACGCCGTGTTATTATCCGCAATCCCTTACATAAACAAGACGCGGCCCGAACAACGCTCTCGCTATCTCACACTTGCCTGCCCGAGTGTCAGATTCAACACGCCTGATAGCGCCGCGTGTCTTAATCACGCCTTCCCGGGAAGACAACGCGTCGCTGTTATTAAAATACCTGCTATCTGGATCACTTTGTCCCGCCACGTACTAGTAGATTTTCACTGCGCGGTACTCTATAAATGGTTCGGAGAACAGCAGTGAATGAGTCATTTGATAATGCATCTGCGGAGGAGTATCTTGGGTGGGGCCGTGGCTTGTTTTTTTTATTATTATTTGTAGATGCTTGGCGTGGCTTTAACGTGATGTTAATGGCCATTCGTTGCGGCCTGAGGGATGTAGTTTGCATATGGGATGATTGATGATATGCAATACTCGATCACATACTTCATACATGCAGTAAGGTGAAGACATTGATATTATATCCGTTAGACTTGCTTAATTGAGACTCCATATATCGATATCAAAATCGTGTTAATACCATTCTATAGGCTGTTCACAGTAAACTGAGCACTTTTGAAAGCCCTGCTTAAGATCTTATTGTATGCAAGTTGTGTATTTTTCCGCCTTATGTAAAATTAACACAGCCGTGAGCCTCATCACTTTATTCATGCGTCGGTCAAGTGAAACTGTGAAATTATCATGAAACTAAATATGTTACAAACCTGCTCATTTTTTACACATAGATGAATTTAAAAAAAACAGGAAGCGAAATAAATAATTTAAGTTGTCACAGATAGTTACCAAACCCTTTTTATTCGACGTTAAGATATGGAACTACTTTCCATTTATTGTTGCCAACTTTACTGGCCGTATGTCACTAAGTGCATCCATTAAAATATAAACAGGTAGGAGCAGTGACATTTTTCTAAGGTTGATTCCAAAAAATGCTAACTTTATCGTGAACTGCCTTTAATGAAACATTAATGCGGCAATTTTCTTGGATGGAAATTTTTGAAACGATTACATTATTATAGTTGTGAAATTGGAGTTCTATTTACAAAACATTCTTCTCTAGATCACGAACCTTTCTTTGTGTAACTTCAAGATCTTCTTGATCGCATTTTCAGTTATCCTGTGTGCATACGTTGGCACAACGTCCAACGAAAAAGTACACGCACTTTGCAGAGGATTCGCACTCGAGACGTAGAGCAGATTGCCCACGTCGGTTGAGCTGTGCTTCGGTAAGCCTCGTATTTCTCCCCGTCGATAGGTTTTAACTTTAGCCAAGGCTGCTGTCGAGATTCTCCCCTGCAATGCTATAGGCTTCACTGTTCATTAACTGTTTCTTCAAAAGAAGAACAACAAGTACCCCGTTGGCATTTTACGATTTTACGGAGATCTCCGTAACTGAGATGGCTAAGAATTTACCTCAAAACCACGAGGTACCCGGTTCTAGTCTCGCGTAAACTATCGAGTCGTGTGTCATTCGTAGTTATTAATCTAAGTTTCGAGAGTCAGTATGTAAGTTTATACCCATACCACTGTGTACGTGGTGGAACAGTTAAATATTATCAATAGTTCTTTTCTGATATTCAAATTTTTAATTTTAATTTGAATTAATATTTGTATATGTATGAAGTGCTTGCATTAATTAGCATACATACTTTCTGGCATGTATAAAATAGTACTCTCAAGAACAACATTGTAGTAAAAATACAGATACCATTCATTTTAATGATTAAAAGATTTATGTTTTCTAACCATCTACATCTACTTCACACACAAGCAATCAAGAAATCAGGTTTAAGTACTACTTCAGTATAGTAGCAAATGAGAACATCGAATATTTTAAGTTCTGTCAGGGGAAAAATGGTAATTGCCGAACATGACGAATTTTAATACAGTATTATCAGTATTCAATCTTAATAATTTACTTTGACCAAATTCCTTGTCAAGGATCTCAGGTTCTTGCTAAATTAGGTATAATCTGAGGTGTTCTCTGGGTAGTAAAAGAAAACTCAGTGCAGTTTACTTAAATATTCAGTTACCATTCCTCTGAGGCCCGGTTCTCAACAATCAAAAATAAAATTCAACATTACCCATGTGTCCCCTAAGTGCGAGATTTATTGTGGTACTAGACAAATTATACTATACCCTTATAGAACAACAAATTATTCTCATTACATCATAATTGATATTCAATGTGTTACACATTCTAATACTAATAACACTTCTTCAAAATTTCAATTGAATATTCATAATATTCAATCATTAAACACCAGTTCTTGCAACTAGAACTTTTTTTTTAAAGCACGTAATATGGAAAATTCTTTTCCTTCTACCAGAATTTTTTGTACAGAACAAACAATTACAATTACACCGAGCATTCCAAACATTAAAAGTAACATAAAAATAATTTACTCTTAGCACAGACATAGACTGAAGAAAATAAATCCCTAACACACATAAATGTTCAGTGTAGGTTAGCATTTGACTCTGCATCGTTATGTAGAGTAAAATAATATTATGTTAATACCTCTTTTCCTTTACATTTCAATTTAAACTAAATTGAGTAACAAATTTCTCATGTTACTTTGAATACGTGAACGTATACAACTTTTAATATGGCTAGGGGTCTGTAATCTTACTTCACTCATTACAGATGGCCCTCCCTAGTGTTTAGAGTTTTGTGCACTATATTGAAAAATTTCCAATACTACTAAATAATTGAACCACAAATATAAATTACAGGATACGCAAACATTATGAACAAACACTTTGACAACTTTAAAGTTATATGAAGTTATATGGCTTTTATAATTTCTTTGAAAATATTATTTTTAACTTTCATCATGAAACTTCTTGGAGATGCAGATAAAACTTAGTTAATAGTTTAATTAGAATTCAAGTCCTGCAAGGTGTTCTTGCTCTCTTCTTCTTGATGGGGGCCACGGTGGCTGAGCGGTTAGCCTGCTCACCTCCCACCAAAGCGGTCCGGGTTCAATCCCCGGCCGGGTCATTCCAACGTGTGGGAGTCGTGCCGGACGATGCCATTGGTCGGCGGATTTTCTCTGGGATCTCCCGTTTCTCCCGCCATTTCATTCTGGCGCTGATCCATACTCGCCTCAATCACCCTCATCGGCTCTCAAGACCTCGTTGTTAAGAGCCGCCTAAATCTCTCCGCCCTTCTTATTAATCGGTCAGCCTTCCCCATACAGTTTCGGGTCCTTCGGCGTCCAGTTTCACGTGTGAGATGTCACACCACTGCGCCATCCATGTGTAGTTATGCCGCTTCGTCGCCGCAGCAGACATCCCATCCCTCGGTGGAACTTTGGACAGCAACTAACTGGCAAGACGAGAACCTGTCACATCTTAGAAAATTATTACAAAGCATCACATATATTTTCCACGGCAACATATTGGTGCCATCAATATAACTATAATTTTGTTCTCCATTCAAGGTTTATCGTTTATCCATGGTTGAATTAAATTTTGGGACAAAGGATAACGTTAAGCGTAGAATATTCATATGCCTAAATCAATTCTGCTTTAATTTGTTTTAAATTTGGCTTCACCAGGGTAATTTATTTTATTTCATCATTGGTTTCTTACCAATTTCCAGTCATTTTTAATTGACTATTTACTTTTCTTGAAGTAGCTTCATTTAAACCAATTTACTGACGGAATTGTTATCTCTCATTCACTTATATACTAGAGTAGATCTACTAACGCTCCACCCCAAATAAACGATGAACATTAAATATTTTACTACCTGTAAAGCTAAACAATTAAAATAACACAAATATACCCTAAGAAAGTTAACGATTTAATAATAATAATAATGAATTCAATAAAATAATAGAATCGTAATAACAATCATACAAATGAAATATCATTTCAATATTTATATCAGAGTGATTCAAACATTTGACGTACAAATATAATCAATAAACAAGAAAATGTATAAAACCATGCTGATGATTAACTTCAAATAATTATGAACAATGACAAGGGTTTATAAACACAATCCTCAACAATAGCAAATTTATCAAATGAAACAAAGCTGTATGTATTAATTCGTAGCATTAAATAATCAATTAGCGATCACATGGGCAATCTGAAAATACCATAATGAATCATTACATCAAATTTATATACAACAATTATCACAACTTTCAAATAAATATTTACTTGAAGGATAAGAACAAAAAAATGGGTTCTGAACATATTCAAATTTGATAAGAGTATCCAGAAACACAATAACAGCAACACCTTGTTGGATTCATTAAAATTCGTAAATATGATCATTTAGGCAGTAACTAAAATGGGTTAATTTGCATACATATGACCATAAGTAACATAAGAAAGTTCAGATTTAGATGTCTTCAACTATAAAATAGGTAGTTAGAGTTGGAAGAGAGAAAGTTATTTAAGTGCTGTAAAGTAGTCCTCTATTCTCTCTTCTACCCTTTTTCAGGCCAAACACACTCAAACACAGCAATTTCATTATTGTGTTGTCCCATTTTGTTCCTCCTACTTATGTTGACATTGTTGTCCTAACTTTTTCAAACTGGTTTATAGCCCGTGTTTTTTTCTATATCACATTTGTTGGCCATGCGTGTGTGTGTATGTATATATATATATATATATATATATATATATATATATATATATATATATATATATATATATATATATACACATATACATATTATTGATAATTAGTTGCTGCTGTGTATTTTTTATTTAATTCCCTCTTGGAATTTTACAGTGTCGTATACATATATTTATTTTCTCGTCCTTAGATTACTTGTCTTATTTAAGCATTTTTCTTGTACTCAGTCCTGTTTCTCCATGATAGACATCTGCATCACAATGATGAATGACGGAAAATCTCCATCTAGTCATTCACACCCATTGCATTATTTATTCGGAGATCACAAAACATAACTTGTTCCTTCCCCATTCCTGCGTCTCTAAGCAACTTGTCCTCAGACGGATCCTTGCTCCTACCGTCTTAGTTACTATCACGTGCGCCGGAGGGCCCACAGAACTATGGCTGTGTCCAAATTCGCCTGAAGTACATACTTGTGCGTACCTGCCCCCGGAAGTGACGTTGTAAGTGCTGTCCAAACTACAAGTAATCGAAGTTGTATACTTCTTGTGTACTTGCGGAATATGTGCCGCCATTTTGAGAAGCAATTTGTAGGTTACAGTTGACTTCCGACGTATAATATTTATAGGGCTACTTTGCTATTTCGTAGACGTAGACGTTTGAACTGAACGAATAATTATCCCAAGTTTCACCTATCAAAATTTCACTGACAAGCAATAATGCAAGACAATATATGTTAATGTAAATCAACTTGAAATATTATATAATACTTGATTTAACTCCTAAAACATTCGGCAATATGATCAAATTCTTAATTGGAATGCATATACATTAAAAGTGGTTAGCTGGCTAATAACTGTTACCGGAGCCTACAACACTGACTGTCCGAATTCATCAAGTTTGGCGGCAAGGGTAAGTGAAGTATGCAAGGATGCAAGTACGCGAGTATATACTGGAATTCAGACACGGCCTATGTGAAGGGGCTTACGCTGGCATATAGTCCACTAGATTTTGAAAAAATCTGCCTTCTGGCAGTTTTCCCGCATGCGAGTCCAGTTGTCGACCACTGCGCCAGCTCGCTCGGAGAACTCAGACACTACGCGACGTACATCACAACTCTCTCCCCCCCCCCTCCCCCCACAGTTTGGCCGCCAGTTGTGCACGAGGCGAAGTGGGTCTGGCGTACTGTAAGTGCACCCTAGTTGACGAAGGGTGTGTGTGCGGGTGTAGTAGTAGGGAAAAAGGGGGGGGGGGGGCAGTGACAGTGGCTAATGGCAGTTTGCGGCGGCCGCGACCACAGTGCTCCATCAAGGCCGGTAATTAATGCGATGTCCTCTCCGGCAGTTATTAAATGTCGCTGCGTGTCGTGGGGACGCAGCAGCCCCGGGATATCAATAACCTCTGCCGCCAGATGTGCTCCCTCAGGACCCATAGCGCACCTCCTTCACCCTCCCCCGGCCTGGCGTCCTTCTCTTCCCGGTCCGACCGCTGCTGTTGTGTAGGGACCATCAACCACCCTCCCCCCTTCACCAACCCCTGGCGTTACTACCACAACAACACCCCCCCCCCCTCCTAGGCAAGCGGCATGCCCTGCTATGCCGCGATGCACACCTCATCCTGTAGATCAGTGGTTCTCGAAGTTCATTTTACGTTGACCGCTAGGTTTAGTTTGTCAACCTACCACGGGACACCTACCTCGGCACTTCTTCCATTTACGTGTCAAAATATACTAATAATAATTTAACAATCCATTAAATATTTTAAAATTACATATGATAAAAAAACAACAAATCACTAAACAAGAGCAAACTGCATAGTCAGTATTTATAACGAAGCATCTCAAACCAAAGGAAATTGATAACACAATTAAAAATTCTCGTGGACCATGTTCTACTCAGACACTGCCAGTGGTCTGCGAACAACAGTTTGAGAACCACTGCTGTAGATAACCAGTTATATGTAGGGGACTGCAAGATTCACTTTATCATTTGAGGATAGGCTAGACTTTGCGACGCCCTTATCCCAAGGACGTGGCAAAGGGGCATATCACTGCCCAAAATTCAATCAAGAACAACTATGTACTTGAAAAATTTCTCAATTCAAACTTCAAAGGAGTATAAACCTGCAATCTTGTCCAAAGCAATCTACAATTACTGAAAATCAGAAAAAAGAACACCGGACTTGTATTATTATTTTTGCTTATTCCAAAATCTGTGGCAAACATTGTTCACATTTCCATCATAAAAAATTCTAACAACATGCAAATATTTTTGTACTAAAATTTCTTATATCACTATCACAACACATGGGTAACTTTAAGCTCAAAATAACCTAACCAAAGCTAAAAGTCATAGGCCTACATTCAGGTAAATGCGCACCACGACGCATGGAAAATTTGATTTCTTTGAGAATTACATTATTGTGTACCAAAATTACAACACAAAAAAAACATATATACATATGTACCACGACACGTGGCTGAATTTTAATACTCTCAAATTTAACGTGCACTATTTTTAACGTTACTACAGTCAAATATATCTGTATGCGTGCCAAGGCACATGATAACGTTAAATTCTTTAAAGTTATTTTAAGGTGTCCCACATGGAAAAAGGCGATAATCATAGCTTTCAGTATAAATGCACAAGACACGTGGCTAATTTTAATACCACCAAACTTTAACATGTACTATTTTTAAAGTTACTAATGTCAAATAAATCTATATGCGCGCCAGGGCACATGGCAAAATTGAATTCTTCAAATACGTGGTCCAACCCATAGGCAATGAAACTTTGACAAAATTAACTGGCGTATAGATAGAAAATATTAAAAGATAATTTTCACCTAAATAGCTTGACATTATATTAGCATAAAGTCCATAATGGACACAAATGAACCATAAAAGGTCAAACATAGACACAATCTAAAACAACTTGGGTAAAACCTTTTCTCCTTTGCATGATTTGATTTCTCAAATTATTTTCGGCAAATACTAAAAATTCACAAATTTTAATAATGCCGATTTGTAGGCAATGCACGAATTTCTACCAACATGCGCCATAATTAATAATTGTAGGCGCCTTACGCCTACAATTATTTTTCTGGCCGGATGGGCCATGACTCTATTTAATTATAACAGTAACTTGTTCAAATAATTAGCTCAAGTCGGAGACCCCAGGCTGTCCATGTCTGGTCTGCCGAGGCAGTCGCCGGACTACTTATACAAAGAAGCCTTTCAATAACTCCTATCGGGGTACGGCAAAATGCTTGTCCAATCAGGGACCGTGGAAGGTTCCACCAGTTTTTAAAGTTTGAAACACAACTGTCCCATAACGGAAATGGCGTCATGTGGCGCATGCTCTGTGCTTGCCAACTACCGTCAGTGATGGCAGCTCCACACAGCTACACCTGTGCGAAACACCAGAGTTCTCGTTTTCCAGAGTCGGGCAGTCTACGATGCAAGAAGGACGTGTTTTATCTGTGTCTAAGCCATGTTGTTGTCTTTGCCGTCAACAAGAAACGTTTCTACAGAGAGCAGGCGATGGACATGAAAAAATAGGTTAGTCGTATTTTCATTTGAGGTAAAGAGTTTTCTTCGTAGATATTATACATAAATTTCTGCTAACACAAGTTTTAAAGTTCACAAAAGGTAAATCTTCTTGCGGTCTTCATGCAGGTTTTCTTGGTCAAACATGTACGTGATGTTTGTGTTGGGGGATGGACGAAGGGGGGGGGGGAGGGAGGGTGCAAATTTAGAAGTAAATTGAGACACCCGTCTCAATTTCAAATTTGTATATGTTTGTGTAAGTTTGTCACTAGTCCACACTATATTTGGCACGTCCTGGTTAAGGCCATTGGTGCATTAAAGTGGTATATTTATTTAATTTGTGTCATAACTTGTTTCAAAACTGATTTTTCAAAATTTTGGGCTCATAAATACGTAAATAACCACTTTGAGCACATTCTTACGTTGTTAAGTAATTACTGCCATCATTATTCTCGGAGCACTGATATAAGAAAAAAGAGAATTTTGGGTTTCTTATCTGCAATCAGTGCTCCGAGAATAACGACGGCATTTAATATCTAACTACATAAGAAGGCGTAAAAGTTGTTATTTACGTCTTTTCGAGCCAAAAATATTGAAAAATCCACTGTGAAACCAGTTATGACACAAATTATATAAATATACTATTTTCATGCACCAATCGCCATAACTCCAAACCAGAGAACAAACGCGTTAGTAGTAGGGGTGGACTGCTTCTAGGCCACTTTTGATTAAACATTTTAACCTTTTGATATCAAATTGAGTGAAAGGGTTAATTAAATTTATTGGAAGGGTTAATCTTTAATTTGATTTTAACACGATGGAATTTTTTTTCATCCGATGGGATTAATTCTTAAACTGATCGATTTTTTTATGAATTTATAAGTGCATTGTTTTGTGCAAAGGTTTATTAAGGGTCAAATTTATTATTTTCTTTCTTTCTTTTTTGGGGTGGGGAGCAGCTGTGGTACCTCCTCACTCTTGGAGCTCTGGCACTCGGATAAGGTGTGGCCTGTTGGGGCAGGGTGTGTGTGTGTGTGTGTATATATATATATGGTGAGTTTTGTGCAAGAGTGGTATAAGTGTACTTTTTTGTGTTTGTAGTGATATTACTCGTAGATGGTGGTGGGAGATAGGCGATTTTTTTGGTAATCAAACAGAAAAGGATGTATAGTTAACACATGAGAGAAATTTCTTAGTCTTTAAACAAAATATATTTCAAACGAGTTCTACATATGAATAAATAACGTGAGAGAGAATTTTTACTATGTGAATAACCTGGTGTTGACAAGTGCTAAACAACTACAATTATGTGAGTCTCCAAGTGTCTTAAATTAAATGAATTAATTAACGATCTACAACGAAGCAAAAATGTCGCTATAAATTGAACGGCAGTTTCCTAATCACAATAAGAAGGTATGTGAAAACATGTAAAAAATGATACTACTTGACGCTTCTTGCACGTACCTTACATGATTTTAAAACACGTCTGTTTAGTCGGGAGATGACTGAAGCAATGACTCCAGTTCATGATGCACGCCAACTAACTTATAAACTGTTAGATGCGTGGAGTGCGGCCGGCATCTGACAGGCGACTAAGTATACAGCTACTCGGAAAGAGATGTGAATACAATTTACATAGCAAATGGATAAAGATCATGTTTACGATGCACGTACTAATATATAAATTACACTAGTTGAATTAAAAACACATAATGAGAATCGTGGTTAACAGTCAGTGGATACGATATACGTCAATTCACCTGGGAGGTCGCTGTAGCACTGAGTTGGATATAGCACTTACGTCGACTTATAAGATGAACGAGGAGTTGAGATCAAACATAAACTGCGTCGTTTTCTAATATCTATGTTAAAATCTGTTTTTTAAAATATTTTAACTGTTTTAAAAACTGTTTTATAGCTAGACTGTTTTAAAAATCGTGGTTGTAGATCCTGCAGTTTTAAGGCAGGTTGAATGTATTCCAAGCCGAGGTTGCCTGTTTTAAAGTGTTTTCTAGAATTTTAAAAAGTTTGTTTTTAATGCAATGCCCAACGTATTGGAAGTTGATGTGAAAGGGGCATTTTAACGAGTTTAATGTGCATTTGAAAGGAAAGTTTGTAAATTGGCAAATATATGTGGAGGAAACTTTGTAACTATATAAGAAGTCATAATAAATGTTATCTAACCGAATTTATAAAGTGTTAATGGTAGTAGTAGTTCCCTCCTCTAAAAAAAAAAAAAAAAAAAAAAAAAAGCGAACGAAGTCAACAGCTGAATTATCAACAAATACCACCATCATTTTGCTGACACATTTCAGTTAACCCTTCCTGTCCTGATTCCTTTAACACTATGTAGAAGAAAGGCAGGTTGTGTAGTTTGATTTGGGTCGCAGGAACTGCGGCGACTGGGCCACAGTATAACACATTAACATTCCTAACTATTCGCACAGTTCTACTTAGATGGCGTATGGATAAAGTGCTCAGGCTCATAGCAATGTTAATTTTACATAATGCAGAAGGATACAAAACGATAAATAAAATAATACATCCTAAGCGGGGCTTTCAAAAACGCTCCGTTAACCGTGAACAGGCGTATGGTGCATATACTAAAGATCAGTAAAGATTATGGAAAATCGCGAAAAATTTTTGAGCCAACATACCTTCTATAACACTCTAATTAGTGTCTTCTTTCATGTTTGGATGGACAAGGTTTTGACTCGGCCTAGTTGTTTGCAGACCAATCATGAACTTTCTCCCTTATAGTATCAGGATCCTCATTGTCCCAGTGAAATGGAGTAGTAGCTTCATACATGCATGACAGCTAATGAGGAAAAAGAACTGTCAGGCATGTGTATGGTACGTTAAATGCCTGCAAACAGTCAACTTTACCCGCGATAAACTGTCATCTCTAAAGATGAGGTAGATATCTTATTCGTCTTTTGCACACGTACCTCATATTAACTTTATTGGGGCAAGATAGAGCATGACTTGGGGTGGGATGGGGTACAACTATTTACACATGTCACATACATAAGCAATGTCCAAATCCTCTCCAGCACATGCAAAGTGAGCTCAGTCTTGATATTCTAGACACTTAACCCACTATTCTGTACATTCAGAGAATAAATGGCAACAAAAATACATTCAGCATTGTCACTTTATTTCACTACAGAACCGTTCGTCGTTTCCTTTTGAAGGATGGGCTTACTTTTATTAAGTTTCAACTTTCCGTGCTCAAGGTTCAGCTTCTTCTTACCAGAAACAGCACGTATTTCCATATGAGATATCAATTTATTTATTATGGTGATTCAGTTAAAATAGTAGTCTTCCCACGGTGGCGACTACTAGTATTTGCTTTCTCCTTACCGACATGGAGAAATGGCATGGTGTCTTTTGGTGATGCTTGTTTAAATACACTAGTGTTATCTTGTGCATTGGAGAACGAGTAGCTAGGAATGGCATCATTCTGATTTACTAGAGGTTCTGAAGGTTCTGGAACGCCAGTTTGTTCATTGACTTCAGGCGATGGTCCAGGACGATGTCCAGGGCATGTTGTCGATTCGATCGCAACCAGTTGATAACCTCGACTTTATAATAGGTGCTCAGTGGCTTCATGAATGTTACGTCCAGTGGCTGGAGGAGATGGGTGCAGTGTAGCAGGAAATAGAGCAAGATAACCCCATTTTCTTTTGCCATATCAATGATTTCAAGATTTTTTGTGTGCGTAGCATGGCCATCGAACAAAAGTAGAACAGGGTTGTATTTGAAGGCGTGCGTAAATAGCACAAACAGTTTGAACCACCAGACGAAAATTTCAGACTGCATCCAGCCTGAAGGATGATGTTATGCCCAAGTTCCAGGTGCAGAACCATCAATCAATTCGTCCTTCATCCTCTGCGGAGGAAAGATCATTGGTGGCATATAAGTTCCTGATGCACTAATACAAAGTTCGACAGTTAGCCTACTATTTGCTCTCTTACTCTCTCTCTCTCTCTCTCCCTCTCTCTCTCTCTCTCTCTCTCCCTCTCTCTCTCTCTCCCCCCTCTCTCTCTCTCTCCCTCTCTCTCTCTCTCCCTCTCTCTGCGGGTGTTAGAGCCCCATCTTATTTCCTCCATTTCGCAAAGACGATTTTCGATTTTGTCTTTGGCACTGAGGACACACTTGTTTCATCACAATTATATACTCGGTCTGTAGTAAATTTGTATTTCTCATACAGCTACCCTAGTAGTTCAAAATATTTAGAAACCACAACTCTGTTGAAGCCCATAGCTCTCGCTGCGGAAGTAGCTTCCAGTTTTTGAAGAGATAAGTGTGAATGTCGCTTCATAAAACCTGCTAGCCAGTCTAAGTCAGCCTCTCCTTTTGCTATATGAAACATGTTTTCCTTGTCATTTTTCACAACTAACTGAAAAGCCAGTTTTCTTAGATCAGCATTGCTTAGATCGTACAACATGCCTTCCATTTCTTTTTAAGATAACCAACCAGCTCCTCTTCCTCTCCAAATGTAAACACAGGCTTAAGCGGTCCCAAACATACCTTGAGCTGCTGGCTGTTGATGAAGATGTTGTCGAAACAGAGCCACCTTCCTCTCCAGTGTTGTTTGTGAAACGTTAAAATCAGCAAATGTCTTGCAATAACCCATAGTTTTATGCACAACTTCTTCAATAGCTTTTCGCATCGACTCTTCGGACCAGTTCTGTCGTTCTGTTTTTTTTTTTTTCGTACCAATTCGTCTGAAAATGAAATTATCTAGATTAGGGCCTATACTTAAATGCTTAAACGTACATAAAAGTTCACCCCTTCCCTCCCCCCAAAAACAATGACGGAAGACAATTTTTTTTTAGAAAAATAATCGTCTCTGTAACAATTGTGGGGGGCCAAGTAGTGTAGCAGCTAGAGCACGCACTTCCTACCAAAGTGATGAGGGTCCGATTGCTGGTGAGGTCACTCTCAAATTTTCACTTCATTTAGCTAGTAAAATAATGCATTCTTGACAGCCATAATAAAGCTTGTAGATACACCATAAACGGAAGTTTCTTTGCAATAAAATTCTTGGTGAAATTATGGAACGGTACTCATGTTGTACTCACTTTCACCTAACCCTTACAAGTTTACTTTGTAAGCTCTTCTTTGCTACTGCAAAACAGTAGGCATGTTTTTTTTAGATATGAATTACACATTTACATCTTATGTAAACATTTAAATATTTCGTCTATAATTAATGTGATTAAAAACAGAGAGAAAATAGGGGTATTGTAACTCCTGGTAAGAAATAGTCCCCATTGCTGTCTCACTCTCTCTCTCTCTCTCTCTCTCTCTCTCTCTACTTACTCTTCTTAGACTATTGTTTGTGACCCAAAAAGAATGACCCGAATGAATCCAAACTCGGGGGATGTCTAGAACAATGATTACGGTTGCAGAGAGATGGCGTACACGTAGGCCCAGAAGCGTCCTCTCTTGTGTGACCGGAAAGGTCGGTGTTATGCCAAGCTCAGTGAAGAGCCATCAAACGAAGTGAAAGCAAGTGCATGTATGCCTCGTCAACGTCAAAGTGCTCCATATCAGCATGCGAGTGTGTGTGAACGGGACAGAATGATCAGTCTCTGAGAAACGGGTTTGTCATACAGTGACATTTCGGTTCGTATAAGACATTCTACTACGACAGTGATGCGTGTGTGGGAAAGTGGATAGAAGAGGGCTGTATGCAAAGACGAGCGGGTATTGGACCACGTGATGTGACCACAGCACGTGAAGACCGCATTATTGTCCGTATTGCCGTAACAGGCCATACAGCCTCGTCCACACTGTTGCCTCGACACTGGAGCACTGCAACGGGTGTGGACCTGTCTGCGTCGACGGGTCGACGCCGTCAGCTGCGGGCTGGTCTGGTGGCACGCATGCCATTATGTCGGTTTCCATTGTCCAGAAACCACGAACGCCTCAGACTGCAATGGGTACATGGACGCCATTGCTGCCGTGCTGAATAGCAAACTGTCGTGTTTTCAGACGAGTCCCGCTTCAACATGTTTTACAGCGATGGCCGCATATGTGCTGGACACTACCATGGTGACCGCAATCTGGCAGCCGGCATTGTGGAGCGGCATAGCATACAAACGCCAAGTGTGATGGTGTGGGGAGCCATTGGATACAAAATGCGACCTCGACTCCTACGTATTGAGTGCAATCTCAACAGTAACTGCTACATTAGGGAGGTTTTAGAGAACGATGTACAGCCCCTCCTTTAGGCAACTCAACGTGCCATGTTTCAGCAGGACAACGCCCGGACACAGGTGGCGAAGAATGGGTAAGTCTTCTTCAATGGAAGACGGGTATCACTGTTTCCCTGGCCTACACGGTCGCCTGACACGTCGACCATCGAACATGTCTGGTATATGGTTGGTCGGTGACTTGTTCGTCACGGACCTCCAGCAACCACTGTTTATGCTGTGTGCACTTCGTATACACACCGCGTGGAGGGAGATTCTCCAGGAACATACCCAGATCATCTTTGATTCCATGACACGACGTTTAGGGGCGCTGATTGCAGCACGTGAGAGTTTCACACCATACTGAATTCTCAAGAACAGGGTTTATGAACAGTTATTTAGTCCTAATCAATTGTGTGTCATGTACCTAATCTGTGGTATAAAGTTCATTTCATCCTTCTTGGTGTTGCATTTTTCACATACGTTAGTGAATTATTTGACTATATGTGCAGAAATGCGGAGCGTTGTCCCTTAAGTGTTTTTTTCTGGACTTTGAACTGCATTGCAGGATGTTGGTAACTAAAGTTTTTCTGCGAAACTATTAAACGAGCGTCCATTGGGCTGATCTAAGAACACGCACTTCAGAAAAGAACAGTCGAGAGCTTTCAAGACGTCACGTACATTAGAGGCACAATCTGTGCGTACACCAAAATGGTTAAAAACTTATTTTTGAAAGGTTTGTATCTCATAATTCTACGCGTCAGATTCATACGAAACTACACAAGGGCCCTGCACTGAACCTTCCTATAGATTATCCACCAATAAAATAATAAGGTGACTGCTGAAGGTCCCGTAGGTACACTCAGTGTGACGAGAAAACTGCACGTTAGTTGATAAAAACTATTCAGGATATAGTGAGCACTTTTGAAATCAATCTAAGAAAAATATCACTGCCTTATGTCTGCATATGTTTTAACTGTCACACTGAGTGACATGCGCCCGGTAAAGTCGGTAACGATGGCTAGAAAGTAGTTCCATATGTTAACGTACACTAAAAAATTTTAAGATAACAATTTGTGATCATTTAAATTATGTATTTCACTTTTTTTTTTCTTCTTTTTTTTTACGCCGCAATGTGTAAAAATTAGCGGAATTATAAAGTGTTTGATTTTCTAATAATTTTACAGTTTCACTTGACCGACGCATGAATAAAGTGACGAGGCCCATGGTAATAGTAATTTTAAGTACCGTGGAAGAAGTCATAACATGCATACAAGTAGATCTTAAGCAGGATTTCTAAAAGTACTCATTTTACCGTGAACAGCCTATAGCATTGCGATTATTGGCGATAACGTACTTGATCGTTCCTGCGGCTCTCGGCATGAAACGTGGGGGTAAAAAAAAAAAAAAAAAAGCTGCGGGTAGGATGGAGACTTAAAAACAGAACTTCAGAAAAGTACGAAGTGATTGCGAATGGACCACAAGTTGTTAGCTAGCGAAGATAGACAGACTTGTGTGGGTCGGACAGGGTTGACTTGGTGTGTCGGGACCGCTCCTGCCAGGACCGCGGAGGTCACGTGACCCCAGCAGCTGGCGTTGTTTGTTGCGCGAGGTCTGCGTCAACCCCCCCTCTCCAGCGACGACGAGTGCGCAGGGGACACCCTGGCCTGGTCCCTCGGCGCCAGTTCCGCCGCCGAGCGACACATCGGTGACGTCACCCCGTCACATTCTGCACCCCCCTCCACTCCCTCTTCTTTCCAGGCGCCTCTCCCTTGTGCCTTATTAAACGTGCCCGATTTTGATGTCTCGAAATGCTTTTGACCCTGCTCCTCCCTCCACCTCCTTTCGCTATGTCGTCATAGTCCATTCGCTGTTCCATTGCACTTTTTGAATCAAACCTTTGATATATGAAAAATTACCCCATGTATGATATACTTTAATGTTTCCTGAATATATCGTGTATCAAAAGCGTTTTATATTTGCGTTACCATAAAAGTAACGCGTTGTTGGATAACATTAACTTTCTTAAATTATAATATTTAAGTTTTAACACATTAACGAAAACAGGGAGAAAATAGGTGTGTTGGTAATACATATAGCAAGAAATAGTTCTTAGGAAAAATATTATTACATTAAGTGCGCACGAAAGTGGCGCGTAGTTTCTTTGGTATAATTTTCACGGGCGAAGGAATATCCTGGAAGTAGAACTTCCGCAGGGCTTCGGAAAAGATGGAAGTAACGGTGGATGGAAAAAATTTCGCTGAACTCGTAAACTGACGAAAGAGAGCTAGTGGTAAAAAAAATTTTCATTATTTTATACTTGTATGAGCCATTCATGGCTACTTCACACTTTTTTGAAGCCCTGCTTGAGTTCTACTTCTGTGGTATTCCTCCGCCTCGCGCAAGCAAAGCTTAAGTAAGTCTAGACAATTACACCAAAGCGACAATGCACCTCATTCGTGCGCATCCAGTGAAGTAAAATTTTCTAAGGACTACTGCTTACCAAGCATTACCATTACCTCCCCGTTTTTAAATTATTTTAATTATTAATTATATATTACAATTTATAGATATAAGAAAAAGTTCAATTTAACAAAAAATAAGGTACTTTCGTGTTAACATAAGAAGTTACTGATATAACTAACAAGCCTATTTTCCTCGCCGTGGCTGCAATTAAATTTTTAATGAGTTCTTAAAAGCTGAGATGGTAGGAAGGACTTGACTTCTCTTTGAAAGCAACTACATTAGAAATAAAACCAGAAACGTATGCATCATTAGTGAGACAATTACGAATAAACACGCGTCTTACCTGCCACTTGAACCAAGGAAACCTGTATAGTAAGCTAGCGTGCAATGCCCTGCATAATGGAGGTCGGATTCGGGAAATCAGCTTCGGATTCAATCAGTCTAATGCTTTGGATGATAGGCTTTACTAACCTAAAATAATTATAGGGCCGTCGTTTTGAAAATATGTGACTGAGTCACTTAACATATGTAAGTTTACATGGCCTACCGTAGTGCTACTTGTGTGAATAATTTGATGAAAATCTGTTGTTTGGTCCCTGAGATACGGCAAAAAAACCTTATTTTCTTATTTGTTGCTATCGTACGAAATTGGCAGAAAAAAAGTCCGTATATACGGTAATACTTATGTATACTGTCTTCAAAAATGTTTGGTTGAATTTCGTAAAATTGCTTCATGTGGCAAACCAACCTAAATTATTTATAACATCGCCATTTTAAACACTGCTGTCTGGCCAATTTAAATCATGAAAGTTTACATGGACTTCTGTAGTATTTGTGGTATATACAATTTAGTACAAATTCGTTGAAATGTTCAAGTTTAACATTTGTTGAGAATCGGTCTATTGGTCTTCGAGATATGGCATACAATCTCTATAATTTTTATATGCGATCTTCATCAGTGGAAGACATAAATTAATGTAGTGTACATTCGATGGTTGTACACTGCCAATGTACACAGTTAAGTTAATATGGATTACATAGATTAGTTGATATAGCATATAAAACTAAAATAATTATATGGCCACCATGCTAAAAGTAAGTGTGTCATACTTTAAAAATTCATATATTTTATGGCTTAACGCACTACATCTTCACCAAATTTTGCAAGAATGGGATCATTGTTTACCGATATGCGAGAAAAAATGTTTTTTTTTTTGGTGCGGTAATATTACAAAATGGCATAGAAATGAGCCTCTGCATAGACATATTTGTTGGGTGTACCTAATAAGCACCGCCAGCATACAAAGTTAAGTTGGAATTTGTTCGCTGATAAAATATACTGAGCTAAAATATTTGCATGGCTACCATTTTGAAAAAAGTGCCAGATCTACTTAAAACATACCAGATTACACCTCCTGCTACAGTACTATTTGTTTGCCAAATTTGGTAAAAATATGTCGATTGTTTCTCGAGATACGATATAAGAACTTTATTTATTCACATGGTGCTATCTTACAAAATGGAGAACAAAAGATACTCCGTGTAGATACAGTTAATTATTGCAATATCTACTGCCAGCATACAAAGTTACGTTATAATTCAATACATGTTTTCGACGATACATCATAGTAACATAAAAATCACAATATGGCCGTCATTTTGAAAATAAGTGTCTGGCGTACTTAAAACATGCTATTTTACATCATTTGCCGCAGTACTATTTGTTTGCCAAGATTTGATAGGAATCGGTCGATTGTTTCCCGAGATATGACAAAAAAAATTATTTATTCGCATGACGCTATCTTACAAAATGGAGGACAAAATATGATCCGTGTAGATACAGTTTATATTTGTAATATCTCCTGCCAGCATACAAAATTTGTTGGAATTTATTAAATGTTTTCAACGATATAACAGTCTAAGCTAAAATGGCTCTATATTCGCCAGTTTGAAAATAAGTGCTTGAGATGCTTAAAACATATCACTTAGTTGTATCTGCATCAGTACTTCTTGTTAGCCAAATTTGATAGGGATCTGTTAATTTTTTTACCGAGATATGACATGATAACTTCATTTATTCGTATGGCACTATCTTCCAAAATGGCTAACAAAAGTAGTTATGTGTTAGTATATGTAATGGTTGTAACCGATACTTTCAGTATACAAAATTTGGTCAATAATGTTTAATTGGCAGATATAGCCTACCAAATAAATCGAAAAATATGTAAGGTCACCATTTTGAAAAGAATTGCCCAATCAAGTGCAACAACTTACGTTTTCTTGTCCTATTATAGTACTACTTACCTGCCGAATTGGGTAAGAATTAATCTAGCAGTTTTCGGATATAAAGTAACATTTTTATTTCTTCATTCGGTGCTATTTTCCAAAATCGCGGACCAACAACAATATCCATATCATAATTTAATGCTTGCTTGATGCTCTGCCAGCATACGAAATTGGGTTTAAATCAGTTAAATGATCTCTGAGAGACACATCACCCCACATTTTAAAATGGCCACCATTTTAAAAGTATGTTCCCGACTTGGTCAAAAATTATAAAAGTTCGGCGTCCTTGTAAAGTATTCTATGTGTACCAATTTTGGGGAAATTCGGTCCAAGCGTTCAAAAATTAAAAAAAAAGGAGACACACACGCACAGACACACTAGTACACAGACACATAGAGAGGAAAATGATCCCATAATCCTTTCTTTCTTTCGGAAAGCAGGCTAGCAAATATATAACACTTGGAATACGTGGTACATTTATGAATCAAACAAACAATTCATTCATGCGGTGATTTTTAAAAGGTTTGATTTAAAAAAGTTCAAATTGTAAACATTACTAATGCATAGGGACACCGAAATTTCGTGAAAAGATTTCAAGACCTGTTGTATTTCATAACACTTTAGCACAGATCCCCTTTCTTGTTTGGATGATGTACGTGTTACGCGTCTTAAGCGTCTGCTCGCGAATCACAGACGCGCACTACAGGAGTATCCGAATTTTTATTGGCCAGCCAAATAAGAAAAAGTTCCCTCACAAAGACACACGACCAATAAGCAAAATAAAACTGCAGGTATACCAGTAGGGTATTGAAACCTAACATGGGCGGAAATCTTTTCCCATGTGCATAGGGACAGGTGTTTTTTTGCGAAAATATTTATAGCCACGCCAGACTTCGAAATCCTACGTCCACAACCAAACTTCGTTATGTTAGTGATCGCGTGGCTACGTGAGAAGACGTGTTCTTATTTTACTGGGCCAATCGTAATAAGGTACTCCGATACTGATCGCACATGATTCGCGGGCAGGCACTTGAGGCACGAGGCAATTTAAATCATCCAACGACGAAAGTGAGTATGAACTAAAGTGTTTTGGAGTACAACTGGTCGTGAAATCTTTCCGTGAAAATCACCTGCTCCTACTTATGCGTACTCTTTCCAAGCATAAAATGATCAGATCGGGTAACTTTTGCATTATGGCTCTTCAAAACCACGAATTTAATGCTATTGAGACGTAAAAATAAAATTCACGAAATCATTTACTGAAAAATTAACAAGATTGACTGAAAGGTCATGTTATGATTCATTTTAAGTTATGTTTAGCAAAACTTACTTTACAAAAAAATCATAGACTACTACAAATTAGAAATATGGAGTATGTACCTTGTATTGAGCAGTTTTCAAAAATTGCAAGCGAAAACATTCCGTTGCGAGGTTTTAAAGATTCCTCGACGTATCTCTTGGTTTCTCATTTCAGTAAGTGAGTTCGTTGTTATTATTACTACGTCCCAAAAAAACTAGCATTTTGATTTTGACAGGCCATTATGTGGAAACTATCGTGTCTAAAATTGTATGCGCCAGGAAATAGTAGCTATAGGCTGTTCACGATAAAATGAACAATTTTGAAAGCCCTGCTTAATAAGACCTACTTGTATGCTAGCTACGCGAAGGCAGTTCAGTAGGCACAACACTATTGCCTTCGTAAGAATTGAGTGGCTACTTTCTCTCGTTTAATCTATCTGTTTAATTTGTAGTTGCAAGATCTATATGACACAGTTTGTACTATTTAAAATGGCGGGGTGCTTAAGTAATATCAATTTATTTAAAAAGTACCTAGTGCTCTTCAGTGTTCCCAATTTGGAATTCGATCGCTGCGCTAGGAAAATTGAATATTTTTAAAATTATCTATATTGTGAAATTCGTCACATAAGGTATTTTTGTTTATAACGTGACCGTCTCTATCCACAGTGCATAAATGGATTCATTTTGGAGCAGATGTCTCGAAATATGGTGGTAGTTTGATAATTCGTATTTAGGCAATTCTATTGCACAGTTGCTTGTATAAAAATTCATTACAAAATTTTAACTGTGTAGAAAATGTTATACAAACTGTTTATTATAATTTTTTTTACCAAGAAAACAGTCCAAAGTGAGCTGTGAATAAAATAAGAGAGCGATCCGCACTGTGGGCTATACGGTTGTAGGGCCATCCTGTGGTTTTCACCAGGGTTATGTGTCCTCTCTCGGAGTCCGTCACTTGCGTAAAGTGACGTCTTTGGTTTCTTTCCAGCTATCTTCTTATCTCAGTACGCTTGCTTCGTATCGCCTGGTGTTTCTCGCGTTGATGCAGCCTCGACTACCCGCCAGTGTATCCTACCGCAGGTCGGTGCTTCTGCAGTGTCACTCCCTCGTGTACTGTCAAATGCAGACGCACCAACGTGTGATCATGTGCTTAAAAGCTGTTCATGATAAAGTAAGCACTTTTGAAATGAAACTTTGAAACCCCCAGCGTGAAGCGACTCGATTGGGGAGGGTCCCATCTACCTCACTCAGATTGCCAAACAATCATACATAACCCTCTCTCTTCCCCTCTGCGCTTTTGCCAGGAATCTCAATTAAAAAAGAAAATTAATGTGTGGGCACTGTTACTTTTAGGTGCTATTTTATTTTTCCTCTGATTACAGCAAAGTTATAAAACACTTTTCCTTCAGGCCAGTTGAACGGCACAATGTTAAAATGCGTTTTCGCAGTATTAAACTTGAGTGTTAACGGGCTTCGCAACATTATTTAAAACAACTCGAGCCGTAACGGGCTTCGATTCCAAATGACCCCCCTAAATATGTTGCCAACTCAGTAAAGGCTGTTCACGACAAAGTGAGCACATTCGAAATCAACCTTAGAAAAAAGTCACTGCTCCTACCTGCACATATTTTAACGGATGTTCCAATTGGCATGCGCCCAGTAAAGTTGGTAATAATGGATGGGAAAGTAGTTCAATATCTTTGCGTCGAATGAAAATGTTAGGTAACCATTTGTGATAACATACATTATTTCTTTCGCTTTCTGTTTTTTTTTTTTTTGATGCGTCGAAGTGTAAAAATGTGCAGATTTGTAAAAATACTTTCTTTTCTACCAATTTCACAGTTTCACTTGACCGACGCATGGATAAAGAGCTGACGCCAGTGCCAATGTTAATCTTGCATAAGGCGAAGAATGCACAACGTGCATACAAGTAGATCTTAAGCAGTGCTTTCAACAGTGCTCATTTTACTGTGAACAGCCTATACCTGCAATCTTGCTGGACATGGACAAATTCGCAGCTCCGTAGCACGCCTCCACGCTCGAGGTCAGCTGTTAGACGTCAGCTGACGGGGATCGGCTGCCTAGATACCCGAAATGAACAGCTCCTCGGTGACCCCAACGTGACGTTCTACAGCAACCATAAGGACCTCGCCGATGTCCGGCAACGTTTTGTAACCAAAGTAGATTCCAGGCATGCCGAACAAACCACAGGTGCCAATATTAAATTTTATCCGGTGGCGACATTTTCAGCAACCAACTTATTTTGCAACTTTCTCGTTCCTCATTAACGTTGCCACATACACATTTGAATACATCAATCTTATCACAATCTGAGCTTAAACTGTTGCCCATTCTGCTAAGCCATGCGTTCGCCGGCACTCGCCCGCCGCCACACACATGTTTCACGGGTGGACACAGCTGTATGACTCTTCTTCCTGCCTCACGCTGCCACCACACCAAGTGGCCAGCGCTGGCATCGCGCACGCTCAGCTGGTTTTTAACAAGATTAAAACTACACAAGGTGTAATATAAAAACACATACTAATAAAAGAGATATAAAACTGATATTCACCAACAATAAATATAAAATATTTACTATAGCTGGAATACATAAAATAATATTTAATACGGCTGGCCAGCCTATGAAAATACCTATACAAACAGCATTGCCATTCATAAAAGTACCGCCAAAATTTAAAGGAGACGGACTAACCGTCTCACTTAAAAAAAAAAAAAAAAAAAAAAAATCACTGTCCTTGCCTGCACATATTTTAATGGACGAACTGAGTGACATGCATCCAATAAAGTTGGTAACACGAGATGGAAAGTACTTCCATATCTACGCGTCGAATAAAAAAGTTCTAGGTGTCCATTTGTGATAAATTAAATTTTTTTCTTCAATATCTGTTGTTTTTGTTAATGCATTGACCAGTAAAGATGAGCAAATTTGTAAGATATTTACTTTTCTAATAATTTCACAGTTTCACTTGACCGACGCATTAATAAAGTGATGATGCCCATAGCTATGTTAAGTTTACACAAGACAGATGAATACACAACGGGCATACAAGTTGATCCAAAGGAGGGTTTTCAAAAGTGCTCATTTTACCGTGAATAGCCTATACCAACCCATACTCTAGCTATTTACATCGTTTCGGCGTTGTCGGGTGGTTCATTCGTGGTGCGCTTTTTCCAATGTCCAGCAGTGTACATCAATCTACGTTCCTACTTATTTCAGAGATACACTTGATCGGCACATAAATAATGTGATCGGGGCCCAGGGCGATTTTAAATGTGCTTTTCTGAAGTCCTGTTAAAGTTCTACTTCCAATTATATTGATCAGCTTCATGCAATCCAAGCGTAATTAAGCCTAGAAAATTACACCTAAGGAACAACACACCAGATCCGTGCACACTCAGTGTTATAATATTTTGCATGAGAACTATTTCTTACCAGTCATTACCAACATACCTCTTTTCATCCAGTTTTTTAAATATTAATTATAAATGAAATTGTACAAGTTATAGACAAGTTATAAGTGAACGTTTAATGTAACCAAAATTGACATACTTTTATGTTAACAAAATTCGCTTGTGATGTATGGCATATTTAGGAAACAACCAAACACGGTATACATAAAGTGATTTTTCCAAAAAATGATTAGAAAAATTTGAAGAAACCATGAATAGACTATATAGGCCATTCTCTGTTACTTCACACTTTTCTGAAGCCCTGTTAAAATTATACTTTTGGTTAACGATTACGTATCCTTCCGCTTCATGTAAACATAAACACTGCCATGTGACTTCTACGTTTTAACTGTCAAATACTTTGCTGTTGTCAGTTGTTCAAAGAATTTTGTCATATTTTAAAAACCAATTTGTATAAACATATATTCACAATTTAGGCCTATAACCGTATTTAGGTCAGCTGTATGACTTTTTAAGAATGTCTGTATTGATGGCAGTTCTTACGGTTATTATTTTACATTTTTAACATATTTGTTATACTCGACATAGCACCTTCCACGTAATATGCGTTAATATTTTAACGCAACTCATTCTAACCATGTTGCAACTGCGGGGGAAAGAACTGTAGTATTTAACTAACCTCTTGTTATTGATAAATGTTGTGTTATTTCGTTTAAAAAAAGGCTGCAGTTGAAATAGATATTAAAACAGAGGAACAATCAGTCCAACGAATAGACATAGTAGATTCAGGCACGCGCCTCGTATCGCTTATGTTTTTACGTAGCAGCGACATACTTAAAATACAGCGATGGACATGCACACGAATAGGCCTACCGTAAATTTTATTCCGCTCATATTTTTATGCATTGGTACTTACTGTTTTCTACGGTTATTTAATTATTTATTTAAATTTATCTGGCTTGGCTTAGTATTTTGTTGGGATAGTGGCAAACATACAAATCACAGAATCGTTAAGTAAGTTACACAACTGTGTTTCAAACACATAGGACGAAGTTGCGTAGTTGTAATAAATAAACTGACGTGTCTTTCAAATAACTAATTTCGTTATAAAACAGTTTACTGTTAAAAAGTATAAATTTTGCACTTCCAATATTTGCAACCACGCGCGCGCGCGCACACACACACACACACACACACACATATACACACATGCACCGGCCTCAAACATAAAACATAATTGCAACAATACTCTTTCACACACAGCGGTTACGACGTAGTTTACAGTATATTTATTCCTGCCGTGAAAAAAAACAGATTCATCACATCATCGTAACTTGCCTAGGAAGGATTACAAAACATAATGTGTATAAAGGTGATGTGGTAATTTAAAATATTTTTCACAAGAAGAGAGATTAACGCTTCGTTCAGCAACATGCCATGTCATGATGCCAGTCGCCACTTCTACCAACTTCGTAACTTGCCTAGGAAGGATTACAAAACATAATATGTATAAAGGTGATGTGGTAATTTAAAATATTTTTCACAAGAAGAGAGATTAACGCTTCGTTCAGCAACATGCCATGTCATGATGCCAGTCGCCACTTCTACCAACTTCGTAATTGTAAACTTCCTTCCAGTACATCTAAACATATTATAATGAGTATTCAAACAAAAAAAATCTCGCTTCCATTATAAATTACAAATTATTATTATTTTTTTTAATTTTGGAATAATAAATATGAAATGTGCTAAAATTGAAAACATGTATAGTTATTCTGCTACTACAAGCGGTGCGAAAATTCCAGAGAGAGAGATAGAGAGAGAGAAAGAGAGAGAGACAGAGAGAACGAAAATCTCCGTTCCACCTATTCGATTTCTTCCTCGGTTTAAAAAAACACACCATGTCATTTGGGCCTACGCACCGTAATTTGTGCTTATATTTTTAACTGTAACAATAAAATAAATGTTTCCTTCTGTGCTACCTAAAAATATAAACATATATGAATAAGCACCCTTTAATTTACGAATAGCATACCAAAAAAATTGGTTAAAACAATATTTGAACTGCGAACTATTTCTGATAGTCGTTGCCAACACTGTTTTAAATTCGTATTTAAAACGAAATAAATAATACAGGTTATAGGATATACTAAGTTAAAGTTTTATTTATTTGAGAATACAATACTTAAAATTGATCACAGTGTTATATATTTGTGGTACACAAGTTATTTTGAAAAAACCGGTTGAAATGTTATTTCTGGGGTGATTATTCAAAAGTTCGTTTCAAAACATATATTTTAGGCCCGGTTTTATAAAAGGGTGCACTATGCACGTACCTAAGGGCGTAAGAGGTATGGCGTGCACGCCTGATCAAGGAAAAATTACAAAAAAAAGAGTAACGTTGAATTTATAATCCTGAATAAATAATGTAATATGGTAAAGCTGCAAGAAGCCATGCAAATATTTGAGTTTCGTGTCCCATATGTCCCAAAAATTATCAACAAAACGTTATATATTGATAGTGTCTGTTGCAAAAATTTAATGTGTTAATACATATCAATTTGTCTCGCCATTTATGCAGACAGCAGTTAATTAAAACATGGCACTTTTTTGCCATATCTCGGGGACGAACAAACATATTACCATCAAATTCTGCGAACCAACAGTGCTATAGTAAGCAATGTAAACTTACATGATTTAAGTCACTCGCACACTTGTTTTCAAAATTACGGACGTGCGACTATTTCAGGTTATTAAACCCTTCTTACAAAAACATTAGACTGATAATAAGAGAAGTGTTGATGGCCCGAGTCCCACACCGTAATGCAGTTGTATGCAGGACAGCTTACGTTACGAGGGGTTCTGGGTTTGAATTCCGCGGAAGGCAAGCGTGTAATTGTACTTGTGTCACTTGTGATGTATATGATTGTGGTTCCATATCTTATGATATTGCTGTCAACAAGACGTTGCCACCTATCTACCGCGTAAGCTTTTAAGAACTTCATCAACATTATTTGCATCCACGCAGAAGAGAGTAGGCCCATCAGTTATAGCGGTACCTTATTGTTACAAATATAACTGTACTGAAAATTACTTCATTTATTATGCGTGAATGATAGGCTAAAAGCTGCTCACTATAAAGTGAGCACTTTTGAAATCAACCTTAGAAAAACGCCAGTAATCCTACCTGCATACATTTTAAAGGGCGCGCAGAGTGACACGTGCTCAATAAAAATGGTAACGATAGAGGTGAAAGTAGTTCCATATCTTAACGTCGAATATAAAATGTTAGGCAACCATCTGTGGTAACATAATTTTTTTTTTTTCGCTTTGCGTATTATTTAATGCAATGAAGAGTAAAAACGAATAGAATTGTAAAAGATTTACTTTTCTAATAATTTGACAGATTTAATTTACTCATACATGAATAAAGTGATGAGGCCCGTTGCAATGTTAATTTTACATAAGGCGGAGAATACACGACGTTTATACAAATAGATATTAAGCAGGGCTTTCGAAAGAGCTCAGTTTAATGTGAATAGCCTATATGTTTCTTTACCCCCCTCCTTTATTTCTTCAGGCTTAATATACCAGAGAATATTCGGATGCACTGGACATGCTTTTAGAAGTGTTTTCTATCCAAACATTGTATTACAATAATATTCATGGAGCCAAAGGGCATCAGGAAACAACTTACACACTATACCCACCTCAGAACCCTTGCTTTTACCTGGCATTAAAATGATATTTTGATGTACATGCACAGCAGTATAATAATCCTGCTGAAGTTACAGAAATCATTATCGATGCAAGATACGTTGTTACTCCTTGTTTGAGGTTTGGCTCATTTTGTGAAGGCGTCTGTCACGTACGTAGATCACGATAATCTTCCAGAGCGAGTTTTGGTGTTTATCCAGGTATACTTTATCCTCTGTGTATATATATATAGTGTGTGTGTGTGTGTGTGTGTGTGTGTGTGTGTGTGTGTAGTCGTATCTTTGAGAAGTTATCGCCATTCGCATACTTGGAACAGTTCTGGTGAACTATACAAAGACAGCGCAGATCTGTGTTTCAAGTTGCCTTTTAAAAGCGAAACCCACAGACGTTTCCCACGTGGCAGAGAGCACGAAGGCACAACTACGTGAAGTGAAAACACAAAAGGTCTTTCGCCGAGTGAGACATAATTGAATCCCGCTTCCAGAGTTGCGAGTCAGTCGCCCGGTATGGACGAGCCGCCCAGAGTTTTGGGAAACAAAGGAAAAAAATCTGTAATGCGTATGCGCATTCGCCGGGCGTTCGGAGATGTAATTTCCGGCGCGGGAGAGGTTCGCTAATTCAATGTCTTTCAATCAAAATTCGGCCGGGCTGTCTGGTGATAAGGGCGTGATTGATGACGACACGTGACGCGGACGCACGGAGCAGGAGCGGAGTATACTGCCGACCGAGAGAGCTCCATCAGATACGGCACGACGCGACGCTAATGGATCCTCCCTGCGTTGAGGAAACTAGCCCTCCAAGATAAAACACTCGCGCCGCGTCGCTGTTCCTGCAGAGAATAATCCCCGAGGCTTCTTGAGATGCTCAACGCGCCTTCAATTACATCGTCGCCTAAGCCCGCCCTATAACTAGGGATAGGAACATTTCGCGATTTCATTTCAGGACAAGATAGACGTCAAACACGTGTACACTGAAGTTGACTTTCCAATTGGATAGCAGTTTATTAGACATGCCCTGGACGACTCTGCGCCAATAGCAGACTTGCAAGGACAACAAGTAGCGAGTTCCATACTGCCAGGTGTGGAGTAACACTGGCTACTCTAAGGGGCAGCAGCCAATGAACAAACATCTGAGGCTCGAGTATACACATGACTATGGAGTCTAGCCTACATGTCACTGAACTCGCGAATTTTTTTCCTTTCACTAGCTATCACTTGAGTACAAACCAGGAAGGAGGTTGCTGCAAACGGGGCGTGCCTCGCCAAACGCTGGTAAACAGGAACCCCTACTGCCAATCAGGAAGCAGGACGGATTGCAACATGCGACGCGAATATTGGGCGTTACAGTGTGGCAGGTGGCGTCTTTCTCCGTAGTGACGTCGACCAGAATGGAGGACACCAGGAGCTCACTGTGCAGTCCGTCGTAACCTCTCACCAATACAACAGCCTCGGGACAAACCCCAATCATTCAGTAACTTAGTATGGTTCTATTTAAACTAACTGTTAATATAGCTTTGCTCCCTCCTCTCTCTCAGTGTAACTTGTTTGTACTTGTGTAATGTCAGTTATTACAATACAACCCGAGTCAATCCGCAGTAGCCTTACTACTTCATTTACCCACTCAATGCTGTATCTCTGGCTACAGTTCCATCATATAACTCAAACATAACCCCCCCCCCCCCCCCGGCTAAGTACTGCCAAAATGCATACTTGGTAACAGACTGAATTTATTTGACACGTGTAGCCATTCCACTGTTGTTAGTTCCTTTTCCAACCACGAGCAGAGTTGACAAGGTTTTCTTTCGAGCAATGCAAGTGGATTTTAAAGTGTTATTTGTAAATATGAGAAACTCATTGAGGTGTAGAGACGACAGAGGGCGGAATTATATACTGACGGGCCTTCGTCAGGCGTACCAATAGCATGATTACGTGACAAGTTCGAGAGGGTTGTAATGTGTGTGATGTGAAGAAAGGACGGTGCGGCAGGCAAAGGAACGACAGCTGATGAAGGAAGTGTGGGGGCTGTGTTGCACACATTCACAATTTCCCCCGGGAAGGATAAGTGTGTACGGCAATCTGCGCGTGAATCAGGTGTCAGTAAATCGAGGGTTCGTCGCATTCTAAAGCAAGTGAAGTGGAAGACATATATTGCCACATTACTTCATGCTCTTGATGAAGAAGTCCCAGATAGGCGTGGCGATTTTGTTGTAAGTTGGGAACATATGCAACAACAACGGACATTGTCCTGGTGCGATTGTTTGGTCCGATGAAGCTACCTTTAAATGGAACGGAACTGTCAGCAGCCATAAATGCATGCACTGGGCTGAGGAAAATCCCCACATTGTGGTAGGACAAACAGCCAATCTTCCTGGGTTAACGGTGTAGTGCGGTATGTCTGCCAGGGTATTTTTGGATTCATTCTTCTTCGGCGTAATGGTGGCAGGTGAAAATTACCGTACCATCTTGCAGAAAAACATTATGCTAGCTGCTCGTTAAATCTATCCAGACGACGATTGTTTCTTCTAGCTGGACGGTGTAAAAGCTGTTCACGGTAAACTGAGCATTTCTGAAAGCCCTCTCATTTGGAATAATAGTCAGTAAATACATTTTATTTTAGCCATAGACGTTAACTTCCGAGTGCGGTGGAATAAATACATTGAGTTTATTATTTACATGGGAATATTTATTTTTAAAAGGTAGTTAAATAATAAAAAAAAAACTGGCTGATAGAAAAAAGTAACTAGGTCCTCAAAAGTGCTTACTTTACCGAGAACAGTTACTAGAGGCAGTGACATTTTTCATAGGTTGATTTCAAAAGTTCTCACTTTACCGTGAATAGACTTTACCACTACATTGCCATCGGGGCCACGGTGGCCGAGCGGTTAGCCCGCTCGCATCCCACCAAGGCAAACCGGGTTCAATCCAGATTTTGGCATGTGGAAATCGTGCCGGGCGATGCTGTTGGTCGGGGGGTTTTCTCGGGATCTACCGTTTCCACCGCCATTTCATTCCGGTGTTACTCCATACTTGCCTCAATCACCCTCATTGGCTCTCAAGACCTCGCTGTTAAAAGCCACCCAAATCTCTGCAATCTACAATACATTACCATCGAGACGTACGGTCGCTCCTGAATAAAACATTTGTTGCGAGGTGGATATGCAGACGAGGAAGTGCTGAATATTCACCCAAATCTCCTAATTGAACGCCGTTAGACTTTTGTTTGTGCCAAACTCGAAGAACACTGTATACGCCATAGAACCATAACGGACACTGGACGCCATGGGAAACGCGATTGTGGCCACCTCTGACGCCACCGTGGCTGTGTTTGTTGTTCTTTTCTACATCGTTGTAGACGATGTATTGCTGCTGATGGTGCATATTGTGATCATTCGCACTCACCTAACTTTGTCCTTATAATGCCAAATACAAGCAATTATATCCGACTATCTTTAAAAGTTTCTCTGTTATTGCCGTTCCAAGATTGTAAATATTAATTTGAGACACCATGCAGTTAGATATACGCACTCATTCCTGCAAAAAGAACGAACACCTATATTCTAGGACGCCACTGAGCGATATGATTGAACACAGACTCACACATTACCCTACCGAAAGCGTATCATAACCAGGCGTGGAACACGTGAATTCTCGCCAGGGATGCCTTAGAATGATGGGTCACACTCTAAATTTGAATCAGTGGGAAACCACTGATTTGCAGCGAAATTCGACTATTCGAATCAGTGAAAATGAGTCCATTTAGATAGAACCAGTGTAAAACTACTGATTTTTTTAAGTGAAAAATTTTCACCGATTGAATTAGTGGCGTGGCGTTATTTCGCTGATTGAATAAGTGACGGCCGACTGCAGTGGCCTATTAAAAATTTTTTTAATTAAATGTAGCCAAATTATTACGTGAAATAGACCCATTTACTTTTCATATTGCGCAATTTGCCGTAATTCAAAAAATTAAAAAAAATTTCGGAGGATTGCACTCACCAACACTTTCCTCTTTGATTTTAGGCTGGTACCTTACCATCTTTTTTAATTGTTGTAGTTGTGTTTAAGTGACGTTGACAAACGTAAGTTACACCGAATTACTGACAAATTCTCAGTGCGACAAGCGACCTGAGGATCTGCCGTGGAGGGGCTGGAGCGCGAGCCCTCGACCACTCAACTACAAGTCGGCCACCCTACCCCTAAGCAATGGGGGCAGGGCACTGCCTGCGCTACCACGCCAAGTTTAAATAATGAGAGGAAAATATATGCCTTACAGTTTCGCCGCGAAATCGTGAAGAATTAAATAGTATGCTCTAACTTTTCGTTTTTGGTTTAATTGGCACCGTTCGGATTATTAAAACGAATAGTATACTTGTATGAGTGCACTTTCTTCGCCGCATTATATGCAGTTTAAAACTTTAAACAGAGCGTTGTGACGATTGCATGGAAACGAAATTTAACACGTAAAAACGGGATGAAAGGTTGTGTGCTCATATTACCTCTTAACATGGCGTTTTGAAAGACGAAAAACATTTTAGAAAGTATTTTGTATTGGTTTTATTAGTATATTCATTGTTATTTCACTTGAAACACATAGTTTAACGGCCATTTTTAAAGTTGTTTGATGACCATTTTTACACGGTGCTTAACTCTGAGTAAGCAGTGAAAAAAAAAAAAAGAGTGATGAATCAGTGGAAAATGCCACGTTAATCAACAAGTGAAGGCAACCTGGCATTTTTTACTGATTCATCAGTTAGATTCACTGATGTGACTGTTGAATTAGTCAGATACTTTTGACTGATTGGAACAGTGAAATTCTCACTGATTAAAATTTAGAGTGCAGATAAATAACCGATTTAGAAACAGAGCATATGCTGGATAATTAACTAAATTACTGCTCACATTATTTTTATCTTAGATCTTGAGTTTTTGTTCCGTTAATTGTCGTTTTTTATTCGCGTATTTATGTTACAAGTCTAGCGAACTTCATCCTGGCTAATAACTGGGCAATTTTTTACGCTGCATGAAAAATAATTTTATTTTCATCGATTATCTATATTATGTTATTGGCAAGCAACATGTATTGTAAACATGAAATTTTGGTTTAGTCGGTTATGTTGGCACGTCACTTAAAACTGTATTTATTGATATACTTATTGTGACAATGTTACCATTGCACTTTAATATAAAAAATATCTTTATCAGATCTAATTATTGCATGTTTTAGTAACATCGTTAATTGTGTCTGACGTCCCACGATTATCCACACGCGAGAAACTTCTTTATTGCAGTAGACTTCTTAAGGAACCCGCTTTTGAAAGTGATTCAGGTCACCGACATATGAAGAATCATCGACGGTTCAACATTTACGCTTAATGCATGTTGTATGGCTCCAGGCCATTTTTGAAGTCAAAGACGTCATTTTAAAATCTCCTAAGCCCAAGTTGAGACCATACGGGAATAGAGCCCGTAGCGAACAGTGAAAAATACCTCGTGTAATTGCAAGCTTACACAATTCTGAAACAGGTGGTGGATAGATACGTCACATTACCCAATCTCTCAGGTAAGTCTTAAAAGAAAGAATATGTTCTCCAGTAACAAATCTTTTGCGAAACCTCACTGTGAATAATTCGTTTCTTAACACCCTATATTAAGTTTCTGATTATTTTGGGTCCACGAAAGTAAGTAAAGAGTATTATCAACTGCCCATACGAGTATTTGCCAGTATTGGGTATCGTGGTAAAACCTCGACGTTCTAGGATAACGCTGCCAGGACGGTCAGTCACCAAGGAACACAGTAACAATGTTACATTAAGGCAGCAACGAAATGCAGGATGTGTGTCATGTAAAAGTATATGCAATGCATGTGCTAGATAAAGAATTATGTAAAGAATTATGCATCAAACTGGCGATAGAAAATGTGGAATTAACCACCCTTACAATCTATACAACTGTGCTCATGATTCGACGTGTCACGTGCTATAATTTAATTATGGGCTGTTCATGGTAAAATGCGTACTTTCGAAAGCCCTGCTTAAGATCCACTTGTATGCACGTTGTGTATTCTTCCACCTTATGTAAAATTAACAATGTCATGGGCCTCATCATTTTATTCATGCGTCGGTTAAGTGAAACTGTAAAATTATTATAAAAGTATATATTTTACAAATGTGCTCAATTTAACACTTCGACGTATTAAGAAATCGGAAAGCAAAATAAATAATTTATTTTATCATAAATGGTTACCTAACACTTTCCATTCGATGTTAAGATATAGAACTACTTTCCATCCATCGTTACCAACTTTACTGGGCGCATGTCACTCAGTGCGCCCTTTACAATATATGCATGAAGGAGCAGTGACTTTTTTCTAAGAGTGAATTCTAAAGAGCTCATTTTATAGTGAACAGCTTTTATCACTGTGTATCTATCCTAATTTTTTTTACGATTTTTGTTGTATTTTTGGGTAAAATTCAAGTACTCAAGTATGCTTACACAATGGCAATATTTTTCTCGCCGAGAAAAACAGTCCTTTCTATTGTCACCTCTTCTGAACTGGAATATACCGAGTGAGTTGCAGCAAACTGGCAAACAATCGTTTCTCGTGGTGTGCTACAAGGTGAGTTGGCTACGTCAAGAACGTCTGGGTGCAGAGTCTGGCAGGCAACGAGCAGACGTGTTCCTGGGCGGCAGTAATGAACTGATACTATCACACGCCAAATGTATACAAATATTGCCAACAAACTGACAATGAATACGAAACACGAGAGAGGTGCATAAGCTATACACACAACAGTATATGAACACAGGTAACAGTTAATTTACATGCCACGTTGTTTAATGATATACAGTGCTATAATCACCTCAATTACTAAATGTTTGCTGAATTTAGGCTGGCGCCGTTTTCCGAGTCACACAACGTGGCAGTATACCAGGTCATTCACCCTCGATATTAGTATTCAAGAATTCAGACACTCTCTCTGCATAAAATTAAATAAATATATGAACTAGAGTTATATTACACATTGGCTGTGTTATATACATTCCGGTATTAGTATTATATTTCAATAGCGCAAAATGAAAAGATAAAGCTTTTATTTTATACCACAAAACCTACCCATTTTCGCTAAATTTGGCACGTATGTAAAACTATGATATGGTACGTAAATGTACGTATAGGCCGTTCACGGTAAAGTGAGCACTTTTGAGGCCCTAGTTACTTTTTCTTTCAGTCATCTTTTATCCTCTAACCACATTTCTGTAATAAATATTGCATTGTAAGTAATAAACAGTGTGTGTATATTCCAATGCACTCGGAAGTTAATGTCTAAAGCTAAAATAAAACACATTTTTCGAATATTATTCCAAATGAGAGCACTTTCAAAAGTGCTCACTTTACCGGGAACTGCCTATAATTGAACTTGAACAGGCACTTATTTTGAAAGTGGCGGTCATTCAAATATTTTAAGTTTATTTGGTATAACTTCCATACCGTTTGATCGATTTCAACCAAATTCTATACGCCGCTAGTATCTATTACAAGCATCATATAAACAAAAAAGAACCACTTTTGTCAGCCATTTTGTAAGATAGCACTCAATGAATTAATTTTTTGTATAAAATATCGGGAAACAATTGGTAGATTCCTACCAAATTTGGCGTACAAGTAGTATTGTGGCAGTTGATATGTAGAAATATGTTTCAAGTATTATCCTATAGGTAATTACTTTCCTCAGTTTTCCTGTGGTGAAAGATAAGGCCCACTTCAATCTAAAAACATTCCCTGCACAATTCCCTATGTAACTAAATACTGGAGCTACGGTAAAAATGAAGGCAATCACTTTTCGCGAAACTGTGTTTGTACGCTAGCTGCTAAAATACAGAGATAAGTTTGTAACTAAATGCCTGAAGCTATTCAAAATAAAAGGGGACAAACTAGTGGAAATTGTGATCCTGTAGCACTGTGTACTGCGAATATCAGTTAAGTTTGACGATTATAAATATAGTCCGTGATATAAAGAAGTAAATTCTCGTATACATATTTTCATATGAAATAAGATATTAGTTCAATGCGACTCTCATGCTCGTTATTTTTTTCTAAAAGAGCGATTTATAATGTACTAGTGCGTATTACGCTTTTCTTATTTACTGAAGAATTTCATTTAAACTATATTAAATTAAAACGTGTAAATTTTCACAAACGATTTCCTATTATAACTTTAAGTTTCTACCAATAAAATTGAAACATCTTGATGTATGCTTTGTATCACTAACGAGAGACATAAAAATCACAAAAGTGCGTGAATAGAAAGTAAAAATATTTTGTTTCTTTGTCTAATGACACAAACAGTAAACAAATTTAAAACTAGTTTACGAAAAATTACCGCTAACCTTTAGGATCGGTGCTTTCCGTATTTTCCCGTGGATTAATTCTGAGCCTAACAACACATGGAAGGCTTATGAAAGCCAATTTATTCCTACCGCTCTCAAAATATCTCACACGCTTGATCAGATCAATTAATTGTGCTCTCCTGTTAATAACTACATTTCTCACGTTTAAGGCTCTTGGATAAAACTCTATTGAACCGGCCATTTATCAATTACTATGCGTATTCGACTATGGAAATATACAGTGAATACACTTTATATAGTATATACTTTAAAATGCGTGTTTATAATTTGGAATAACATAATTTTTTATATTTTTTATAATTACAGGAATTTGTTCACGTGTGTGAAAATAGTAACTATAAGGGTTAATTGATGTCAGGTTTATAGCACAGGCACGTAGAAGTTTGTGTTAATTGAGTTTTAAAATCATATTATTTTACTAACCTTGGGTAGATATGTCTGAAAGGGGATTTTAACTATACAGGACCATTAATCTTCACTAAAGAATGTAAAATCATCCCAGAACCGATTAGGGCGACTTAAGTACTTGTGTCAAGTGTCTAATAGGCTCTACGAACAAACACAGAACAGGCATGCAGGGATTATGTCATGCGACGTACTATCATATAAGATGTAATGCAGAGAACCTGAAAATTTATTGGGAAAATGTTGTTAGCGAAATTCTAAGAAGGTTCCTACAGAAGTTTCGTACAGAATTCTTAAAATAAAATTTTTGGCTATGTGGAAGGGATTCAAAGAGATAATTGTAATTTGCGAAACGTGTTAAGATTTGTATTCTGGACCATTATGAAATATGATAACTCCTCGTATGAAAACAGACTGCGAGAAAGTACACAGTTTTGTGTTTCAACAGGCTGATTTCTTCGTATTGCGAAACTGAACCAGTATTGTCACTATCTATTTGTTCAGAACAAGAAGTGTGGTTGTTCACGGACATTTACAGCGCAACTATTTCAATACTACATTTTATGGGCTAGCATATAAATAAAGTTCCTTGGTTCGACGTAGGATGACGCCAGTGCAGACAGGAGAGATCACATAGCTGTCTTGTGTCGGAGAGGAGAACTAGCACCACAATCACAGATAATTTATATGACAGTTCCTTGTATAGTGTTCTTTATATTCAGTGACTGAAATGGTGATTTTCTGACCATCCTACATAAATGCAGTTCCACGACCATGGAAGAGAATAGCTTATCGCGATCTAGAACCCCGCATGTGTTGTTAGTCATTATAAATACCATAATACATAAGGCGATCTAAAACTGATTTTGTTGAAACGATTTCGACCAAAAGTCAAATTTCTCTACAAAATACGTCAGCATGCTTAGATGTTGAATTTAATGGAATTCTGTTTAAGGTAAACAATTAAATGCTCAAGTTTGTTTGAAACTCGTCTAGTGCTGCAGGATCGAGAAGTAGGCTGCTGTCAAACACGCATTTTTATAAACATGAGTGTCGTAAACAGTTTCGATTTTCTGTTTGTTGCATGTCAGTAACTGTGGCCCATGTAGTACAGTGCATAAGTAAGTTGACAGTGAGAAACAGCCAGTTTCAACAACAAACAGATTTTACTTAGGACCTTCCGAAAATCTTGGGAATCGAACAAGATACAAAAATACTAGATGCGAGGAATGTAACTGAAAACAGGTCAAAAAATAGATATATATCTCCTAGTTTGTAGCAATTATAGTAATTATTGTCTTAAATAAATTTATGATTGTTGTCATTCTGTTTATATAAAAAATCAGCATTAAAACAATGAATAGTATAAAAATTAGTAAATATGTTAAACTCATCAATTTTAAAGTTGATCAAAACTAGCCAACGAAAGAAGAGGATTTGCCATATCTAAACTGTTAGATAAAATAGAGATAGTAAATAGAGAGAAAAATGAGAAGGAAACGGGTGCCATATGACTTCCTTATCAACGGTATTGTGCTGCAAATGAGATCTGTTCACATTTTCGTAGTCTTTTAATATACTTTCATATATTCATACAATTCTTCCCTAAACTACCACTCGTCTACGCAACTATCCCCAAATATTCCTTTTTGTTCTTTTTTATCTTCCAAAACGCTTATTTACTCCCACTAAGGGAAAAGTTTCTTTCATCTGCACCAAGTGCATTTAGCAGTTATCTTTATCGCTAATTGGAAGTAAGGTTTACATCGTTTCAATAACAAGGGAATTTATTTCAGCTGAGAAAATACCAGTCAAAGTGAAAATTCATACTATGGAAAAATTGCCGTATTACTACGACACGTAGCATACTCGTATACTCATACATGACGGCGCATTTTTACAAATATTTTGTATGTCAAGAAAAAGTTTTCACGTACCACTATCAGTTATAAGTAATAATAATAAAAGAGTGTGTTAATACAGAACTAATAAAATACATTATTTTACTAAAACCGACCTTATAATCCATATAACTTCATGCGCACAGCTGGCGAAGGACTAAACTTTTAAACAAATTACGTAAATTTACTGTATTAATCCAAATATATTGATATTTACAACATAGTGTGACATTAAGGCACGATTTATTTCAAAGGTATAATGTAAACAGGGAGAAAACCTTTTGATTAAATTATAAATCAAGTATTTGGATACCCTTTTGATTGCTATACCATTTCATTTAACGTTTTCTGGACGTTTTCAATTTAAAAGACGAATTTAACTGTACCAGTAATTGCGACGTCAATTTTTAGGACTAGAGAATTAAAGGTACTGAGAAATATAGTACATACACTAGAAATTTAAAATCGTATACGCCGTTGTTTGTTGAGACCCCAATTAATGACACAGGATATCGCAGATTTTAATTCCAAGTTAAACGTGGATAGGCTTGCATTTTTTGGTTTAAGCCAATAAGTGTCATATACCATATGCTTGGCCCACCGATGTAATGAAACTGTGATGTAATAAAAATTAATACAATATATTGAAGTTTAACTTATTTGTCTACGCCTAAACAAACATGGGCAACCTAGTCATAATAAAACAAAACATGTCACAATATATGTCCAGTTATGGTAAATATAAATACATGAAAATAATTATTTAAATTAATTGGCACATGTATATAAAATATAGAACATCAAATTAGCACTCAGTTCTGCGAATAAATATATTTAACTGAATTATAAATTTGTGTACGTTTGAAACAAGTCGCCAAGAGAGGACGGAGTTTCTTTTTCGTGTATTATTTGGGAATCATTAATTTTTTCTAATTTTAGTTTTCTATTTTAAGCGTTTTAATATTTTTTTTTATTAAGAATGAAACTTCAATAACAGAAAATTTAAACAAGTGTACACAGACTCATATCAATGCACAAGGAGTTTTCTATTACCAAAGTGAGGTCATAAACAAATAGCCTATTTCTAATACTGCTTTGAAGTTAATGTGTACCAAAACGTAAACATGAATTATGACTAGAACTGTTACAATTTAGTTAGAAACATTTTTTAAATTCAAATTTACTGAAGTTACTACAAATTAGAATACTTTACCAAACTGTAGGAAATTTAATTGTTTAAAAATAGAATCGAGAAAATTATTTAAAAATCAGAGAAATTACTTTTATTTCGTTTTAAAATTAGTTTAACAGTACAACCCAATTATTTTTGGACGGAAGATTATCTTCGTTGTAACTGTTATCTGTGAAGATATTCAGGATGATAATTCTATTATATCCCGTCGATTATGGTGAAAGTTTCGCTGCCTTTGTGGAGGTAATGAGAATACTAAAATAAACGTTACTCAGTATGAAAGAATAATCACCAAAATGTTTGCCGAAGCAACAGTCAAATCACTTTACCCTGACACTAAGTTTGCGAATCCGTAAACTTCTTTGGTCCTTTTGCGCTGCAAAAGTTAGGAATGTGGTACGATTTCTTTCTTTTCTACGATCTGTGAGTCGTACCGATTTGTTTGTTAATTATTGTCATTGGGTAGGCTATGATAAAGAATGAAGGGGGTTTTCTTTCAGTTTTATGGCATCAAATATTAGAGTTTTATTAGATATCTCACTTTTTAGTGATCAAAACTTACGTTTTATTTCACTGAATAACGCCTTAATTTTTTAACTTCTGTAGAACATTCTTCAATTTCTGTATTTTTCCCCGTCCGGTATGAATAACTGCTGACGAACAATAAACAAATTTGCATTATATGAAACATTAAATTAATCTGGGTCTGAAAGGGTTAATACAGTTTATCCGTGTTTAAACTTTAACTTTCGAGTTCCAATTTAATATTAAAACAATCGAAAGTTGAAGCCTCGCCCAAGGTAAACCAAGAACCAGATTTCAAATAAATCGCTACATGCTGTTTCTGTTCCTTGAATGAACACTTAGCGAAAACCAACATTTGTGTAAAAATAATTTTTCGAAATTTAAGGAATAGATATTTCAGTTCAAAATGTTAATGTTTACGCTTAATAAACATAAAAAACTTTTTTTATTGATTTGATATTTTTATTCCTCTATCGTCGATATAATGCCATGATACTACAAAATATCCTCAAAACCTAGGAAACAATTGCTTCTTGAACAGCTTTTAAGGGCGCTGTTCACCAAAACATCCATAATTATATACTTTTAGTAAATATCGTTCAACTTTTAGACATTATTTGCAAGCTATATATCCTCGCAAAAATTTTGCACCAAATATATATATATATTAAATTAATGTAAACTTAATATAAAATTCACAATTTTTGTGTTTTCGGGGACGTATAAATGATAACAACTAACTCATCCTTCGGAATGAGATAATTCGCATTTAAATAACATACCATGCGGTATTTCAAGAAATCTTTAACATCATGCTACGAAATGTTTCCACAGATTTTAGAAAGTGCTCAAAATAAGGGACAGTGTTAAATTTTTTTTGTGGCAGTCTATAAGTTTATTTGTAAAATGAATTTTTCTAAGAAAACCTTATAATTCATCAAGACATACCATTTCAGTCATACCCTTGTTAAATTTTCTGTAGAAGTTTTCCTTTATTTTGTTTAGTCTTTTGATTCATTTATGCCATATAAAGTAATTTTTATAAAGGGAAATAATACTTCAAGCATGTGCATATCCTCTTCGCGATTTCTTAACACTGTTCAATCAAACCTTTTAAAAATCATGGCCTCTATGACGTGTTCCGCTGTTCCCTAAATATGTCGTGTATCACAAGCATCTTACACTGCTCTCAAGATAAATATTTCTTATTTTTATAAGCTTAAATTTTATATATATAAAGCACAACACTTACTTGCATTTTAAAACATGCGTTGTGTATGTTATGTACAGTTATTTGTTTTAAAAGTCATTTTATTTACGCATTCGCACATGTCTTTTTAGAGTAAAAACAAACATGGCGCTGATTTTATCATTTTGAATTTTTGCTAACATCCACTAGATACAAAATACGAAATACTAAATTACCGAACACATAACTATTTTTGTATACAAAATCGGGTCACGTGTTCAATTCGGACACGGCCTAGGTCAAGATTTGTTCGCATGAGGCGGAGGAATATCCTGGTAGTAGAACTTAAGCAGGGTTTCAGAAAATGTGGAAGTAACCGTGGACGAGCTATGCACAGGAGCCTTAACGGCGGTTGCAGGAGCGAGCGCGGGCCGGATGCTTGGAAGCATATCCGGGTTATCTGCGGAGACGACCTCCTACGTCAGTGATAGCGGTGGTAACAAGCCCCGCGATGTCGTCCGACAAGGGGGGGGGGGACAGGGGCCCGCGTTTCCGACACAAGCGCGGGCTGGCCCGTACAAATAACCCCGCGGACCCGTCGGTACGGGAGGGAGGTGCTGACCCCACTTCCTCTCCCGGAGGTCGCAGGTCGAGCCACGCTGCTTCGGAGGAGACGCCCTCTCTCGCCGCGGACAGCTGCTGCCGCCCACTGCCGCCAACGTTTTTTTTTTTTGGCATAAAGTTTGTAAATCAATGTACAAAAACACCAGTCTGTTCGCTGTTTGTTAACACTCTTTGAATCAAACCTTTGAAAAATCACACCGTGTATGACATGTTATGTTGATTCCTAAATATGCAGTATATCACAAGCATTTCATACGTGTGTTGACATAAAAGGGTATTATTTTTGGTCGTATAACATTTTATATATTTAATTTTGTTTGTAAATTGGAAATTCTATTTATAATTAATACAAATGAATACAGTGAGAAGATAGGTGTGTTGGTTACGGCTAGTAGCATAGTTGATATGCAAAGTATTACTGCAGAGAGTGCAGTGCATTTTGCCTTTGGTGTAATTTCCTAGAATCGGTTAAGCTTTGTTTCCATGAGGCGGAGGAATATCCTAAAAGTATTACTTCAGTAGGCATTCAGAAAAGTTAGTAGTAACCTTGAATGGACTATATATTAAAATATCTTAGTAATGTTATTATATTAAGACAAATATAACACATTACACATACACACGCACATATATATGTGTGTGTATATATATATTCTCTAGCAATTATTAACTTACACGAGATGAAAACTTTTTTTGATGGCTATATATATATATATATATATAGCAATCAAAAAAAGTTTTCATCTCGTGTAAGGTAATAATAGCTCGAGGATGTTCGCTCGGACATTAGACGTATTAGGCCTACAATTAGACCTACAAAGAGACATCGGAAAGACAGGATTTGTGTTCTGTATAGACGGTATACATTTCCAGCTAGTATTTTCCTTCGAGCCCGTGAGCAAACTAGAAAGTCAGTAATACTGGTGAAGCAAAACTCTTTTTTTAAGGTGTGTGTACTGGATTGGAAACAGTTTAATAACGTTCCCCAGTGTTATGCCTGAAGGCTTACCAGGGGACGGATTACATACTAACATATGATCTAACTTAAGCTAACACCCATGCCTTGCCTGGGATTCGAATCCAGAACCTCCTGCAGCCCAGACCGGCCGCGCACCAACCGACTACGTCATGGGAGGTCGGCGAGGTGTGTGTATAAATACATCCTATATAGATTTAAGAAAAAAAAAATATCCTGCCCGAAATGCCTCCATAACGTATTCGTTAGACAAGCATATAAATGCACATCACTCTAAAGTGGTACAGATCGATATTTCAAGTACTTTTCCAGTGTGTAGGTACCCAAAACTTTGCTTATTACGACTACCTATAAAAAAAGATAATCCACGTAATTTGCATCACATGATACTCCCCTGTTCGCTCCAGGTGTACAATCCTGAAGACATTAAAGTGCCAAAACCTGATAATAGAAAAATAATCTTCAAGTCTTCCTTCAAATCACCAGACATGTACTTAAAGAAATCACAAACTTTTCGACCTGTCACGAATATAAAACTAGACAACCAGACCATCATGTGAAGTCACCAGATCTGGTGAGAAAACCGCCAAGTTGGTAACTCTGCCGGGTGCAGGCACACTGGGCGGCTCTCATCCCGCCCCTCCACTTGCTCGTTTTTGCCCCCGCGACAAGGCGATATCAATTTAAATTGCCTTCGCCTACAAGACGTTAACACTTCCGCTGCGCCGTGCCGATACGCTGTCTTCAGTGTTAACGGGACATAACTAAAGGCCAAACACTTCTCCTAACAGACCACTCGCTGTTGAAACGAGGACGGCGTTCACGAGTTCACAGACAACAAACGCTCTTATCCTGGTTCCTTCGAATACGTTTTATTTAAAGCAATACATTTATGAATTTGTTATTTTTTTTAATGAACCACTTTTGTTATATATTTCTTTCAGTACTATGAAATTAAGTCACTGAATTTTTTTCCCGTGTTTTAATATTTCATAATACTTTTCTAAATGTTGAATACGCCGTAATTAATTTTCATTTATAGATGTATTATTATTTTTTAATTGTCTTGCCAGCTTTCTTTTCCGTAAGTTTTTGTAAGAACCCCTTACATGATCAGAAGTGTATCTTTGCCGCACAAAAGCTATCATCAGCCACATTAAAAATATTTCTACTGGGTTTGCACATAAGAGCTACGAAGAAGAAATTATTTTTCAAAATCACGATCATGTTTTGTAAAAACCTATAAAAAATGTTTTACAGTACGAAAGTGCCAAAATAAAGGTTTTCAAAATTATTTAAAAACAAGTGGCATACATAAAAATAGGTGATTATCGTAAGAATAAAATGTGTCATCGCTGGCATATGTTTACATTCTAAAAAGAAGCACGCAATCTTTCAACTATTTAAAACGTATTAATATTCAAAATTAAATAGATTATTTCCGTTGCCTTAGTTTCACTGGGAATTTAGAGTATATTTACCGGTAACGAGATAATCACCGTAATAATGAGAAAAAAAGAGGGAAATGAATAGTCAATATAAAAAGAAATTTTGTAAAAAGCCACAAAACTGGTTAATGCAATACAAGACAACTAAAAGTTATATATATAACTTATAGTATATATATACATATATAACTTATAGTATATATATACATATATAACTTATAGTAGGCATATATATATATATATAACTTATAGTAGGCATATATAACTTATAGTATATATATATAACTTTTAGTTGTCTTGTATTGCATTAACTAGTTTTGTGGCTTTATGCAAAATTGCGTTTTATGTTGACTATTCTTTCCCTCTTTTTTTTTCATTATGGAAAAATAACTTATATATAAGTTATTTTTTCATAACAACTAAATTTATTGTATAGGCTCTTCACGGTAAAGTGAGCACTTTTGAAAGCCCTCTCATAATAGTCAATAAATATATTTTATTTTAGCTTTAGACGTTAACTTCCGAGTGCAGTGGAATATACACACTGTGTTTATTGCATACATGACAATGTTTATTTAAAAAGGGTCGTTAAAGGATAAGAAAATAGCTGAAAGAAAAAATAACTAGGGTATCAAAAGTTCTCACTATATCGTAAACAGCCTATAAGACTAAAATACTTGCTGAATTTCGCAATTAAGTGTATAACACCAAGACTATAAACCTTCATAAACACTGGTTGCCTCCTTTGCAGCTAAGCTATCTTGTGATAGTCTGAACATTGAAAAACTGTCTACGTTATGACCTTCAAAGCTTTTCTCGTTTCTCGATAACTGTCATAATCTGAGCAGAATCATTTCTGAATACGAGCATTTAATTTGGCATTTTTATAAATTCGTTATTCTGGCATAAACCAAGATCTTAAAAAAGAAATAATAAGACACAGTGCTTCATTTTAAAATATTAAACCAAATAAGTATTCACAACTAGGAACAGCAAATTAAAAGACTGGTGTGTTAAAGTTTTATTGTGGGTTCAGCAAAAATCTTAAAAATTCAATAGTGCAAAAAATGTGTATTGCTTTCGCTGCTTTTATTTATTTATTAGCTGCAATTAGTGAAACTATTGCTAAGATTCTGCTTTTACGGTGGTGATGTTTGAGCTGAAACCCTTCAGAGTTCGACTCCCGGGAAAGAATATATAGCAAACATAAGCTGATAAAAACGCACATCTCTTACAATCGGAGAGCCTATTCATTGGTTATACGAGATGTATAAAATTTCTGCTAAACTTTAACCTCACAGTTTTTAATAACGCCAAATAAAAATGGAATATTTCTATGAGACTAATGACTCATATTGATATGACCGTCTATTGGGACTGCGAAATAGTTAGAAACATAAACATGTAACTGTTGTGTCAGTTCTTACTCTAATACGCCTCAAATTAAAGGAACCGTATTACAGTAATGACCCAATTTAAATATTACACATCTAACAATATGAGCTGAAGGCATCGAACTAAATTTCCTGATTCGCTGCCAATATTACTGCAGCTGTTCCCGTCACTGATTACGTTTAAAAAATTCTTGCCGTATATTTTATTTTACAAATGTAATTTCAGAATGTTTGGTTAACCTGGAACCGACTATGTCTACGAACCTCATTCGATTTTTGGACGGGGTCACTCCCGAATTTTCACATATGGGAATCGTGCCGGACGACGCCGCTGGCCGGCGGGTTTTCTCAGGGGTATCCTGTTTCTCCATCCCCTTTCATCCCGGCGCTGCTCCATGCTCACTTCGCTTCACCCTCATCGGTTCTCAAGACCTCGATGTTAAGAGACGCCCATATCTCTCCCCCCACCCTAGGAACCTCATAGTAGCACATTTTCCCAGCCGCAAGGATGCAGCGACTTGACTCGATCAGATCGATACCCCGTTGCCGACGCCCCGTGGCGGGAGGGACTTCCACAAGTGACTAACTTACTGATTTTCCCGCTCGCCTTGCTGCAATATTTACCGCGGGATCGCTGTTTACGCTCGTCGTTAGTATGCCGCGCTGGGCGTCCGAGTCCCTACATTTAACGGCGAAGTCCCTGCTGCAATAGTGATGAGGAAGGAGGGCCAAGGCCCACCCTTCATCACACTCCCACACGCGCACACACGCGCACCTCGCACGTCCAAGTGAAATAAGGGCCGCGAGGGCTCAGCTGGGCCGCGGACTCGTGCTATACTGCCAACCGCCGACCTGAATAATCCCGCCATATTCCTCCGCCAATCTGGAGGATGTTCCAAGTCATCCTCCGTCCAGCGCCGGGGAGGAAAACAGTTCACGTGGCATACAGAATTCATCGTTTCTCGGTAACGTCGACCCACAGCGGAATTCATCACGTAGCCTGCGTTTTTAGTGTGGGGGAAAACCTTATTTCGTTCGCGGTTTCGAGTTAGCGTACACTATTTTAACCCAAGATTGTGTACGTGTATTCTGCACGCTTTATTGCTTACGTGGGTGCTGCAGTACCCAATTAGTATTTTTCAAAATTGAAATACGCTAATCAGTTAAATGTTCTCAGTAGTAGGATTATGGCGAGTTGGGGCCAAGGGCGTGGGGCGTCGTAGCCGGTGCCACCCGGCTGCCATCTTGTTACAACACCATCCGACATTTTTTCCCTTTCTTCCTTAAAAATTTCCCTTTTTCCTTCAAAATCGACCAAACGACTATTAGGATTTTTTTTCAGAGCGCTCCAATGCCACGAAGATGACTTGCGAATATGAAGTGCCGTCTTTTGACCTCGACGATCATGGAGCCTCGACCTGCATCATCACCAAGTGGTTGTTGCTAGTTAATATTCTGTGATCGAGTTTTCACCTATGTTAAAGCAATGCATGAAAGAACGACTTGTACAAAGAATCCTTTTCGTATGTTCAGTCTGCTGGAGTCAGTCTTTCCATCAGTCGCAATCGCAATTTTTCCATGAACCTCATAACCCATTAAGATGTACACACGCACACCAATTCCACTCTCAATCCCAATCCTTCGATCAATCTTTAGCAATAATCACCATCGCAATCAGGGGTCAATGGGGTCGAGGGGTCAGTCTTGTGAGGGGTCGGTCTGACAACAGGAGTCAATTCTCTACTTTATGTGTGACCATGATTTACAGGTGAGCGGAGAACTTGTCGTGAAGAAACTGTTTAAGATATAACTGCATGCTAATGTGATCAAGGAACTAGCATCAAAAGCCTGCCTACCTGTTTGTGAAAGGTTAGCTGCAATCATGTGGTAACTTGGTGATTGGTTGGTCGGTGTCTGCACAATGTATTAATGGTGCAGTACAATTGGGTCAAAGTCAATATGACGCCATAAGTCTGGCACATTCGTATATTATAAGCAGTAGGGAGACAAGCCGAGAGGTTTAGTTTGACAGTAGCTGAGTAGAAGGTGGATTGTCTCGACTGACTCCTGCCTCTTCACATAGATTATTTCTCGAGTTATTGTTTTTAGGTCATTCAAGGTCGTGATGTTAAGGTCAAGGCAGCCTGCATCTAATATTGCGGTGGTAGTCTGTAATGTATTATGCTTGTTGACTTTTATGTATATTTCTCGAGTTTTTATTTTCAAGGTCATTCAATGTCATGGGGTCAAGGTTGAGGTAGTCTACATCTGATATGGTAGTAGTCTGTAATGTATTATTCTTGCTGACTTTTATGCATTTTTCTCGAATTTTGGTTTTCAAGTTCACAGATCAAAGATCAATTGCTATTGGGCATTGTCTTCCAAGATGGTGATTGGGTGTTGTACACCAAGATGGTGGTCACCTGCCAAGATGGCGGTCACCTACCAAGATGGTGGCCTTCAGTAATGTATAAACAAATGGCAAATGAAAAATACACATGACAGCCTCCAGTACCATATTAACAAAGATGGCTGCTTCCAGTAGCATATAAACAAATTACGAACGAAAAAATCAAGATGGCTGAATGAGTATAGGTGGGGGAAGAGCGTGCGAAGGAATCAGTCGTCTGCTGGAGTCGAACAGAGGCAAGTAATTGACTGTGCTGGGGGGACCTTCGGAAATGTAAGTTTAATTTAATTTTTTTATAAATTTTTAAGGGATTTTTTTAGAAATAAATGGAAATTCCAAGGGAAAAATGACCGCAGGGGTTAAAGAACTTTTAATATATTTTTTAAAGAAAGTTTAATAAAAAATGAATTTTAGGACAATTTTTAAATTTTTTTATCGATTTCTAAATTTTCTATAATTTTTTGTGTTTTTTAATATTTTATAATTTTAAAGGTCAAGGGCCAAGGTCAAAGGTCACAAGTCATGGTCGGGATCAAAGGTTATCTGCGTACAATACGGATGCAAGATGGCTGATACTTAGGTCTGAGTCCTATCCTCTATACCTTGTATCGATTTGGCATAGGGTATGCCTATAAAACCAATATGGCCGCCACATTTCTGTAGATCCGAAGGGACCCCCCCCCCTCCCCAAATTAATTAAATTGACGAAAACTGGATTTCAGGGGCTGGTTTTTGAACGAGTGGGGCCTTCTAACTTGTTTGAGGGAAAACAGGGAAATTTTTTGGAAAAAAGGAAAAATTTTAGAAAAAGGGAAATTTTAGTGTCTTTTGGTCGATTTTGAGCGAAAAAGGGGAAAAAAATGGCGGATTGTGACGTAACAATATGGCGGCCGGGTGGCTCCGGCTCCAACGCCCCACGCCCTTAGCCCTAACTCGCCATAATCCTACTACTGTTCTCAACATACATGTATGTAACAGTGCATTACTCATTTGAGCACTTTCAGAGTTCCACTCGTCACTTTAGACACAGTCAAAGCACACATCATGTTTGTGCTCAGCACATACCATTTTGTGACATTTCACACAAGCTGATTTGGTCTTCCGATCTTTGGATCTTGGGCAAACAGAACATCTTCCTTGTTTTGTCATCCTTTTCTTTCTCTTCCTCTGGTATGTTGGCCATTTTCAGGATTGTTGCATTTAGTTCACAAGGAAGGTTCTTGGAGAGAGCTCGCTTTTTTATATGAGGCTCTGCAAGATGATAGCCTAGTTCCTGTAGATACTACCTTCTTACAATATTGTCTTGATTTCTTACTGTCTGCAAAATGAACATGGTATTTATCCCGGCTTGGTCCAATATTCCATAGAAGAACCGTAATGGTCATCTTTGGGTATTCCGAGAAACGGAATAACTGTGCACCAACTGGTCGAAGGTGCCAACCCCCCTTTTTTCGTTGTAGATATGAATGACTTCAGGTTTTCCGGTGTCTTCATTTACGTCCTTCTTATAGTGCATTGTTGACAACATGAGAACTTTTTTTCCTTTTTTGGGGGGAACGACACCAACATTTTGTTGCTCTCAAAAGCGAGCTTAAAATAGCCAACTTGTGTCTTTCGAGAAGGCAGAAAAGACGGTGGTATTTCTCTCTTATATTTTCTTAGTGTTCCCACAACAGTGAGGTTATAATCTTTGAGCATAACGTCGGCTAGTGGAATCGACATGAACCAATTGCACATTGTCAAATTCCTTCCTGCGCCATGAATACTCATTGACAGATCACGAAATTACTTCATAGGAAGAGATTCTTTCTGTTTGCTTCTTTACCAATATGTGGAATAACATTTATAAGGTAGTATGTCTTGGTATCACATATAGTTATAATTTTCAGGCCATACTTATCTGGTTTTGGAGCCATGTGTACCCTAAATTGACATTAACCTCGAAATCCTAAAAGGTGTTAATCAATTGTGCAATATTCCCGAGGTGTGTACCTTCATGTGCAATTTCTGATAAATAATTCGCAAAGTTGTCTAATGGGTGCAAATTTGTCTTCTTTACTTCGTGTAGACTTGTCCTCAAAACAAAGACAGTTCACAAGAGATCTAAATCGACACACTGACATTACAGCACGATAAAAGGGGTAGCCAAATGAATCAGACCACATTTAATCTGTGCTCAAGTGACAATCCTTCCTGGAACCAGCAAAATATAAGAAGTCAATGAGTGCATAGATTTCACTATCACTGGTGTCGCCTACATTCCTAGCTTCATCCGTGTATTTCTATCTCTGCCTCTTGATTTCATCGTTTGTGAAATGAACAACAGTCTTGAGCATCTCGGAGGTTACAAGTAGTTCCCAACAGTCCTCTGATGCTCCAGTGGGAATCTTACCATGTGGAAGTCGAATTATATTGCGCGCTGGTGTTTCGCCATGTGTGCTAGATGGGTCTAAAGTCCATCTGTGACCGTTCTTCCCAGTTATTATATTTCTACGGGTATCACATTCATTTTCACTTTCTTCGGAAGCACTCTGTTCGTCCTCACAAACCGATTGAACGTACACATTATCCTCAGTATCACTTATGTCATCGCTATCACTTCCTACCTCCTCTAAAATGCGCCTTACAGTCTCTGAATAATCTTTACTAAGGGGATTCAGTTGATACACTTTATCTGCAAAGAAAAAAAAAGGAACAAAAAATTAGCATAAAAATTTCACCCACATGGATGCATATGTGGGATGCTACAGAACCCCAGTAATATAAAATCCGAAATAATTAACAAACCGGAGGAGATGGATACCACACATTACAAGCACACTAATGTCACACACTCAAATTAAATTACATGGAAGCACAATGCAGTCGTACCAACCTTTCAGTTATAGAAGCAAAAAATAAAATGCACTGGGGTGCTCCAGCACGTTAAGGGCGCTGGCAAATAAAAAAATTTTACATTTGATATTTTTACCGCATACTGTTCATATTTTAGTCATTATAGGCTGTCCAAGTTAAAATGAGCACTTTTGAAAGCCCTGCTTAAGATCTACTTGTATGCACGTTGTGCGTTCTTCCGCCTTATGTAAAATTAACTTTACCACGGGCCTCATCACTTTATACATGCATCGGTCAAGTGAATGAGTAAAAAAATTTACAGAATAATTATTTTGCAAATTTAAATATTTTTACAATTCGATACCGTAACTCTGGGGGGGGGGGGGTGACGCTACGGGAGGCGCTTTTATAGCCGGGTGAATTAGGGTATATTATTCAAACATTTTCCCGGCCACAAGCTATACCCCATGTCGCCTTAGGCGTTAGGTTGACGCTACGAGACATTAAAACAACCGGAAGTGAAACATATAATTTAAGTTATCAGAAATGAATAGCCTACACTTTTTATTCGACGTTAAGATATTTGAAGTATGTTATATCCATCGCTACCAACTTTATTGGGCACATGTCATTCAGAGAACCCATTAAAATATTATGCTGGCAGGGACAGTGAATTTTTTCTAAGGTTGATTTCAAAAGTGTTCACTTTATCGTAAACAGCCTTTACCAGATAAGACTCTTTCCTCGCAAAACATAACTTTTTCAGCGCATGTATTTCGCATAAATACACGCCAAAATCACATTTTTACCGTCTCAGAAATGTAGAAATAATGGAACTTAACGTACATGCGGAAATGAGATAATTCAATTTGAAAGAGGATACCGAAAGCTACTTCAAGACGTCCATAAAATCGCACAAGGAATTTCATTTTGCAATTTCAAGATTTTCCCTGAAAATGAGACACTTCTTGCATATTATTTTATTTGTTGCTGTCCTTAAATTTTCGCAAAAAAAAACTTTTTCTAACCACGCCTTGAAATGAATGTTCTGCAAGTAGTTTGGTTGATTTTATTTGTACGTTTGAAAAATTGTAAAAACTTATCTTTGGCGTGTCATTTTGCAAAAACCTCCCGAGACCCAAAAAAAAAAAATTATCCGAGGAAGAAATAGTCACATAAAATTTTATCTACTATATTAATATATTTTATTATGTCTACAAGCTGAATAGCATGTGGTACAAATATAAAATACATTTTTCCATGGACAACATTCTTAAGAACATTTTCGCAATTTTACAGCATCGCTGTATGCGCATACGGGAAAAGCACGAATGGTAAAAACTTTCCCCGCACATCCGTATAGTAGCTTGCCTGTAGGCTTTTTACGGACGGCTTTATAGGGTGCGTTTGAACTCAACCTTTGAGAAACGTTACTGCTCTTATCTGCGCGTATTTTCACGGGATCGCTGACTGGCACGCGCCCAGTGTTAAGTTAGTGACGACGAAGTGAAGGTAGTTCCACGTATTAATGTTGAGTTGAAACATTTTATGTAAACATTTATGAATACGGACATGAATTCTTTCGATTTCTGTTTTTTTTATTTACCTTTATAGTGTAAGAATAAGCAAATTTGTATATTATTTACTTTTATTAATAATTTCGCAGTTTCTCTTGACCGACGCATGAATAAAGTGATCAGCATCACGGCAATATTAATTTAACATCAGGCAGAAGCTTAAAGGCCTACAATGGGCATACAAGTATATTTTATGCAGGGCTTTCTGCACTCTAAATCTGAATTAGTGAGAATTTCACTGTTTCAATCAGTCAACATCGCCATGTTCACCAGGCGAAAAAAAAATCTGGTGAAGACTGCCAAATTGTTCCTTCGCGTATCATCTAGGTATGAAGGCTATGCAATTAATTAAAATTTAATACATCATCTTTAAACGAGTGTTACTGTGGGCTGTTAAAAAAATTGCTAATTATTAAACACTATTTGCTAATTTTGCACAAGTTCAATAATTTGACACAAAAACGCTCTAACATCGAAACTATTAAAACTGCTCCAAACTAGCGAATTTTTCTGCATATATATTTAAACTGCTCCATTTTGAAACAGTGAAATACTTCTGTGTATTTGGTTGCTTGTATTTACTGATAAACCCTTTCAGACCCACTTTAATTTACTATTCCAGATGTTGAAAAGAAATAAATTTTTTGATGCGTGCTGTACTTAATGGGACATAACATTTTCTTTGTTGTCACAGCCAATGAGCCGTAGGCGATATGCTTCGCTACAGTAATATGAACCAATTATGACATAAACCTTTAAGACGGTTTGCGAATCATATACCTAAATTTATGATAATTGATTATTGAGCTTCGCAATGTGCAGTACAGGTCAAAAATTACCTACACGTGCGTAATGTTCACAACTGTGCGCACTGAGTCTGTATTGGTTAAACATTGATATCTTCTGTTTCTTAGTGAATTACGCTGGCCAAAAAATAACAGCTCTTTAACTGAAGATACAGTTAAGTAGTTGTACTTATTGAAACCACTGATTCATATCTAGAGTGTACACATACGAAGTTACATGTTTGTTTGAACGGGAAAATTAATGCAAATGTTACTTTGAAAAAAATTAATAAAATCAAAAACGATTCCAGCAAGAATTTTCACCAATAAAAATTATTGTTTCTCATATTTAGGTAATCATTCAAAACTGTGCATATAACACATACGCGATAATTCAAACCTACCAAAGAAATTAATTCTATGGACCTCTTTTGCAGTAAAGCAACTAGCGCCCACAATAAATATTGCAGAGTATTGAAAACAGAGGTACACATCTCGAAGAATACAACATAACCTACTCAACTTATTTCTTCTGTAGCTAATAATTATTGTGAATTTACTATAAGAGCAGTTTCGCACGTCAAACTAAATATAAGACACTGAATTTATTATTGAAAAAACGGCTTATTAAAATTTTTTGAATTTTCCTTACCTTTTTGGAACAAACATGTAAATGTATGTTTTGGTTTAACATAAATGCACCTCATAAGGCGTGTTTATGTCGAATAAGTGTACATAAAATTTGCATAAAATTTCTAACCTTTCACAATTTCCGAAAATCTTAGAGATTAGTTAATACAAAAAAATGTTTATTTAACCACTAAGTTATTTCAACGGCACTGCCTGGGCTGGCACCTGCGAAATTTTAATAGGAAATCCGATGTTAAAGAAATTTTGCCTCAGCACGTTAAATTTAAAAATGGGCGTTTCGAACTAATTGTATTCTCCACGAATTTTTTTAGGAGACGTTCCCTACAACGGACATGTTTCCATAACGTGTATAGCCTGTTTGCAAGAAATTATGTTTTACAAAAAAGTACACACTGCCTATCTATATTGAAAATATACGTTCGTGGAGCTCTTCCCCTAAAAAATCGCGAAGAATAAATTTTGTTTGAAATGCCTATCTTTAAAACCAACGCATTGAGGCGAAATTTCCTGAACATAGGATTTTCTGTTAAAATTAAATCTCGCAGCTGCCAGCCGGTAGGCAGTATCTTTATTTAGTAATTTATAGAGGGAATAGCGGTGTGGTTGTGTAGGAGATGAGAGAGGAGAGTGTGGGGTCGCAATAAACGGAAGTCGCAGCACGCGCTGTAGACACAGTCGTGTCGTGTGCCCTCGAGGCAGGTGATCACTGATGGAGTGCGAACACTCGGCCCTTGGTGGCGGGGGACAAGCGGCTACTTGATCGACCTGCCGAGAGAGGGCTGGCTGCAGAAACAAGCCTAATGGAAGGTGCAGAGTGGCCGGGGTCCCTCCCTGCCGGCCGTCCGACCAACGTGTATTTGATTTGTGCAAAGCGAGCCTGCTTCCTGCCCCCTGGGGAGCTGACGATGCGAAAATAGCCTTCTCCCCTGGTAGTCTAGCCACCCGCACAACCTTGCTGCTCGGCGGAACAACGGCGCATCAGCACACTCGCCATCTAGTCCCTGCTTCGCCTCAAGATTAACAACTTATTTTATTTTCGCGTGGAATACCGCGATACTTACACATATTTCATATAATACGTATCCTCGCTGAAATAAATAATCCTACATTTTGCTAAATTGAAAGTAAAAGTCACAATTTTAAAGTCTCAGAAACACGCAAATAATTAAAACTAATTCATTAGCAGTAGTAAGATTATTTACATAAGAAAAATGCTAGGAACAAATTAAACAGTCAATTAGCGGAAACAAAATTTAGTCTACTTTTATGTTGTCATGTCTTTCAGGGTCAAATAACATTATTAGAAAATAGTGAAATCATTCTGAATACATTTTTAAGTCATCATAATATTTTTAATGAGACTCTTTATATATATATATATATATATATATATATATATATATATAAATGAAGTGAATATGTTTGATGATGGCTTGAAAACTGTATAAATCTATTTTACTTTCAGTTGTTGTAACGGAAAAATGATTTGTCACACTTTATTAACCAATTATTCCTCTTATAAAAGCAAAATATCCTAGTACGGATAATTATTTGAGACAGTTGTTCTCATCAATGCCTCTAAAAATACGTTTTACTTACACTAATGAATACGTCATGCTCTCTGTCACGCAGAAAGGCATTTGTCTCCCATGTCAGTGACACATTCACAATATTTCTTAAACTTTTACGGGCATAACCTACGTGAAAGGCCCGAACGCAAAGGACTGAGATGCACTCATGCATCTAACAAGACAGGTGACCAGACAAGAACCCCAACGCTGGTACAGTTGTGTGTGTGTATACAGCCCTTCTACATAGTCACTGAGACCCCCGTATTCAGACACACACGCCTTATGTTACTGGTTTCTATTGCTGGTTCGCTGTTATTTTAGCAGTATTGAAAACCACAACGAAAAAAGTCCCTGCTCCTATAGGCTGGTCACGGTATGTGCACTTTATAAACTCTACTTAAGGTTTACTTGTATGCACAATTTGTATCCTTACACCATGTTATAATTAACTATTTTGGGGGCCTGATAATATTTTTATGCGTCAGACGAGTGAAAATGTAACATTATTATAAAATGAATTATTTTACATGTTTATTCATTATTGCATCTTATGTATTTAAACAAAAAGTAACTCATACAACTAATGCGCCTACTTGCCTCAACATGGATGCAATTAATTTTTAAATAAGTTGTTCAAAGTTGAGTTGGTAAGAAGGACTTGACTTCTCTTTGAAAGCAATAGTTTTATAAATGAAACTAGAAACTCATGCAGCAGTAGTGAGATAAATACACACATGCCTTACCCCGGATAACCTCGTACTATAAGCTAGCTTGCATTCCACTGCATTACGGAGGTCGGATTCGGAAAATCAACTTCCGATTTAATTAGTCTGATGTTTCGAATGATATGGTTTACTAACTTATAATAAGTGACTGAGCCAAATAAAACATGTTAGTTTACATGGCCTACCATAGCGCTTCTTGTGTGAAGACTTTTATGGGAATCGATTATTTGGTCTTTGAGATACGAAAAAATTAAACTTTATTTCCTTATTTGATGCTATCGTATAAAAATATCAGAAAAAGCTTGTAAAGCATGCTTCTAAAGTATACGGTCAACATAGAAATTTTGGTTGAATTTTTTAAAATAATATGTCAAACTTTCCTGAATGAGTTATGAAGCTGCCGTTTTAAACATCTTTGTCTGAACCATTCAAATCACGAAAATTTACGTGGCCGCCTGTAGCATTTGTGGTGTTCACAATTTGGTACATATTTATTTGAAATATTCCAGTGTAACATAATGCGGGATTCGGTTGATTGGTCTTCGAGACATGGCATAAAGCCTCCATAATTTTCATGTGGCGATCTTCATAAATGGACAACAAATTCGTAATGAAGAAGCAATTTCGGTGATTGTATACTGTCAATATACAAAGTAAAGCTAAAATATATTACATAGTTTTGTAAATATCGTCCACAAAACTAATATGATTTTATATCCGCCATTCTGAAAATAAGCGTGTCCTAAAAAAATACATTTATTATTATGGCCTACCACAGTACATCTTCTCCAAATTTTGTAATAATTTGTAATAATTTCACGAGATACGAGATGGAATCATTATTTTTTATTGCTACGGCTATCATACAAAATGGCAGAGAAATTATGCTCTGCATAGACAAATTTGGTGGTTGTAATAGGTACTGCCAGCATACAAAAATAAGTTGGAATTTGATTCGTTTAAAATATGTAATGAGATAAAATATTTACATCGCCAGAATTTTGAAAATAAGTGCCTGACATTCATAACACATATCAGTATACACCAACTGCTGTAGTACTATTTGTTTGGCAAATTTGGAAGGAATCGGTCAATTGTTTCCCAATATGTGACAAAAAAAAAACTTTTTTTACTCGCATGGCGATATCTTACAAAATGGGGGACAAAAGATAATCTATGTACATGCAGTTGATACATGTAATATCTACTGCCAGCATACAAAGTTGAGTTGAAATGGATTATATGATCAGTGGTCGTAGCTTACTCTTGACAATACTGTATTTTCGCACATGCAGGCTTCACAGCACATTAACTTTATTTAAGAAAAGTAACGTAATTTAATCATCAAAATTATTTATTGGACCACTAAAACACTAAAATAAATATAGTAGAACGAAATTACGAAACATTAATTAATGCCAACCTCTACATAGCATATTTTATATACTGGAAAAAATTAAAGGCAGACAAGTTAAATTTGTTTATTAGATATCAATATATATTGGCAGTCGATTTAGATAAATAACTACTAAACCATTAGTGAAAATAAGTAGGAAATCATAACATAATTATTTTCAGCGAACTCACCGTTCAAGAATTTTAAAACAAGAATTTAATTAAAAAGGATACAAAAATACAGTACATATATACAAAAAATTAACGGGCGTCAATATGAAAAAAAAATCATCGTGACAGTTCCCATAGCTAAATACTAACACATCGCCATCGTTACTGGGACTGTACACTCTTGTTTTGGAATAGCGGAAATTGCTCCAAAGCAAATGAAAGACTACTCACATTTTCCTGACTAAAATTACCAAATGAAATTCAGAGCGTAGCAGTTCAAATGAAACAAACAGTGGTATCAAAAACTATTTCTCAATATTTCCCACAGCTAAAAAAAAAAAAAACTACCACTCAACGGTAAGTCGTTAGAGTTCGAATTTTAAGGTTACCAATGTGGATTCTGAACTAGGCAGTTTGTGGAAATTTCTTTAATGAGTAGCCAGCAAGAGCGCTGACAATTGTGATCTATGCATAAAGAGATTTTCTGGGAGAAATCGGCTCTTTTATATTTTCGTAGTGTGGTTTTAAGTTTAAAAAAAAAAGACACACATATATATATATATATATATATATATATATATATATATATATATATATATATATATATATATATATACACACACGCATTATACTAACGGATAAATATTGTAACGAGGTGACTGTTCCTGTTATCTCTTTATTGCCGATTAAACATATAGGTAATATAGCTTAACGACATTACATGAATAACAACACAGACTAAACCAAGCAATACAAACTTAGTAATGAATGTGCTACGCACCACATAAATATAGAGTGTAACCCCCTCGGGCATTAACACAGTCGTGTATCCTCGCATCTAGACGAGATATATTGTTCCAAGCCTCTTGCACCTGTTGTCGTAATTGTGCTAGGTTAGAAGCTGGCCGTACAGACTTGGTCAGACGTATCCCATTATGTCCCAAACATGTTCACTGGAAGAGAGGACTGGGGATCGTGCTGGCCAGCGCAGCTGTCAAATGCCACGAAGAGCAAGTCAAATAGTAACAGCAGAATGTGGACTATTATTATGCTTAGAAACAACACATCGTCATCCGGTTGAAGGAACGGCAGCAGAATGGGTCGAACAACATGCTGGATGTAGCAGGCACTGTTTAAGGGACACCTTCACGAACACCAATGATAAAGGATATTTATAGTATATTGCGCCTCATACAATGAAGCCAGGTGTTGCGCTTGTATGTCGGGGGTCGATACACACTGGGAGATGACACTCACCGCCGAAGTCGCACACGTAAACGGCCATCACTCTCCCATGCAGGCAGAAACTGCTTCTATCGTTAAACATAACAAAGTCCCTGGTGGAACCGGCATTAGCCTCTCCATCCCCCCTCTAGGTGGCCTATACCTGTTGTCATGCCTAGAGCGCTGCTTTCTAACAGTTACATTTAACCCCCCAAAAGCAAAAACTATATCGGTTCTTAGATCTTTAGGGTCCACCGGGAACTTTGCAATTTTGAAACAACCATGTTGTCCGAAAAATTAAACGAAACTACATTAAACTACTCACACACACGACTAACTACAGCGACCGCGCTCTTTCCTTTCTCGATCAATTTAAGCATAGCGGTATCCCCATTAACAACTTTCGCGGCCCAGTGCGCTCGAGTGCACTCGGACTTGGTTTTAGGGAATGCATAACAAAGTTCCCAGTGGAACCGGCGCTGGCATCTCCAAACCTCCCTGCAGGTGGCCGATACCTATTAAAAGGTCATACCTGGAGCGCTTCTTTCTATCCAAGTTACTTTAGCCCCCACAAACAAAAAGCTAAATCGGCTCTTTTGATCTCAGGTAACCACCGGGAACTTTGCAATTTTGAAACCGCCATGCTGTCCGAAAATTGAAAAGAACACTACTACTAATCTACACACTCACACACATACTATAATTCGCAACAGCGCAAATCCTTACTCGAATTGAATTTAAGCATGACGGTATCCCATAACTGCCTTTTCGGCTCAGTGTATCTGGGTTGTGACGGGCTAAGTTTCGGGGGATATCCGGTAACCAGTAACATCTCCCTCCACCTCACCCCCTACAAAGAGCTTGTTACGAAAACCCAAAACTACACTCGGCACTCATGCACACACAGACTCATACAAAATTATACAAAACCATGCATTCTCCAGGAGATGCTGTCATGAGAGCATAGGAGACGTTAACGACGGTGTTGTGGCAGAAGAGGAAGCCTTGCCACCTGCACTTAGTCCTGGTGCAAGTAGACGGTGGTTCCCAATGGTGCGTGTGGACAAGCGTGGTGCCACAGTCCGCGCAGAACGGAGCCGTCCCGAACCTTGTCTATGAGTTTGGCTATGTGCAACTGACCACCGTTGATGACATACCCTAAGTATGGATCCATCATGACCAACAAGTGCAACAATCTGTCGACATGGTCACCTCACCTCGCGCCGTTCCACGATGCGGACCTCCTACAAACGGCCTAAGTGCACAACAGGGACACGTAACCGTATTAGAGTAATAGCAATAACCATTCAACCTTCTTGGTACACACGATACTATGAGTGAAGAGATTGGGACGGCTCTTAACATCGAGGTCTTGAGAGCCGATGTGCATGATTGGGGTGGGTATGGAGCGGCGCCGGAATGAGCGGGCGGGGGAAGTGGGAGATCCCCGAGAAGACCCGCCGACCAACGCCATCATCCGGCACGATTCGCTCATGCGAAAATCTGGAGTGAACCGACCGGGGATTGAACCCAGATCGCCTTGGTGGGAGGTGAGCAGGCTAACCGCTCAGCCATCATCGCCCCCACACGATTTTCTAGTGCATTGCTGTATACACAGCGCAACAAAGTGAATGGTTCGACTACATCTGTTGGCCAATGTCATAGAAAATTTCATCAGTTTAACTTCACACCTCCATCATAAACTTTTATACCCGCGCTCAAATAGATGGCACTCTTTAGGATGTTGCAACAATTCTACTTCAGAGTATACGCGTATATGTACACACACATATTTCGACCTTAAATTGAGCCAAGTGCACTTGATAATGGACACCAGTTGCAAAATATTTGAGCCCGCGTGAATTTGAGCTCGCTCTTCATTGATCAATTATCACTTTTGGTTAATAACTTTAACTCTGGAATGCTGCTTCACTTGACAAACATTAGTTACCTTAATAGTTAATTGCATTTTTGATATCCTGCACTAAATGCTCGGAAAGCGTTGTCACGAGGAAGTTTAGATTTAAAATGAAGTTTTGTAGCAGTCGGGATTTATTCCATAAATAAGTTATGTACCACGACCCAGTGCACAAATGTTTGAGCAAAGGAAACAGTTTTATTTGTTCTGCCATATTTTTTTTTAAATTCACATACACTCTAAGAAATTTTTGGAAGTTTACCATACCAGTGTATACGCTTAGTGAGAAAGGAGGAATGGTAATGTTCTCCCCTATACATTCATTGTAGCATTCCTACATTTGCTCAGGAAGCAGGCAAATGCATAGGGAAGTTCCCAACTTTGTATAGTAGCGCTGCTAAACATTCCTATATCTGCAGCTTGGTGTGTGGTATTATTACCATACAGTGTATAGGTTAAACACTTCCATTACAGTTTAGAAAGTTTACTAGAAAAATGTTTACAGTGTAGGTTAAACGCGTCACTAAACTCGGATGGGCAATACGGTATGTGCAATAAATTGGCCAATAAGCCACCTGCAGTCTATTATAATACACGTAAAAATAGCTCTTACTATACACTTCATCTGAAGCATCAGCTTATTGCCAGGTTGGCTAGATGAGCAGGCGATTTACAAACTAAACTAAAGCTGATCTAAAACCGGTAAATGAATAGACCTACAAAAATAGGGTCAGGTATAACCCGAAGGCCCTTGCACCGCTGACAGGCTTCCCAGCAGCGGCGTGTGGTGAACTGTTGCAAGGTAAGCCGTGTTTTGCTCTGTGTTATACCTAACCTTTTGCCAGCTTACTCATTGGCCACTTAAACGTAGTATTGCAGTTAACGTCACAGCACGTGTGTAATGGGTGCCTCGCGGCTCTCTCGTGAGTGGCCGCAATAGTACATTCAGTTTCTCCCGGCCGCTGCGTGCGGCGAGTGTGTACAGCACTGTGAAAGCACCAGCTCACCTTGCAACACATCACCACACGCCGCTGATTCCCACGAATATCCGAGAAAACACACGGTTAGTATGTTTCTAAATTCGACAATAAATTGGATTGGATTGGAAAAGACTAATTAACATTCCCCAGTGTTATGCCGGAATGCTGATCAGTAGGTGGATTATAAATTTACATAAAAAACTAGCTTAAACTAACACCCATGGCTTAACTAGGATTCGAACCCAGAACCTCCTGCACCCCAGACCGGCGGTGAACTTACCGACTGCTCCCCGGGAGGTCGGCTTCGAACAATAAATACTTTTCCTTTCGCTTCTCAGATATTACGTGCTATAATATTCCAGTTATATAGTATAATCACGGTTTCTTCACACTTCCTAAATCAAGCCATTGAAAAATTACCCCATGTCTGACGTGAGTTGCTATTTCACAAACATGGCATTTAACACAAGCGTTTAAAGCCCTTTTAAAATAAAATAATTTATTTTTCGTTAAAATTGTAGTTTAACTATATTTTCTTTATAATTTATAATATTCAATTTAGAATAAATATAAAAAAAAAGCTGTGAGAAAACACGTGTGTCGGTAGCGCCTAGTAAGAAATGTTCTCATGCAAAATATTATTACAACTGAGTGCGCACGAATTCGGTGCGTTGTCATTTGGTGTAATTTTCTAGTCGTAGTTAAGCTTAGTTTACACGAGCCGAAGGAATATTCTGGAAGTAGCACCTTAGCAGGGCTTCAGAAAAGTGTGAAGTAACTGTGAATGGATTATACATAGAGAAAGTGCCATTCCAACTTAGAATACAGTTATCTTTATTGTTTCACGTCTGAAATCCTAGAGACGCGAAGAAACTATAAATAACGTCTTTTAAACGAGGGTACTGTTCCAATACTGATGATTCTGTGAAGACTGACAGTTGGTAGCGTAATAGCCATCTCCTTGAGAGCTCTTGGCGCCAGTACCAAGCGAATTTTTGGAACTTTCCTACGCTGTATCGTGACCAAGCCAGTGGACGCCACTTTGTGAAGCAGCCCGGCGCCCTGGGAGATAGTCGGTTATCTCTCGAGGCTCCTGATTGGCCTGCGATATCCAGGAAAATGGGGGCGGTGAAGGGGGAGGGATAGCCTCCATCTCACCTCATGTTTCATTCTTGTTTACAGCCAGCGGGCAAGAACATATTGTTCCAATAAATGGAGACCGTTTTATTCCGGGGGCCGATTTTCTTTTATTGTCAGCGCCCGACACAATCGTCCTTCGTCCTTCCGTGGCAGCGTGATTGGAAGCGATACAATATCCTCGTCCTGTCGGCCAAGTCCTGTGTCGCTACTGGGTAATGCGTGGCGTGCATGCACACACCCGCCGCATCAAGGTTTGATCGCCTTTCGCGCTGACGTCGGAGAGGACACAGAATAACTCAGTTTACAGAAGAGGCTCCATTGGATATAAATAACTCCGTACATGGAGCCCCAGAATAAGTGAGTATAACAGAATTGAAGTAACGTGCCAGTTCCTTTGATGTGGGACTACCCAATCGCTGATTGGCTGCGCTAAAGTATGTTACTAAACGTTTATTGGCGATTGTTGTTCCGACATTTTGCAGGTAAGTGACACCAGCTTGTTGCCTCTGCGCCCCCAGAGTTCATGGTATTGGCTTCTGTTTCACTTATCTGTTCTTAATTACAGTATTCGTTGTAGGAACAAAGCGGTTGCAGAATTTCTCCACCCAGTACAAGGAAACACTGTGAACGCCGCCGTTTGCCCATGGCTGCGTCGTGCGGCCATCCAAGATAATCACTCTAGCGATCGTTTCATCCTTTCGCTCTTCCCCTTGGAGCACCGTTAGTAGCGCATACGTTTCACTTAAGAGGCATGACCAGCGTTAAGTTACTTGATTAGACGTAAGATGGCGCCACGAGCAAATACGAGCTATAACAGCGCGACTTCCTGTACGGCTGGAGAACCACTTCAAATGCGGAAAAATTTCTCGAACATGATCGGATCTTGTGTAGCATTCTTCGCATTGAACAGAACAGAACATATTAAAACAGCACCAATACCCCGATGAAGGCCATAACTGGTCTCAGTTACTTGAATTTAAAATAAATTAGGAAAATAGTCGAAACATAAAATTCGACGCCTTATGAAAATTAAAATCAAGATAAATTTTAAAATTTCAAAGGCTTAAAATTTTATTTTGTTATAATCTAAAAGTAAAAGGTAACGTTATAATTAAAAATGTCAAAAGTTAAAATTCCTCTGTTTCCACCCTTGAACCCTCACCCCTCCATCCTCTCCGGAGACAGAGGGTCCGACGGTTGTTGACGTCTTCGTGAGGTGTCCGACGTGTGTTTGATGTTTGTGTCTGTGTTGTAATGGTGTCAGTGTAATGTTGTCTGTGTAGGGTGTTGTACAGTGTAGGTGTTGTTCCTTTAGTTTATTTGTTCTTGTGTGTGCATGTAATATTGATGTCTTCACGTTGAACAGCGAAGCTGGCGTGGTTGTTCTGAACTCAGGCCGCAAACTTCTGCTAAATGGCCTCATATACTGGCAACATGATGCAGTTACCCGCCAATCAGCGCGCAGAGACGAACCCGGGGTGATTCAGACAAAAAGTTCGTTCAACGGCGACACGCGACCGGTCTTGGACTGCGCAAGTTTACATCGAGGACACCGGCTCTCTATGATGTTTCCTATTTCCTTTGTGTGCGTTGTTAAGCCGTTGTAGACTCTCCCTCTCCTTCTCACAAACGCATGGCCTCATATTTTAATTTCAGGTATATAAAGTCCTGAAGAGAGTTAGCTCTCACTAGTACATAAATACCTTATAACAACTTATACTACGAAAGCTATCGGATAGTTTGTTTTTGTTCATGGGACAAGACGCAGCAAGTAATTAAGTTCTGATATATCGCCGGCAACTAACAGCATTACCATACAAAGACTCTGACTGTAGTTTACGACAGTGGAACAATTATGTTAACTTGTCAGCATGTCGTAAATAAAAAGAGAAGGCACGTAGGGGAGTTTATTTTAAAGGTTAGTTTCACATATGACGTTACAATAATGTTCAAGCTTGCAAAAACCATTTGTTGCGGAAAATTGCATATTGTAAAGTAGCCTAATGTGTATAATCTACATTTTTTTACAAGTAGAATAAAATATCATTGCCATTGTTCGAGATTTGGGAAAATAAGTGAAAAATTTAGGCAATGGGTATTTAGAAAATCTGTAATTAAACCTTAGTCTTTTATCTGCGAAAGTGAATCATCAAGTAGATTAATATTTCTTACAAACAGTTACAAACGATATTTGTGGTACATTGAAAGGTATCACTCTGAAGAAGAATTAGTACTACTTGTACAAAAATCCTGGAATAAATAACCCGGAAAACAATGCACCAATAAACTAAACCAAACTACAAAAGTTTATAGTATTAAGACATATCTACTATTTAAATAAAAAACATCTGCTTCAAAATTTGTACTACTTTAACACCTACGCTTATGAATACTATTAGCATATCAAGATCTACAGAAATTATAATGGGGTAGATCACTTGTTAAACTATACACTCTATTTTTTTTTGCCCCTTTTACAAGAAAAATCGTTGGAACCCATTTGCCAAAGAAATCCTTTGTAAAACTACGAAGAGTTTTCTTATAAAATCTGCAAAACATTTCTTTGCAACATTACATTATTGAGACGTGTACATAAAATTGCTTTTTTTTTTTTTTTTTTTTTAAACAAATGTGATGAATTAGTAACAGAGAACTAAAAAAAAATAATAATAACAATTCAAAATATAATTTACAATAAAGTTACACATCGCCAACACAGGGACTAAAACTCACCCCCCTTGTATTACTTACCCGCACCTTTAACCACAAGACCAACTTGACTTACCATACCAATACTTATTTTTACTGTAAATATAGGTGCAAGTACATACAAAATGATGATGTAACTATGCGGTTAACAAGAATAGGTACATTTATTTCTTTTTAAGAGTTTAGTTGTCAAGTTAAGATATTTGGATGGCTCTTTACAAAGAGGTATTGAGAGCCGATTTAAGACTTTTGAGTAGCTAGGAAACATTAACAGTTACTGAATAATACGGTCTTAAAATCTCTTACACAATTAAAAACTTTCAAATTTGACTTTACGATTTGACTTTACGTTTGCTTTCCGACATGTTGGTTCTTATAGAGCTTGACACAATAGAACTGTCAACGGTAAAGTCAAGCACTCTTGACTTTGCGATTTCGAAAAGTTGAAATTTAAAGTCGAAGTCAAGAAGCCTTTTTGCCGTGAATCTAACAGAGGTCATGTAGAAAGAGCGTTATTTTATTGTATGGGGATTTTAATCTCGGTATATTAACAAATCTGGTCTTCAATTAAATAAATGGCAAACAACTATAATGTGAAGAGGAAATTTATGAGTAGACATATTTTAATAAAGTAAACAAATGAGTTTTTTGTTTTGAAATAAACTTTTAATATACATTTTAAGCCTATTTTTGAAAGCGGTACGAAAAATGTATTCCTGGATAATATCATAATTATTTACATAACAAGATACACATTTTAACGAAGCTCGAAGAACAGATGTTCAATTGTCTGAACTCTGACTTTACAATTGTATTGTGTACTGGTGGTTTCGTCGGAGGAAAGGAAAAGTTAAGTCAAATGCTAAAGTTTTCTATTGTGTAAGAAGCTTTATACGATTTTACGTTGTCGAGTATCCGCCATTTTGCTGAAGCTCGTGGATACGGCTCAGTACAATACAAACATTTCCTAAGGTCTATTACAAACACGGACCTTGTAATTTTACAAACGAGTAGTTTTACAAAAAAAAATCGTACTGTTACAAGCATTTGTAAAATTACAAAGAATTTCTCAGTAAAATTTACAATTTTTTTTAGAGTGTAGACAGTTTACAAAATACGTCAATGATAGCAGGATTCAGAATACACATAATGCTCCTTTGTGTTTGTGGTTCAACCTCTAGTTCCGAGAACTATTCATTACTGTAGTAACTGCAAGACTACATAGTTTATATGTTAGCTCTTTACACGACCAAAGGCGACTTGTAAACGAAATATGTCAGTGTAAGTCACCTGTTCGCTTTTTCAATTGAAAGTTGTGATGTCCTTTTATTTTCTCAGGAACAGTGCTTGGCGGTGAAATCTACATCCGCTCCGCTGCATGATTGTGCAAATTTTCACGTTGATGGCAAGAAACGCTTTCTCATCGTTCATGAAGTTAACACCTTCTGATTGCCAACAAAGCAACTTAAAAGAAGCTTTCTCATATCCCAGTACATTGTGTCCGCTACATGAGGCCAGCAATAAGACAATGGTCGTTAAGTCTTAATGGTTACTTAGTGAGTCAGCCTATGACTGAAGAGGATACTTCAAAGTGAACAGAAGATCATAGGTAATTGAATAAGACCGCCAAGAAAATGTTAACGCCTATTTAATAAGAAATTTACTTTTTATAGTTACCATAAAGTAATCAATTACTTTATTGTATTATTATCATCTATTTATTTTATACTTGTCTCATTTATGCACGTACTTAGTCAAAAAAGTGGGTTGAGACAATTTCCTGCGGCTTTTTACGATGTAAAAATTAATTTTTGCGTAATAAAAACCTGAAGGTTTAGATATAATATCTCAAGAATCCCACTTAACAAATTAAAAATGAGTTGTTTGAAAATATGAGAGAAAAACCTTAATTTTACACTGAGTGGCCAGTCCTCTTCAGATCCTCTCAAAGTGCATAGGATTCTAGTAAAAAGGCATTAAGTCATAGAGCTACTTTCTTATTGTTTTCAATATAACTAAATATTATAACTAGCATTTACGAAAATTTCCTTACTCCCAATTTGGTAATAACAGTCTGACGAAACGAAATCAATTGTCTCGAAGTACTACATGTGTACACTCGGTGGACAGAGCTCCCAATTAATAAACTGCACTGATATCATAAATAGAGAGACGTTCAAATGGAAACCATATTAGCTTTTTCCTGTGGTTTTGTGTGCACGCTCTTGAGATTTATCAAGTTATTGTATTGCTTTTTGTAACTTTGAGCCACTGTTAAATTGCCATTCCACGCTGAGTAGATTCCTAAATAGGTAATAAAATTAAATTATTGTAATCATTTAATCCCATAATGCAGTATTTGTGTGCATACTGAACTAAACAAATAGAAGCATGTCTCACCTACAAATTATTATTATATGAGGTTAAAATACACTATCTACGAAAAAGTAATTGGCCACATGTCCACAATGTTTGCTAGGGGGTTGTCACCCCTTAAAATCTTGTAGGGCCACCTCTTGCCGCTATAACAGCAGCCACTCTGTCTGGCATGCTCTCTACGAGTGTTTGCAGGACGTCCACTTGGAATCGTTGCAATTCCTCTTGCAACCATTCCCTGAGATGAGCAATGGATTTTGGCCGCGCCTGACGAGCCGTCACCCAGAGATCCAATTCGTACCAAAGATGTTCTATAGTGTTGAGGTCGGGTCTCTGGGCGGGCCAGTCCAATCGGCGAACATTGTTGTCGGCGTACCACTGCATAGTAGCCCTTGAAACATGGAACCTGGCATTATCGTCCTGGAAGTAACACGGGTCCATTCCGTACAAACGCCACAATGTTGGGAGCATTTCATTACCCAGAATGTTACAATAGGCATCTGTGTTCATGCTACCATGGCCAAACACCAGCAGTCCTACGCCAAAGGTCGTGAAACATAAGTCAACTGACGTACTGGATTACCTATCTTCACGGGTGCCCAATTACTTTGGTAGATAGTGTATTTAAGTTCGTCCACTTCGTAGACTTTCACTTCGCGGAAATCCCTAACCACGGACAACAAAGAGTAACATTTGTGCATTTATGAAACAACCTTTCTATTTTGTTCCTTTTTACTTTTTTAATAATTATTGCAATCAACCCATCCATAGTGAGAAAAAGTGCACTGTATTAAGCAAAGCAGAAAACGTTTTATCACAAGTGCATGCATAAAATAAACTTCAAGACGAATCTGAATTTAAACAAAATGGGGAAAAAACATAAATAAATATAACAAAAAAAATGTAATTCAGTAGAACGGAGGGAAAAAAAAAAATTTATATGGAGAGCCAGAGAAAAATTAAGAAACGGTCAATCAGAAATGGACAAGAAAAGGCCAAAGAAAGAAAACTATATCAGTATAGAAAGCAGTCGGTAAATGAATTTTCCGGCAGACAACAGAAAGCTGTAAGAAATAAATGGCGGCATAAAGAAAAGAGACAACGAGAATATTCGAGGAAAAGGAAAAAACTTCAAGAAAAATGAGATAGAGCATTCCTCCCGCATCACTTGTAGGAAGCCCTCTTATAGAAGCTAGCGTAGAAAGTAACAAGAACAAAGTTAAACGGAGTAGAGAAGAAATTCAGAAGGATAAGATGAAGCGTAAAGTAGAATGCAAAAAAAAAAAAAGCTTGGAAAAATTGAAAAAAACAATAAAGACACGGTTTATAAGTGTATTAACACTTGATGTCGCTGATAAGACACCCAGAAAACGAGTAAAAAAATATTCTCATAGGTAGTAAAACTACGAAGGACGACATTGGTCGCAGAATCCTTTGGTGGGGGTGGGGGGGGGGGGGGGGAATATTGAAAAAGAACAAAATATGATTTAACGTAACTTGGATCAATTTTTAAGAAGACAACAGAACTGAGTGTTCTAACATGGAAGATTGTACCTCAAGTCAGTAATACAAATAAGCTCAACAAAATTCTATAGACCGCCACAAGTAAAGTGTTATGGTTCTACTGTTTAAAATCAAGGGATCGCTACCCGTAAAGCCAAACACTGAGTCCTGCATAATTTTGTACATTGGCTGGGTTCCTATAAAACATAATGGAAACAGGTTGCTGCAATGTGTCGGGGGGGGGGGGGGGTTGGTAGCCACGCCAAGAGCACTAAATGGTTACTCATAAACCATAAACCTACAAGTCGAAAGCTGCCCACATTGAGGAGCTCAATCAGTTCTTTCCAACTGGTCAGTGCATCTTCCACATTTGCTGCACCAGACAACATGTCATCGACATACACAACTGAATGCAACACATCACTGGCAGTAGGTAATTGTTGTTACTCATCATTCACCAACTGAATTATACAGATGTCCAAGTATCATATCGAGGATACACCTTAGGTCTCAGTATTTGGCAGAAACACACGCACTGGGTATGTTGTTGAAAACCGCCACAGTGTTAGCAAAAATTCACAATGTTCAGATATCCAAATCTACCTTTATTATCAGTTGAACATCACTGACATACTTAATGATGTGATACCGAAAAAGTGTAAGAATGTTACACACATCAGTTTGTAGCTTCGACCATGTAAGAAACGTGCTATTTATACTAACACGTTGGCTGGTCTTCGCAATTGTGTCGAAGACAGCACACAATTTAGTGGCTGTTTTATGCGACTTGAGAAGATATTAATGTAGGATATGATATCCATCTCAGTCCTTTTCAGGTTGTGCATCAAGTGACACTTGATCAGAAGAAAGGTATTCCTGCATGATGTCACATTGTTGAGTTCATGGTTTTATTTGGAAGCGATGCTCTAGAGATTGTAAAAAATTGAGTGCATTTGAACGATATTCGCCCAGCACAAGTACAGCATCACAAAAAGGCAGAGATATAATGTCGTGTAAAGATGAGTTTCTAGTATGAGACTTCTCATATAACAGGTCACGTGCTACAGCATTAGGAGATTTATGTAACCTAGAGTGAATCTCCTTAATTGCCGAGGACTACCTTACTACAGTGTTCAAGGGTGGGAATGCAGACAACATAGTTACACAAGTCACTTCAGAAGACAGTGTTTGATCACTACCGATTTGTACCAACCCCAGTACAGTCAAAGGCTTCCTCTCTCATGATATCCTTCATGCTTCCTACCAAGTAATAATTAGAGAGACAAATCTTCTCCAATTAATATGTCAATAGGGCCAGGAAGATTGTAGGAAGTATCAGCCAATGGCAGGTAAATAGTGTGACTCCAATTAGATTTAAGAAACACTGCATTAGGTAGATCAATGGTGATCTGTGGTAATAAAAATGCATCATGTTGGAAATCTTTCGGGGCTGCCCAAATGGACGGAGATAACACCCAACAAAGTTTTTGGCAACGTTCAGCTTATAATAACCAAGTCACCGGTTTGGCAGCAAAACATGCTCAACCATTAAACCTAGTCATCGTTGACACTGTTCAGTTATAAAATTAGCCTGACTGACACAGCCTAACAGCGCTCGCACAGACATAATTTCAATGGAATCTCGGATATCCACAAAAGTCCTTGAGAATAACACAGTTGCCTGTGCCAGAACATGAAGGATCATCTGCAGTTCTTCATCTGGTGGGGACGCCAATGCTGCATCGTCACTCAAAACTCAGGAAATGCATGCCAGGAAGATTCTGTTAGCTCTGTAGCAGCATCGGTATGTAATAAAGAGTTATACCGAGATGCACGTGCAAGACAAGAATATTTAGACGCACAGAATGCAGTACGATGGCCAGCATGATGACATTATATATATATATATATATATATATATATATATATATATATTAGCAGCCTGTCATCGCTTCGCTCAGTTTTAATGGAATCATTGAAACACATACCTATATATGCGACTACATGTGACTACCTGCGACTACCTGCAACTACTTGCGACAACCTGCGAATACCCATGACTACCTGCGACTACTTGCGACAATCTTCGACTACCCGTGACTACCTGTGACTACCTGCGACAACTTGCGACAACCTGCGACTACATGCGACTACATGCGACTACTTGCCATTACCCGCGACAGTCAAAAACTTACGACTACCCGAGACTACCCGCGACTACCAGTGACTACCTGCAACTACTTGCGACTACCTGCGATTGCTTGCGACAACTTGTGAGAACCTGCGACTATCAGCGACTACCTGCGTCTACTTGCGACTACCAGTGACTACCTGTGACAACTTGTGACTACCTGCGAGTACCTGTGACTACCTGCGACTACTTGAAACAACTTGTGACTACCTGCGACTACTTGGGACTACCTGCGACTACTTGCGAACTTTTTTTATATTAAGATACACAATTTCTTCTAACATTTTTTAAATTTATTTTTAAATGTTTTGGTGGAGCATGCTTAAAAATCCGCCAAGTATCTCATTTTTCTCCGACTTGGTTTACAAATTTGATTTTTTTTAAATTAAACATAGCATATGTTCACTTGGAAAAATGTAGCTCACTAGCAGTGAAAGAGTTATAAGAATAGGTCCTGTAGTTTTGGTAGAGCATGCTTAGAAAGCAGCCAAGTAGCTTATTTTTTCCGGCTTAGTGCAGAATTTTTGAAATTTCTCAAGGAATTTTCCATTCTGAGTTAAACATAGCCTATGTCCATCTGGAAGAATGTAGCTTTCTAAAAGTGAAAGAATCATAATAATCGGAAGAGTAGTTTCAGAGATTAGTTGTTACATATAAACAAACAAACACACTTTGCCTCTTTATAATATTGGTAGACACTATCCTTACTACTATATAAATGGGGAAGTGTGTGTGTGCTTGTTTGTACTTATTTCACGTCAAAACAGAACAACGGATTGACGTGAACTTTTGTACAGGGATAGTTGGAGGGCCGAAGAGTGACATAGGCTACTTTTTATCCCGGAAAAATATATCATTTCTTTCGGGAAAATGCTGATATTAAGCTTTTATTAGCATTGATTGCTGCATAAAAATAGCATTGTTAAAGAAAATTCGTCATTTCTCCTTTCTATTTTGTCTATTGACTTCCAAAAAGTCTTAGTGGTCCAGTGGCTAACGTTATTCCAAGTGGGGCTGCAGTGACCCAGTGGATAGATTGTGGGGCCACAGTATCTTAGTGGCTAGAACACCTAATAAGGTGTCTAAAGTGTCTAAAGACCCCAATAAGGATGCCGCAGAAGCTCAGGGACTAGGGGATCCAATAGTGGGATCGCAGCTGGTCAGGGGCTAGAGCACCAAATAGTGGGGCCGCAATAGCTCAATAGGTAGAGAAACCAATAAGGGGGCCGTAACAGCTCAGTGGCTAAAGAAGCCAATAATATATTATTTATCCCTATAAACACGCGCGTGAAGCAGCGGGTAAAGACTAATTATATAATATAACTATTTAAAATCGTCCTTTAGCTGAATTTTTGGCAAACACCACACATTGGAAAGTTTTTTTAATTTCTTACATGTAAAGCATAAAAAATAAGGGTAACTGCGATAGTGCTCCCGACAAACATAGAAGAGGAGCTTGCGTTCACCACACTGCCTATACTACGTGACGAAACTTATTGCTGCTGTGTCAGATTAAGAGCAATAGGTGCAATGTCCGAGCACCTACTCAAACTTTCTAAACATCGCGTGAACTCTTCAGGGTTATGGTGTTTGCCGTCCGGAATCAGTGTTTCCAATTGTTTCTGAAAGGCAGCGTCAAACCTGCTTTCAAGGATGTAGACCAGCAAAGGAGTAACTGCTACATCTGCAACTTAAACACTTCCAGGGCAGCAATATTCTCGGAAATGTTAGACAACAACTCTCGTGCTGAAGTGGGTCAGTCCAAGCGGACATTTGGTGATGTCAGAAATGCATCGATGTGATGACTCATTGTCAGATGTCGTTTTTGTAATGTCTGATATCTTCCATGCATTTCGGAAGTTCGCATCTGTCAGTGTTAGAGACTGAATCAGCGATGCAGGTTTACGCACGAGCGCAGACTTAAGGTAGGACAAACATTTGACATCGTAAGTTGCTTGTTATCCACTACTAACACTGTGAACAAGTTGGAAAACTGACCCACTTACGAACGTTATGAGGAATTAGTCAGCAGTTTTAGTAGTGGTAGTGCAATCCTACTGAGTTATTGGTATTGACTGGCGTGTCCGCATGTTTATAGCATGACTTGGCAGTTCTATTTTGTGCTGCCAAAACAAAGAAATACATATCGTCGAGCACGTTCAGCTTGTCCCTATGCACGTCAGCATTAAAGTCTTCTTCACTCACTTTAACCAACTCGAACTGAATATGGGCTTCTTCATAGCCTGTTTTCACTGTTGAAGTACTCTGCTCCTTTCAGTTTATTTTTTATATATTTTTTTAATCTGCAACACCATGATCTACTCACCTGTAGGATCTCATAATATGTTGGGGGAATGCTTAGAGCAGGATAGTACAACGTGATAAGTTGTTCAGCCAAGTGGCACAGCACATGCACCAATGACAACACTGATAAGTGGCCTTTAAGTGGAAGTCGAAAGCCGCTGAAAGGTAGTGGCAAGGTGTTTCTCTGCCGTTCGTGTGTTTACTCGGAGTATGTTGCGTCGAATAATACAGTAACCATACGAAGAGGTTTCTGCCTTTGACAGTGAGAGAACCAATGGCCTAACAGGAATGTTGATTATCCTACCACGAAATTGGCTCTCGTATTGGAAGGAATGCAACCTCAGTGAGGAAGTTGTAGATTCAGGGATTCGAGGACGGACAGATTGAGCGATGTGTGGAAAGCTAACAGCCGATTGCATCACCGAGAGTGAGGGCAGGCATAGGTGCGCACAGAGACTGCGGACCATACAGCAACATGAAAACCCCTCGCTCTGGAGTTCAGGCAAGTGGGATATCAATTTGTCCCCACGTGCATGGTTTATTGCAGTCTGCAGCATCAGAGAATTCTGTCCAGGCGCCCATTACTTCGGTCCCCACCCATGTAGCAAACCACATATGGATGGTTTACAGTCGGATACCAAGCAGGCAAACAGTTGGCCAACAGCTGGCATGCACCCGGCACCATTGCTGGTTCTGAAGTGGCACCACTAACTAGCCATACTCTGCCCATAATTGAGCCAAGTGTGGTGAACACAAATTGCCCAAGCATGGCCCATATGCTTACAACAGCAATGGCCCATCAATGTACCATTTCACAGCCATTAGTTGGCCTATTGATGGCTAGCCATACTTTCTCCATATGTCTAACTGTATCTCTTACAAATAATAATTTTGACCATCAATACACATTTTTCTTTGCTTTTAATTCCCTTTATTTCACTATTAAACACATTATACGACATGCAAATCTTATGCTTGCCATTGCAGGAGAGGGAGCGCGAACCCATACCCCTTGCATCGGCAGCCCAGCATGCTGGCCATTACTCCATTGTGTATTCTTAGGTTTAGATGAACTAATTTAGAATAATTCGGACTTGAATTATTAACAACCACTAATATAATATAAATTACACCAATTATTCCATAGCCTTAAAATTTACCGTGAGACCAAATCAGTTTTTAAAAATATGCAAATTAAACAAATGCTGTCGTTGAGAGAAATATTCCTACATGAATCGCGAAGTTAGCCCAAAAACTTGCCTTTAATATAATCTTTCGCAGTATGTATGTCACCTGGATGCTATTCAACTGTTTTGAAATGCAATCGCCAGTTATGAATATTTTAGTGATGTGAATCAACAAAAGCCCTTCAATTTTAATTTTCTAAAGGTGGTTGTATATTTTTTTTTTTTTTTTTTTTACTTTTCATTTTAATTATATGCATTCATACATGAAAAACATTACATATGTCAAATTAATCAAATCCAAAGACTGTATTTACAGCATTTTGACATAGATATTACCACCACTATATATTTACAAATAATCTATAATTATATTAGACACACATATTTACATGTATGTGTGTGTGTATTTGAAAGAAGCTATCTGCGAAAAGTGGGAGTCATAAAAATTCCCATAAGAAGCCAAATTGCACCAGCAATGGTCCATCGATGTACTACTTCACAGTCTACAAATGGTCTATAGATTGCTACCCATACTTATACGAGCAATAAGTATAGGTTATTTGCGGTCATTGCTGGAATACAGTTGGTAAGACATTTATGGGCCATTAATACGTCACCTACTCTCAACCATCAGTTTCATTTCCATCAACATTCCACCAGTGGGCTATAAATGTCATGCCAAGCATCTTGGTGCCAGCAATTAACCATAGCAGGGCCAGTTGTGTAGACCCATAAGTTTTCTGGGCCAGCAATAATCCAGCAGTGCCAGCAGTAAAACCCACAGTCGGGCCAACTTTCTTCTAAGTTCGCGATAAACTATAGTGAAGTGCCATCAATGGCCCAAAATGGATAAGTTAAGTGCTGACAGTACTGGAATACAGTTGGCCAGCAATTAATGGGATGTTACTAGGTCACCTATTCTCAACCAACAGTTTCATTTCTATCAACAGTCCATTAGTCGGCCATTAATAGTATTCCCAGTGTTCTGTTGCCAGCAGTCAGCCATAACAGGGTCATTAGTGTAAACCCGTAAGTATTCATTGCCAGCAGTCATCCAGCAGTGATACACGATCGCATTTTGCACACATCGTCCGATGATTCCTGACCAGCAAGTCACACCACTTCCTTAGCTTGCGCGTTTACCGGATTTCTCGTCCATAGAAATCGCGTGTTACATGGTGAGACGACGACTGGCCTGTCACATGACATCCGAGGTTACGACGGATCAACTTAGGGCATTTATCGAGGCAGCATGGACGGGAATACCCCAGATGGACATGCAAAGTCTCTTCCTCTCAACGTCGCGTCCCGTAGCAGCGGTTTTTTTTGCCGTCCATGGAGGGTCACGCAGTATTTACATCATCGTGTTCTATACAGGAGTAATCATGTCACCTTCTATGATGGGTATTCTGCCCAGTAAATCTGGTTGTCGTAGCTCACGTCCTTGGTGTTCCCAGTTTAATGGTCAGCAATGTAAAATGCATTCATGCATTTGACTTATTGTATGATTTGCACTGTTTTAAGCTGATGCAAGTCTGTCACTTTTCCTTTCTGGGTAAAACTAGCTGTACTCTTATCCGCTTCGTGGGCATTGATTTATTTTGAAAATTGGAATCGCACTATCCACTCACTTGGCATCGCTCTAGTCACTGGATCACTGCCCCCCCCCCCCCTTGATGTATTTGTATCCACTGAGCCACTGCGGCCCCACTTGGAATCGCTCTAGCCACTGGGCCTCTACGGCCCCACTTGATATATTTCAATCGACTGATCCATTGCGGCCCGACTTGTGAGTGCTCTAGCCATTAAGCCACTACGACCCCGCTTGGGATTAGTCTAGCTAGTGGGCCACTGCGGCCCCACTTCATATATTTCTATCCACTGAACCACTGCGGCCCCACTTGGGAACGCTCTAGCTACTGGGCCTCTATGGCCCCACTTAATATATGTCTATAGCTTGCTAATTGCTGTTCGCGGTAAATTGAGCACTTTTACGGTCGTAGTTAATTTTTATTTCAACCATTTATAATCCTGTAACTGACTTTTAAAATAAATATTGCAGTGTACGTATTAAATATAAAGTTTAGATTCCACCGCACTCGGAAGTTAATCTTTAAGGCTAAAATAATATATATTGTTTTACTCTTATTCCAAATGAGGGGGCTTTCAAAAGTGCTCACTTTACTGTGAATAGCCTATAATAATGTAGCTTGCTAACAATGAAAGAATCATAACAATCTGCTCTGCAGATTTGGCAGAGCATGCTTAGAAAGCAGAAAACTTGCTCATTTTTTCCCGACTTGGTTATTTAATACCGTAATACTCAGCTCCTATAAGTGCTACGGCAATTTTTAATACACACAAACCTTTCTCGATAAATAAAGATCATAACAGTAAAAACTGCATCCAAATCGGTTCAGTGGTTCTCTATATTAGCGCAGTCTTGCAGACAGACATGAGCCAGGGACTTCTTTTCACTCTATGTAGTGATGTATAAACTTACCGCTTGAATTTATTGTTTTAAAAGTGGTTATACTGAATATGTTTAGTGCCATGATGTTATAAATATGAAACCTAAAATATTTCAATGACGTTTTATTTAAAAAAAAAAATGATAAACAGGCAATTTGAACTAGATATTTGAATGCAGGCAATATTTTTACATCCTTGAATCCTGTGTAAGATAGAATTAGATTACGTCTCATATTTAAGTGAACAGAAATTTTAATGTAATGTAATAAAACAAACATTCTGAAGTACCACTCATGCAATAAATATTGGCTTTTAAGGAAACTATTAGTAACATAAAATCTACGCTTATTGTTATTGGATGTCTTTGGTTGTACCTTAGCGTATGACTTCATTTTACTTTGCTGTATTTATTCCAGATATAATTACATATTCAGAGAAAGTAGCTTCCATGACAGTGAGATAGCTGCTCCTACAACAATTGCCATGATTCTTGAGTAGAATAATTTTGAGATAGAGTGCGTATGCCAGCTGCGTACAAACCACTTTCCCTGTTCCAACAGCGAACGGTTTCTTTTGCCAATGTCTATAGATATAAACTCAGCTGGGGTTTAAGGTTTGAATACTTCGATGTAAATAAGTGATTTGAAATGTTTGTACTTTTCCTCTGACTTAATTTTAAGGCCACTGTAACAGGCTATACTCAAGTGAATCAAAATATTCTATTAATATAAAAAAGTAGTTCTTTGGGAAACCAAACACAATAAATACGTCCATCATTGCTGAGCATGTGATGTTGACAAGTGTACTGGCAATGAGTGAATAAATATTGCGGACATGAGCATAAAAAAAATATATTTGGTCTACCACATATTTAGACTGTGGGTACAGCATCGCGTGAATTAAACAAGTGAATTTCACCATTACGAAAAATCCTCTATATTTTTCAAAAATAAAACAAGTTTGACGTCTTTGTCCAAGCTGTTGCGTATTTTCGGAACAAAAGCATACCTATTGCTTCTTTCAGAAGCGAAAGTTTGGAAGGGGAACCAATTACAAAATTATACCCGACTTAAGTTAAAACCACCCACGCATACACGCATAGTCCGGGATTCATACCCGAAACCCTTCCGCGATTTAAGCCGGAGTGCAATCAGCTACGTCGCACAGGCTGGCATTATGAATTTTACGGTTACTTAGTCTGAAATTTGTAGTGCGCATTACTCATCCTAAATATGCAGGCAATTTACTTTGAGATGTTCATCGTTTTTTTTTTTTTTACAGAGGTTCGTAAATCGTGCTTCCATTGGCTGCTGCCGCGGCCAGGCTCCGCCCCGAGCACCTTATCAACCCGGTCGCCGGACTGGTCGTCGTGACCACGGCGCTATTTGTCAGCGAAGTCAAGGGTGAAGTCGAGGGTCTCTGGGAAGGGGGAGGTGTCAGTATGTCGTCGTCCTTGCCAGCCCGAGGAGACTCACGCCGCAGTCCGTCCTCATTACACCCGCCGCGTTGTCACGATCTCGGCGAATATCATCTCTGCTCCATCTTCCTGCTGGCGTCCCCCCCCCCCCCGGCTCAACCAACACGCGGTGGTAGGGTGTGATCGAGCGCTTCATAAGTCAGCATCTCCCGCGACAAGTGCCCGCCCTTGCAAAGGTGAACGCATGCTGTACCCGTCTCCTCTGCCGTCCAGGATATTTATATTTCTCCCTCGCCTCCGCTACGTGTCTACGTACACGCCTACATTCTGCAGACGTCCGTAACTTTTCCTATTCTTAAACAGTGTGCTGCTACTAAAGACCATTCACGTTAAAGTGAGCACTTTTCAAACCCCTCTCATTTGAAATAATAGTCAATAAGTAAGCTTTACTTTAGCCCTACACGTTAACTTCCGAGGACGGTGTAATATACACTCTGTGATTATTACCTACATGGCAATATTTATTTAAAAAGGTGCTCAAAGAAATGGCTGAAAGGAAAAAGTAACCAGGCCCTCAAAAGCGCTCACTTTACTGCGAACAGTCTATATCATTAGGTCAAACTAACTATTGACTGTTCACGGTCAAATTAGCACCTTTGAAGGCCCTGCTTAAGATATATTTGTATGCACGTTGTGTATTCTTCAGCCTTGTATGATTAACACTGTCATGGGCCCCATCACTATATTCATGCGTCGGCAAGTGAAACTTCGAAACTGAAAAGTAAATATTGTACAAATCTGCTCATTTTTACACTTCGATGCATGAATAAAACAGAGAGCGAAATAAAACATTCGAATGATCGGAAATGGTTACTTGTAAGCTGTTCACGATGATGTGAACACTTTTTAAGGACCTCCCAACAGGCATTAACCTCTAATAAATATATCTTATTGCCGACTCGGGCATTAAATTTTGGTGGTGGTGAAATGTATACACTGTGTTTATTGGTCACATTGCAATGTTTATATTAAAAAGCAGCAGGATGATGGAAATTGGATGAAAGGAAAAATTTATAAGGGGCTTAAAAAGTGCTCACTTTACCGTTAACAGCCTATAACACATTTCATTCTACGTTAAGGTACGGAACCACTTCCCATCCATCGTTACTAACTTTACTGGGCGCATGTCACTCAGGGCGGCCGTTAAAGTATATGCAGGTAGGGGCAGTGACTTTTTATCTAAGGTTGATTTTAAAAATGCTTACTTTATCGTGAACAGCCTCTAGCAGCGTGTTAGGCTACGCTATTTACTCTACCGTATCAGTGTATACGTACAGTAACAGAGTGTGAATGGTAATTATTTTCCAGTACATGCTGCTAACGTTCCTACAGTTGTTCAGGAAAAAGTCATAGCAATGCTAGAAATTCCCATATTGTCAGCTTGTTATGTAGTATTATTTCCATATATTGTATAGGTGAAAAACTTCGATTAGAGTTTAGGAAGTTTACCAGAAAAAATATATATATATATATATATATATATATATATATATATATATATATATATATATATATATATATATATATATATATATAGTATTTTTCAAAATTGTGGTTTCTGTTGGCCGTCAAAATTCTGTTTCGGTTAAAATAAAATGGACATATTACTATGTCTCTTTGTTCTAACGTGTTGTGTATTATCTTGTCCGCCGCCCAAGAAGGCATAGTTTTTAATTAATAGCGGTGTCCACGAGTAACTCGTTGGGCTGTTTCATTTACGCTTTAATATGTATTTTGTCTGCAACAGTTTTATTCATTTGGAGCTTTGATTGGTCTTTTGACTGCCACCGTCAAGATTATAAACTTTTTTAATAGGAAATTGAATATGTTCCTTTTTAAGAAACGGAAGTTTTACTGTGCTTAAAAAGCTTCCCTCCTTTCTAACTGGTCAAGAAATATAACTTGTCAACTTTTTTCTAATTATTGTTTTTAACGGTCTTTTAAAGATTGGCATATAGTAATGTTTTCATTTATAAAGTTTACAAGTTGTATTTTTCAATCTTAATACAATACATCAAGTTTTGTGATTAATTTATCGAGTTCTTTGTGAGCGAGAGGGAATTTTGTTTGCAAAGCTTGTACATAGGTAATTTAATTTATTTTATGATCCCTCAAGGGTGTCTTGCAGAGTTTTTGATGTACCCAGAACTTAGTTTAGACTGATATTGATATCATGTGAAGTACACATGTATCTGAAGACACGAAATATTGCATTGTAATCTTGTAAATTTATGGTTAAGGTTTTAAGTCACATCATGTAGGCCTGCTACAAATTGAATTCAGCACCAAGCTTCTTGCATGAACTTACTCACCCTGACACGAGGAACAAAAGCACAGTGACAAATCCGAGATGGGCGCTATCACGTCACAACTAAAATGGCGGATGCCAGTGATGCGCTACCAGATAGCTGACCATCCGAAATGTTGAGCCTAACCTCTGTTACAGTATCAGCTACACTACTAGTGATGAAAATCTGCAAGCGAGAAATGAGTTTCATTTCAATAATTATAAGTATGAATTGTTAAATTTATTAAAAAACCGTACATTCAAAATTTTTGGAAAATCCACGAGAAGTGCACTGCTGAGAAAAGTGAGCTTACGCTATTTTGAGAAGGATGCCGTTTATTTGCTGTAGAGAAATTTCCTGTTACAGTACACGTCGATTATATTAACACTTCGGTGGTTTCCGATATTCAACCCCTGATAAGGTTAAAATAGTTTTAAAAAATGTTTTTTTAGGAATCCTTTAATAGTTAAATAACTGTAGTTTTGTCGTACATTTCATCCATATTCTAGTGACTGAGTTAGTCTTGCGGCAATATGGACGACAAAACTACAGTTAATTAGCTATTAATGGATTCGTCGAAAACATTTTTTAGCCATTTTCACCTTATCAGGGGTTGAATATCGGAAAATACTCAAATGTTAATGTAATCGACGTTTTCAAGTTAAGGGCCATATTATATCCTATGGTTCCCTTAGCTATTGAGGAGTGGTCAAAAATACATTTTAACCCTTTCGCCATCTTAGGAGTTGAATTTAAAAGCTCTTAATATTAATATTTTAGAAAATATTTTAATTTAGGCAACATTTTGTAGCCTAGGGTATTAAGAAATGTAGTTGGGTTATTTATAGGCCTATATCCATCCTTTCAGTGGTAGCATTTCGGAAAATCCTAAAATCCATTTTTTTTTCTTTCATATAGGGATTTATTTTTAAAGTAAGGATCACAAAATTATTACGTCGGACTTATTATTTATTAAGTAGACCTCAATAATACACTTTGCCACTTTTCAACTTTTTGGAAACTGAATTTTAAAAAATCCTAAAATCACATCTAAGCATTTATATAGGTAGTATTTGAAAGCAAAGAGCATAACGGTATCTTGTCAGGTTAATGAGTTATTGATACGTCCGAGAAAACACATTTTACCCGTTCGCATCCCCTTTAAAATTTAATTTAATAAAATCCTGAATTTAGATTTTGGGTATTTATATGGACTACCTTTCGACGCCAAAAGCATTTCGACATCTCATGATGATAATAAGATGCTGAAGAGTCCTCAAAAAAAACATTTTGCTCTTTTTCACTCATTTAGAGGACGAATTTCGAAAAAAATGTTCATGTTCATGCTTTCAGCGGTTTGGGCTGTGCGTTGATGAGTGAGTAAATGAGTGAATGAGTGAGTCAGTCAATCGGGACACTTTATTTGATGCAGAGAAATTTTAAGAGAATTATTACATCATTTACAGTAATTTAAGCCTTAGAACTGCAGGCGTTATGCCGGCTGAAGTTAGAAATTTCATGAGCAATGCGCCTGAACAAAATTATCCCATCAAAAAGTAGAAGGTAATAAATATTATTTAGGGCTGTATATTGCTATAGAACATACACAACTTCAACCAATTAGCAACAGCATAGGCGCATATGACTTCAAGAAAAAGGAAGGAGGAAGATATTTAGACGGCTCTTAACATCGAGATCTTGAGATCCGATGAGAGTTACTGATATGAATATGGAACAGTGCCGGAATGAAAGGATGGAGGAAACGGGACATCCCCGAGAAAACCCGCCGACCAGCGGCAACATCCGGCACAATTCCCACGTGCGAAAATCTGGAGTGACCCAGCCGGGGATTGGACTCGGATCGCTTAGGTGGGAGGCGAGCAGGTTAACCGCTCCGGCACCGTGGCCTCAACATTTAATCATTTATTTCCTGAGCGCGTAACCCTGAAAGTAACCACTTTATACATTTTACACTGTAAAAAATTGTTTTTCATAGCCAGAGTATTGTCGCATCTCAAGCGGATGGATACCGTACAGGGTTAATCTGCCGCCATGGGCCGTGACGATGATTAAGGGCAAAAACCGAATCACCGCAGAAGAATCCTACACGGTTTAAAAAAATATACATTCTTTTTACGGAGAAATGCTGGTAATAATTTATCCAGAGGTATGCGTAAACTCTCCGTAAAATTATGGACACACTGATTTTCAAAAACGGACATTCCATAAAAGTCACGGAACCTCTCCGTTAATTCCCTAGTTAGTTTCCTGTACTTCTAGTTTAAATCATTTTTTAAATCTATTTTATTTTAATTTTCACTAAGTGGGTGTTCTACCAATATTACATAAATAGTATTATCAGAAATTAATGATTTAATAATAACATCAATATTATTTATTAAAAAGTGTATAAAACATATTTAAAAAAATATACTTTATTTATACTTAAGCAAGATTTGAATCAGTCAAAAAGATGCAAGCTTATGATATTAACCACTTATACCTACAATGCTCACGTGATTAATCCGGTAAAACTTTTGAATTTCTATATTAGTCACATAAGAAACTTTTTAGTTTCTGTTTAAAGTTAATGCATTTTAAGTGTTGCTAAGTTTTACAGACACCTGTTGCTACTTTTTAATGTTTTAAAAACAGTTATTAGTGGTATGGATAACGCTAACTGCCGCAGACACAATACTGTCTTGTTATATGCCGTTCACGGTAAAGTGAGCACTTTTGAGGCCCTAGTTACTTTTTACTTTCAGTAATATTTTATCCACTAACCACCTTTATAAATAAATATTGCCGTGTAAGTAAAAAACACAGTGTGTATATTCCACTTCATCGCGAAATTAACGTGGAAGGCTAAAATAAAATATATTTATTGACTGTTATTCCAAATGAGAGAGCTTTCAAAAGTGCTCACTTTACCGTGAATAGCCTATACTAGCCCGTCGTCATGTTACAGCCGCGCCTAACCCCGGCGTGGCGTGTCTTTCTGCTCTCCTGTCCTCCCTTGCGTTTTTTCTAACCTACTCTAATTCTAAGTGTTAGTTGTACATTCGAGGTAGGGACGGGAGCTATTGCGTCTCAGTGCTGAGCCCCTTACGCCTACAAGGCAGGGAATCCATGCAAGGAGGCACGCATCGCGGCAGAGAGGGATTGGGCAGCCATGGCCACCTCCCTTAGTGTACCTATAGTTAAAACTATAACTAAGAAGAGGCTGGGAAAAACCGACACAGGTACCGTAAGAACCCAGTCGACAGAAAATAACATGAAATTATTATATGCATTATTATAAAATGCTACAGGAAACAGATGGGTATGGACCATGTTGTTTATTAGTTGGAAGAGAAATTATAGAAGAGGGGGGGGGGCGGGATATTATTTTCCTTGATTTGTCTGGCGCTGGACTAACCAGGGTGGAGAGGGCACTCCACTCTGGTGGGGGAGAAGGTGCAATGGGGCCTGCTCCCCTCCCCCTTCACATTTCTCCGCGCTGCGTGTACCTATCTCCATATACCGACCAAAGCGATTCCTTCCAGAACTTCCTGTTGACTACATTACTTCACATGTACGAACTTTACGACAATACTTCTTGAACATTTTGTTTGGTTACTGGCTGACTCCTCAGGCACAGATCGCTCTGCTAAACGAACTCATGTGACGTACTATTTGCCATGAAATCACCACTGAAGTCCGTATATACAAAGAATTCGTCGGTTCCAACAACAGCGAGTGAACTCGAGCATCTGGCTTGACTCATTTCCTCCGTTTGCTAACACACAAGCTCTGTAAGCATACTTTATGACATATATTCAAAGTTATATAAAATCAGCAAAAAATTTTCTTAACACAAATTTTGACGAGTACAAAACAGACAGAAGTTTCTCAATACAGGGCGTATTTAAAGTGGTCTTGGCAGGACGTTCAGAGTCTATCTACGTATGACGGCGCGACGTAAAACTCGATATAAGAGAAGGTCGAGGCTGTGTTCGAAATCGCCAGCTAAGGGCCCTTATCTGGCTTTGTGCCCTTGAAAAGTGCTTCCAGGATGTGACGTAACATTGCCGCTGTCCGAATTCGCAGCAAGGACAAATTATGCACCCTAGAATGTCCCCTTAATCCAAGGGTACGAGTAACTAGCCCTTCCCGAGCCCTACATAGTTTTTTATTCGCAATTGCTTGGAATGTTTCAATTGCTTGTGTTTGTTTTGTTTTTGCAGCTCTGCACGGCCGCAGAAAACACTTGCGAACGTCACAAAGACAAATGAAACTCGCATGGAGCGAAATCCAACACAGTAAAACTCGAGGTGGAAACGAACACAAGCGGCCGAATCCTCTTAACTAATATATCGATTGAAGGGAACAAGGACTCGTGAAACGAGGAGGGATCAAGGGTAAGTGATCAAGGGCACATTGCACCGAAATCGAACACAGCCCGAGATGAGGTGTCCTTGGTGCCTCCGCCCCCCCCCCCCTCCACCCTCGCCCAGCAGAGAGCCGATGCGAACTCCCCAACTCCACTCACGGACTCCGCCGCCCTAAACCCTCAATTAGCCGCGGGGCGCGGTGTAAATCACGTCGTCATAAACCCCACTGCCAGTGTGGCGGACACCTCGCGCCGACGAGATATATGGTGGTGGCTGGGAGCGGGTGAGGGCCGATTACCTGCCCCATGTGGGGCGGCCGTCTGTGTTACCTGCCGGCTCCAGATACGCCCCCGCATCTCGCTGGGCAGGTGCCTCTCACAGACTAGAGACGAGGTAGACCGATCTCGCTGGCTGCCCATAACCAATCTCCGTGTCCTAACGTTGAACTGATTTCCTGAAAACACGACTAGCAAAAACGGCGTGGATTGGATTTCAGGTTTAGAACACTGTTTAGTAAATAAGTGCTTTGAGATGTTAGTTAACTTCCTATAACCAATTTGTAATGTATTTTTATTAAATTCGTATTGGAAAAGGATTTTACTCAAACAAAAGTGTTTTTCTTTTGAAAATTAAGGTATTAATAGGCATGTTCATCATTGTTAACCATGTGATTTTAACAGTTGTGTTGATTGGGGTAGGTCGTTGTTGGATATATGAGCAGAAGAGAAATAATTATAGGCAGTTCACGATAAAATGAGCACTTTTGAAAGCACTCCTTAAAATCTACTTGTATACACGCCGTGTATTCTTCCGCCTTATGTAAAATTAACATTGCCATGGGCCTCATCCCTTTATTCATGCGTCGGTAACTTGAAACTGTGAAATTGTTAAGAAAGTAAATATTTTTCAAATCTGCTCATTTTTACGTTTGATGCATTAAAAACAAACAGTAAGCGAAAGAAATAATATTAAGTAATTTCAAATGGTTACCTGACACTTTTTATTCAACGTTAAATTATGTAACTACTTTCCGTCCATCATTACTAACTTTATTTGGCGAATGGCATTTAGTGCGCCCTTAAAATATATGCATACAGGGTCAGCGACTTTTTCCTAAAGTTAATTTCTTATGTGCTCAGTTTATCGGCAACCCTCATCTTTAGTCTCTGGCCTGCTCCCTTGGCTGACTTTGCCTCGCCTCCTTACTACAGGCCGGCCAACCTCCCAGCAACTGAGTTACCACCCTCTGCTTCACTCGCTCTTCTTCTGTTAGCCCATGCTCGGCTTATTTTCTCTCGCACAGCTTACTTATTCCTGTCTCTCTAGCTCCCACCTAAGCGAACTGGGTTCAACTCCCGAAAGGGTCGCTCCTGAATTTTCGTAAATGGCAATCGTGCTGGACGACGCCGCTGGTCGGCGGGTTTTCTCGGGGACCTCCCGTTTACCCCACCCCTGCACTGCTCCATACTTACCTACTGTCAAGATTTCGATGTTAAGAGCTGTCCAAATCTCTCCACACCTTAGGTCCTCATACGTTTATACAAATTAATGGGCTGAGTTAAGTTGAATTCAATCTCTCTATCGAAGTTCTGGAAACATTTTAACCTTCAGAATTGCAATAATCGTAACTGTATTGCCATTGTTTTTTGTTGTACCTCTTGAATCATCACCATATATCCCTAACTATCATTCAGCACGATATTATTCACTGACCAGTATTTCCCAACCAACTTATCAGTCCTCTGCTGTAGATAATAATCTTAAATGATATTCCGTAACTGAGTGGTAGACTCAATCTCCAGTAACGGAGACCCACTATTTTGTGTTATTTCTGCAATATCTGTAATGATACATTCATTACTAATGTGACCTATTGAAAATGGAATTTACTTTTGTCATTTATATACTAACGTACAAATAGATAATGATAAGTATGAAGTTTTTTTGGCCCATCTATTATATCCTGTATAAGACTTGAATTTCATCGCAGTCGTTGTAAATAATATGATGATAATCATTACCGGAAACGATTGTTTATTGTTGAATAATTAAATGAGCTGTATTCGTATTGCATATTTAAAATCCATCATTGCGGGTACGGTATTTTCAGTGATTTGCTGTCGGTATCAGACTCAGAAGAAGACGTGTTACCCTCAGCATCGCCTCTCGAAAGCAATCCAAGCTCCGACTTCCCGAAGCAATTCCAAGGTCGGACGGTATTCCAGGCTAATGTTAAGTACGCGCAGACGTTCAGCCGGCCCGGCGGAGGCGGCGAGTAATTAAATAGCGGCTAATCCGGCGGTGGGGAAATTGGTTTAAAAATCTTTGCGGGAAGCGCGGCACATTGAATTAGATTACGAACCGTTCGCCCCCCCCCCCCCCCCCAGTGCTGGTTATCTTGCCTCGACGATCTTCGCTGGGTTTCTGCTCCTGGGTGGGCCAGCTACGTCACACGCATCAAAACGTGTTACTTGCTCTATAGTCTATTCGCAGTTTCTTCGCACTTTTTTAATCAAATCTTTGAAAAATCACCCCATGTACGACATGAAATGATTGTTTCCTAGATAATGCATCATGAGCGTATTATAAGTTTGATAACATGAAAGTACAGTATCTTATTTTTGAAGCCTTGCTTCATATTTGACACGCGTGTCAACTCGTCTACTTGGAGAAATTGTGTGTGCACTCTACTTTCCTGCCAATCACACTGTCCTACCAGTCCGAAGAACTTAATTCCTGTCCCGGTGAAAATATGCGTCAATATATCGTGTAATTACGACGCGAAGTATCTTTGAACTGGTTCAAAATCATTATAACACTCGTAGTGTGGACTGGTATGAACGAGGCACTACGCCTAGTGAATTGGGTCGAGCGAGTATTGAACACTGTGGTGGAAAGCAAACTTCTCTTAAATTGCGACTGCAACATAGACAAAGTTGTTAAGATTTAATTTGCCCGTTACTTCCCTGCACGCACGTTTGTATGAAACTGCGCATGTAAAAAGACGTTTCGTTCACGTTAAAGTTATAGTCAAGAAACGTTAAAATAGTAGCCTGCATTTTTGGAACACTGATTACAGATTATTAAAGAAATGTTACTAGAACGTGGGCCTAATGTTAGTGAAGCATTAACACTACTGTGCTGCGGAAAATACCTCTACGAGTGATGCGGGCTGGATGGCGAGGGGATGACGTCGAGGTCGCAATCCGCAGTTAGGCTTCATGGTGCTAGGCGCGGCAATTTTGAAAGTTGTAAAGCTAAGTAATTTTGTAGTGTTGTTTTTAGTTCGTTGCCCTGGTAATTAGTATATAACTTAAATAGTTGGAATGTGAAATGATAGAAATCTTTATGTATTCCCTGCGTTTGGAAGTGTAGGTCTTTTTTAATAGTTACTTTTAATTTTCTGCCATATCTTAGATATTTAGGGGGAGTGATACTTCGACATAAATATTATAACTATCATGAATTGCGTTTTTTATTAGATCTTCTAAGAGGTGATTTTTTTGGTCACTGAATCATGTGTGCCCCATTGAAGGCAAAATGCCTTTTTGAAGAGTGGTAGCTACCACTTTTTTCTATTCTCTGTCAATAGAGGTAATCGCAGTAATTTTTTTATGTTAATTTTATTCCATGGTTGCTTGTTTTTAGTTGTTGCTTGTTACGGTTTTACTGTTTTTTTTTATCTCTCATGCTTCATTTTGAAAGAGGTGTATTATCTTTGCTGTGATTTAGTTGGGACAAGTTAAGACCTTTGTTTTTCTGTATGTTGCAGTATGTTTTCCTGACTTGCCCCATTTTGGCAGCATCAAGCAGTATTACTCTATATTGTATACAATAATTCCTTTTGTGTCATCTTTTTGTGATCTAATACATGAGAATTGTTCTGAATTGTGTTTCTGGTGTTGACCGTAGGTTTGTGTACGCTTCTCTGCGTTTTTTCCCCATCCTTGCTACGTTCAAAAGAGGCGTAGCATTTCAACAAAGTTGAACTTTCACTTATATTTTGTTCATAAATTATAATATTTATTTGCAATTAATGTAAATAAAAATCAGGGATAAAATACGTGTTGTGGTAACGCCTGGTAAGGAATAGTTCCCATGCAAAATATTATGAAATTGAGTGCGGTGTGTTATCCTTTTGGTGTAATTTTCTAACTTGGTTTTCATGAGCTGGAGTAATATCCTGGAAGTATAACATTACCGGGGCTTCAGAAGAGTTCGATGTAACCGCGAATGAACTCTAGCTTAGCAGATGCTAGTCAAGCTATTCTGAAATAAACTTCCAAAAGTATTTGCTTATTTGCTGGAGTGCCATTTCTTTCAACAGAACCACAAATTGAATGTACAAAATTGTTAGTAAATTCAACCATGAATTAATTTGGGAGGGGGACACAATACGCACATAACATACACTGTTAAGAGCCAAGGAATTTAAAACACAAATGCACACACTTACAGTAGACTTAAGCCCGCATAATAATGCACGAGCACCGAACTTTCAGTTATGTTACTGTAGTACTGGACAATCACTGGTGAGCTAGTTCTAGCAAATAATTTCGGACAGAACTTTAGACGATTATTTACTGACTTTATTTGCGTATGGTCTATTACAAGCTGTCGCAGTGACGACAGTTATTAATAGTAAGTTAATGGTAGTTTTTAATTAATTCTGTTAAGTGAATTAAGTCAACCTGTTATAAGATAATGACTTCCGTGATTGTAATATGAATACATGGGAATTGGATTCGTGAGGGAAGGCCTTGAGAATGAAGATTTTCTGTACTTCATATAACAGGAGTTATGTGTGTAGACAACGCTTAGTGTCTAATATTGTCAAATATCTCTGCCAGAAACTGCAAAATCGCCGCAAAAATATTTTGGTAAAAATACCTAGATATTAAATGGAAGGTAATACGGGAGTCCCTACCTGGAACTATGTTCGTGTTAGAGCCAAAGAAGCATGGAAGTGATAAGTGTGGGATTGCCACGCGCACCAAGTGCCACATCGCCGTTACTAGCAAGGCTCAGATCTGGCGTGCATTGTTCTCGTTGTGTTCCAAGTATCTATAGGACTTTAAGCAGTGTCACTAGCATTTCACTGGCAGAGAGTCCTTGGCGAAGTTCAATTAAGGGTTCCTATCGAAATTTCGCTCGTGTCCGAGTAGTATGTTTTGGGACACAGCTGTCAGAAAAAAAGATTTAGCGATGTTGCCGACCTCCCGTGGCGCAGTTGGTTGGTGCGCCACCGATCTGGGGTACGGGAGGTTCTGGGTTCGAATCCCGGGTAAGGCATGGGTGTTAAGTTATAAGTTAATCTGTAAGCCGTCCCCTGCTAAGCTTTCAATTATAAAACTGGGGGACTTTAAAAACCCCTTTAGAATACAATTTAACGACGTTGGAGGAGTCAAAGAAAAAAAAAATGTATATAGCAAACTTGTTATCTTGAAATTGTCCAGCTATAAAGAAAAATAACTATTCATATACTAGGAAAGTAACACGGTTTCGAATCATTTCTCCAAAAGGAAGACCATCGTAATGTAGAGTACTGGTAATCTTCCTAAGCCCTGTGTACATTCGGTGTGAATGAGTTAGTGACTCGTCGGCAGCGAGGTGATTAGAAACAGAACAGACGGTCAAAAGTGCAAGGAGGAATCATCATGTCATTTAGGCTCAAGTGGTTCCGGACAACCACAGGAAACTAATGAAAGTTCCTCCGTAATGCGAGTTGACTACTGCGTCGTATCACTCAGTCCCTCACAGAGTAGTATTACGCAATCAGTAACTGACATCCTTCAAGTTTGTGAGCGAAATTAGAAAAGTTATTGTATGTTTCTACTAGTCACTGATATACGGCAATATTAATTTCCTGACGAGACGGAAATATAAACAGTGAACAGAAAGAAGAAATTAAGCAGGGCCTTTCTACGGGGCAAGTTAGTCGTGAATTATGACAAATAAAGCAAACCTGCAATGCGTGTATACGTAGATGCGAGTTAAAGTTTTGACTGTAATAATTTTGGGCCGATATACATAGATTTATTAAAAATGTTTTGAAAATAATTGCTTGGGATCTTGGTACATATAAGTAAAGTTTTCCGAAAGGCTGTTAACGATAAAGTGAGCACTTTTGAATTCAACCTTGGAAAAAAGTCACTACTCCTGACTGCATACATTTTACGGGTACACTGAGTGATATGCGCCCAGTAAAGTTGGTTTAAAATGAATGGGAAGTAGTTCCATATCTTAGCGCCTTATAAAAAGTGTTAGGGAACCATTTGTGATAACGTAAACTGTTTCTTTAGCTTTTCGTTTTATTCTATTGCATCGAAGTATAAAACGAGCAGATTTGTGCAATATTTAGTTTTCAAATAATTTCACATTTTCACTTGACTGATGCATGAATAAAGTGATGAAGCCCGTGACAATGTTAATTTTACATAAGGTGGAAGAATGCACTACGTGCATACAAATAGATCTTAAGCAGGACTTTCAAAAGTGCTCCTTTTACCGTGAACAGCCTATAAGAAGAGTTCGGAAGTTTATTCTTGATGCAGAAGTGGAAAAATGATTGGAACATTCTTGAAGAGAAAACGTGTTGCAGACTGATACGTCACGTTTTTAGTAGGCCTATTTCTACTCATATAAAGGTTACCTCAATTTTGATAGGTTGCCTGTCAGTGTACCATTTCCTTAATAGGTGGCATGGAATAATTATGGATTTATAGGCTTACTGCCCAGTGCTCAGATTCTTATCCTGATAGCTCCACAGAAAACTTTTCACGTGTTTTGCATTGTCATGCTGCTGATTTACGTACATTAAGGAGTATTTGCTCAAAATGTAATATTAGTTGAATACTATGAAGTAAAACTAATAACATATATCCTTAATGCACGTGATTTTTATTCGGTATTCAGAAAGTCTGTAAATTTACCATGTGACTCTGAGATATAACTTTTTCAGAAAACTGAGGATGGGTACCGCCCGAATGTTCAATTTGTTCCCCATTCCCCATCCGTATTTTTGTGTGTCGCAATGAACATTATTACTGAGACTCGTTTATACGTCTTATATAAACACATTCTGTTCCATGAAGAGTCGTGTAGAAGGACAATGCACGATGCTGCGTATCACTTACGTGAATACAGGCCTACGTAATTCATAAAACACACATTTACGTCACTTGTTGATTACTTATATTATTTTACAGGCTGTAAAGACTACTGGATATTTATAACAACAGTTACTTACTGGCAAGGACAGAAGTGATTATTAGAGCAAACTTTTTTCAAGTCGAGATTATGTGAAAACAATTAATGTCACTTACATTCAAGGTTTGCCAATTTGGGTCCGACCCGAAAAAAAAATACGGGTGAATTTTTCTACGTTGGCCATTTAAAAAAAAAACAAGTTGCGGGTTTTCTCAGAATTAAATTTCTTATCCTTTCAGTAGCATTAAAGATAACATATTTACCTTGCATGAAATATGCTGGTATTGCAGGCTACAATATAAAATCAATTTGGACAAACAATACATCTTTGTCAAGATCTGCGACGATTTCATTAAGGAAATCTCTTGGATGACAGATCCTTGCATCATGGAAGCAGGATAACAGTCAGGATCACTCATCTGGCAACTATTTAGGATGGTCTTCAGTTGACCATAACCTTGCTAGTTCTTCTCGTTACTTACTCAAGCACTGACCTTTGAATTTGGGCTTCATCAGGTTAACAAGAACGAGTGGTGGTTGGATTGGCTGTTGAGATGTTTTCTTGATTGATGATGGTAAGGTTCCAAAACATCAGACGTTAAAAGGTCCATCCGTATTTCAACAGCCTCCGAAATACACGTTGTATATTTGTGAAGCTTGTCCAGTGCATTTGCAACTATACTTAAACTGTTTCTCAAGATGCATGATTTCCTGATAAAGAGCCACATTGTTAACATTTTAGAGATGCGTTTATAAAAATGTACGTTACTATCAAGAGCTTTTTCCATGTACTTTGATACTTAATTATTTATTTAATAGTTTAGCAAGTCAACATGTGAGTCCCAGCGTGTGTCATTTGCAAACGGTGGCATCAGGCAACCTTTCTCCATAAGTCACTCATTTAGCATAGTACACATTCCGAAAATACTTGTGGACTTCCACAACATATCCTAGAACTATTTCGGAAGAAACATCGTTCTCAATTAAATTAGAAATATGTGCTAATCTTTCATAGGTGATTTGATTTGGGTGTTTTGTATTTAAAATATCCCACATTTTACACTTTTTTATTTTTATTATCAGTTATTAATGCAAAGACGGTATCACGTAACTTTCCTTCGCATTCTTTTATTTTTTTATGATTCTATCATACTACTGTTATATCTTTTTCTGTGACCCCGCGTTAATTTACTTTTATCAGGAAAGCCGACCTCTTGTGGTGCAGTTTGTTGATGCGCCGTCGTTCTGTGGTGCGGGAGGATCTAGGTTCGAATCCTTGGTAAGGCATGGTTGTTAGTTTAAGTTAGGTCATAAGTTAGTTTGCTATCCGTCCCTTAATAACCCTTCGGGCATAACACCGTGGGACATTGATAAGTCCTTTCAAATTCACAATTCCAATTCAATTCCAAATTTAGCAGGAAACTTACCTGCCTTAGTATAGATCGTGACAACTTAAATGGGGTTATTCTTAACACTTGACCATCCATCCAGTGTTTGTGTTAAACTACAGGGTGTACTTTTCTACAAGTTGTATATCTGCTCCTGGTGTACAATATCCAGAAGTTTCCCAATTATGTATTTTGCTAATGGTGGTTTGTATCCAGGTCTTAAAACCTGTAGCATAAGCTGGAAGGCATCCTGTTCAGCAACACTGAATGGTACATTTGCAGCGTAAAGAACACCAATGTAACTCTCTCAGTATTAATTTATGCTCTTCAACTGTCTTAAAGAAGAAAGAGTACCCCTTTATATAAACTGCTTGGCCAATCAACTTCAGCTATCTAGCTAGCAGGACGAACCCCCTTTCGTGAACATAACTACTTACTTTTATTTCCTGCTTTACTATGAGTTTCTCATACAACTCGTAAATTAATTTTCGATAATGTGAATAGGACAACACAGTATGTATGGGCATGATTTTTTTAGTTATACAAAGAGTAGTTCTTCAGAAAAAAAAAACTCTACTCAGAGCTGGTAGCAAACGAATTCGATTTTAAAACTTATGTTCTAACTTTTTCAAAAATCTACCAAAAATTTTATCTATAATATAATACACTTTAAATTAAATACTTCCAGAAATAGAAACTAATAATTATCTTTAACAAGTATGATGTAACAAGAAACAGTGTAATAAGTCTGAAAAACTCAAGACCTGAAAAAGCTCAATAAAAGAAAAAAATTATAAAATGTGTAAAAAACATAATAAAACCATAGTGATTTAAGCTTTTGAAAAAAAAACTCTACCTAATAAATGTGCTTACGTTCAAAAACTGAATAAAATATGTTTTCATAAATCTTACCTGTTCGCATGCTAATCATGGTGTTGGGACACATAAATAACTAATTCTGAGTAGCCCGGCCACACAAGCAGCAGCTAACAAGACTGGGAGCGTTAGAGAGAGAGCGAGAGAGAGCGAGAGAGAGAGTGAGAAGGGGGGGGGGTCAGGGAGAACTGCAGGTGTGTGTGTACCGCACTGGAACATACCCAGTACTCTCATTATTTCACGAATAACCAATGTGTTACAACAGTCATTATCAAAAAAGAAATTTTAACTGCCCATTCGCGTCACAGCTTACATATGTAAAATTTTATGTGAATACATATATTGTGAGTTCACATATTTGTCATGTACAACTATGTGAGAAATTATAGCTTAATATGGTTCAAAACGAGAATTGATTGATTGGTGTCTTTTAACAAAAACGTAATTATAAATATATTAACAGGTATTAACATATACTATTCCAATGTGTACCGATAGTGTTTTTATCCTTGAGAAGACTTTTTGCGCTACTGAGCGGTCGTAAGGATGAAGTGAGATGGAGATGGAACAGCAAGGAACGTAAAGGCGTGGTATTCCTAAATGGTACTAACCTGAGAGAACCCGCCAGCTGAAAATAACCCAGATCGCCTCAATGTGAGACCCATGCGTTGTCCAGTTGATCCCATTGGGTCCTATAGGAGAGTTTGTAATTTAACGCCTGTATTGTTTATAACTAAATGGTTTCCGTGTTTCCAGTAAATAAGGTTTTTGCAGAATAAAGACGAGTTGGGGAGGCAACTACTTAATTAAATTGATGTTACTAAATTACAAGAAGGTATAAAACTTGTGATTTGTGTGGAATATAAAATTGTAAGTAGGCCTATTTGCTATCTGTTTCACATTTATTTGTAGTAACCACCATAATATTGCATATCTTTATACGTTTATGATAACTGTCTAAAAATAACTAGTAGACTAACATGTTTGTACAAATGTCATTAACTTACAAAACACAAAACAAGAGTTTATCGCTGATTATAGTGTTTCTTTGTACATACATTAAAATATGTAATTTGCATTTGTGGCTGCTTAGAGATATACACTTTTGTGATTCAAACAAAAATGTGAGATTTTGTTGAATTTCTAAGATGATCTGTATCATGTTATATGAACTTATATAGATTTCATAAATTTAAAATAAAATTTTAAAGGCAGTAAATATTTGAAGTCGTACGGTATTTATTAATTATTCTTTTATATTGTTTTGATACAAAAGTTTCTTATATAAATTTATACACATTTATTTTTAAATTACACCAATAGACCTACACAAGTGTGCATACCGGCATGTAGTGGAATAAATAAACGATTAAGGGATTTGAGAGATTATGGTGTGCTTTTACATTGACTCTGGATTAGGGACTGTATTTTCTAACACTATCATTATTGTTAGTAACACTATACAGCCCTGTGTTTTAAGCAGACATTAAATGTTTACAAATATCTTTTTTAAAAGTGAAATTACCAACACTTTAGTTTTATGTAAGATTATTGAAATTTGTATGTGCCAATTTAAACTTTTTTTGCAACGAAGAGAAAACTGGTGATTCTATTTCTTTTCCACTTACATTTTCGCTTTTTTTTTGTGTTCAGTGGTACAAGGAAAAGGATAGGGCTTTACTTCAGTAGTAACTACAATGAATTATTGTAATACATTAGACACATGTTTTGACGGTCACTGCATTTACAAGTATTTACGATTTTCGTAGTCACGAAATATTCATTTCCCTATTTCTCATCTCGTTCACTTAGCCTACCCGCAGTCACGTCTCACCTCCGTTCCACCGCTAGACCCTTGTTTTCCTTTCCTTTCCTTTCTTTTCCACTTCCCTCTACTTCGTAGGACAGCAGCAAAATATCGTGTAGCGCAAGCTGTTGGACTCTTAAAAGCTAAGTGCGCAATTTAAAAGCTGGTACAATGTACAACGTCCTTTGAACAAGAAACGGCACAAATAATCTACACGTTTCATAAATTTTTGCTGTCTAGGACATTTTCAAGCTCTCAAGACTTCGATGTTAAGAGCCGCCAAAGTCAATCTCGCTCTCTCTCCCTCTTTCTCTCTCTTTCTCAATGCTTATGTCAATAGAATTATGTAGGAATATTCAAATTTAAGTTAAAATTAATATAAGGGTTTAACGAAATGATGCGGATAATTAAGCATGATTTCTTCATATTGGTCTACAATTAAAATCACTTAAATTGCAAACTTAAATGAAGCACTTCACAATAGCTTCAAAAGAATAATTTAATCGGAAGTGTTCGCAGTAGAGGAAATATCAGTCTTTTTCGTTGCATTCAGTGTCCGCATATCAAATTTAACGATATTAGACACGTGCTCAATAATGGGCTTAATAACAGCCAAACTGATTTTTGTTATTTTTGCGATATTTTTGTGAATGTGCATTTTGGCTAAAATTTTATAGCTTCAGCGAAATTTGAGCTCAGATTGAGTTTCTACTTAATGGGCTCCGGAGCGCATAAAAATTATTACTTGAGAGTAACGGTGTAAGAGAAAGCAGATAATAGCATATGAATTATTAAAGCTTTATTTTGATACAAGAGTTGAATATCCGACAGTCGACTCTTTTCACGTCAAGTATATATAATTTTCAATCAGTCCTGCTAGCAAAGTGGTTAATATCAACACTGCAAAAAAAAAAAGGCAGGCTCCTACATGGTCTTCAATATACTCATATGAAGACACGCCTTACTATCGCACTGAAAACCAGTGAGTTCAAGAAATCTAAACAAGTAAAACAATAGAAGAGGTTCTCTCGAAACTAACGGAAGCTGCGGGGAAATTTTTTCCTTTCGCTGCTACTACAAATAGTATATACCGCAATGTCGTTATATTCTGTCGTCCATATATGTGCTCCTCAGAATTTATTCCAGTATCATTAAAATATATGAGGCTATCCTAGGCTATAAAATAGCTACAAAATCATTTACACTGGAACCGAAAATGTGGGCACTACTACCAACGACGAAAACTTTTTCCATACTTCTTAATGTCCTCAAATACATACACTGGCACTACAAAAAGTCATGCGATAGTACTATATAACTGAATGACTCGGGGCGCCACTGCTGCAGAACGATGTTGCATGGCCTAAACAAGTCTTAGTTGTGAACAAGTGGTTGTGTTGTTCGGATTGACTGTTATTTACATGCTCATGGCGAGGCGACGTAAGTTATCAGAGTTCGAACGGGGCATTATTGTGGATGCCACAAGGATTGGACATTCAATTTCAGAAGTTGTGGAGGCTTTCAACATTTCTCGATCCGCGGAGTCACTTGTGTACAGGGGATATTAAAATCAAGACATAACGATCCACCGTAGACAACACAGTGGCAATTCAAAGTTACTTGATGATCGTGACCAGCGGAGGTCTGGTAGAATTGACCGACAAATGTTATTTTGTACACACAGACATTTTAAGTTTTTGTTTCAATTTAATCGTTTCAGCCCTTTATACGAATTATCTTTGGTTCGTCCAGAATGAATTGAAGAGATAAAAATCATTTTATTTACATTCTAATGCATTATCTCTTTAGTTATTTATCAGACTATTATTTTATTGTTAATCTTAAACATACAAGACAAGGTTGTCATTTAATTGTATGTTTAATCGTTTGAAATATCTCTAACCTGCATCGAAATAGAGTTATTATTTTTTGTAATTTTGAGTTTTAAATAATAAATACTGATTTATTTTAAATTTTAGACTTGGCTTAAAAAATTAGTTTTAATTGGAATTTGTTTAGCATTGGTGGGTGATAATTTATTTATCGTTAAACAATGGAACACTTCCGGTTTATTTATTTATTTTAGTCACAAAGGACGAGAATGTACTGTCTTGGTTAATTTACTTTAAATTATCCCTATGTAAGCACAAAAATGTTGAAAAGTAAGGTACCTCCACTAGTATTACATTTTACTTCACATGGGCATTTTAGTTTATAAGTGGGCTACTCTCCATTGATTACAAACTGGGTTAGACATTACTCAGAGGATGAACACAATTATATATGTTTGATCATCACTATATTAAATGAATATTAATTTCATATAGTTTACAAAGTCTTTTAGTCAATCTTTACCTCGGAGGAGCTGTAAATATATTGACAGGTTACAATCTTATAATTATTACGGCTATTAATATAAATGGTTAATTATTCAATTAAAGCCACATCACTCTATGTAGTCCATAAGGAACATCGTCACCTTAAACTTAATTCCGAAGCCTAATGACGAGACATAATTCGGCGGATGCCACGCCCCCATCTCTGTACATCTTCCTAGTGCAGTGTCTCGATGACAAAAGATCTCGTTCACTTTGTTTCCAGCCGTAATATTCGCCCGTGTTGAATAACTGCCTTCGACTCGTTGGAGGGGAGTGTGTTCGATTCGCTCAAGGCTTCGTCCCTATTCCTCGTGACATGTTTGTGTTCTCAATCGGGCTGGCAAGCCCATTGCTGTGGTCACCAACAGCAAGGGTTGCTAGGAGGTGTCCAAACGCTGGGTGCAGCGCGACCTCGGCAAGCCAGCCCAGCTATTATGTCAACACTCCTGCGGAGAGTAATGAGGTCGGGTTCATCGGTATATAAGGTTGAGACAATGGTACCTCGGGGCGCCATCTTGCTCCAGCACGCTGAAGGCCCTGCCAGATTGCCACCAAGAGAGAGGACCACCAGTCCAGTGATCCGACTTCGTCGCCGTCGTCAGCTGCCGTCGAGAGAGTCTTCATGTTGTCGACTTCGTTGCCCCAGGGTAATTATAACTCCTTATAGGTCGAATTAGGTTGCATGAGGCAACGGGATAGACAAAGGCACATTCAGGCTCCATAAGAGCCCGAGCTCTCTTAGTAACTATTTCAACTAAGATATCTAGCTTCCTGTACATTATATTGTAATGGTATTAGATTATTGTGTCTATTGAGTCACATCTTGTATGGCTACTCTGTAACAGATTCGTACTTGAATAAAGTAGTATAAGTGTGTAAAAGAGTGCTTTGCCTTTGACTACGAACATCCCCCTTTAAGGCACGTGACCTTTCCCTTCTGGAAAGGCTACAGCAAATGGTGGAGGCGCCTTTCCCTTCTGACCTTCCTCTTATGGTTCGCAGTAACAATTGAAGTAAAAAGTAATGTAAAGCTGTAAATGTAGAAAGTCAGGAATTAGTGGAATCGCTCCTTACCTTTCACCCCCAACAGGGTTTGAATTCCCTCGTAACTTACAGGTCAACATAATATAGTCAGGAAAAGTGTGCGATCCCATCCTAAACAGGGGTGGCAGTGATAAAGTTCATTCAAAGCCTACAATGTGTTTCTACTCAGCATATTGTGGTTGTGTAGGAGCGAGCAAGTACAGTGCCACATCGACAAAACATGACCGTACAATCACCCATTGTCTTGTAGTTACAGAGTGTGTGAGTGCTTAAGCTTTAAAGAATTTAATGCATGACAAACCACGGCACTGCTATTCGGGCCATTTTTGCTTTTTGCAATACGCACATTTCCACTTAAGGAGTGCACAAAAGTGGAAAAAAAATTTTTCTAAGCTTTGTGCGTCCATGATAGAAATTAAGGCTACACTACCCAATATCACACTAACATGTGGCCATGAGTAAGCCAGAGAAGTCTGCATCCAAATCAATCAGGACATTCGTAAAAGCCATAACACTTGATTTAAGCGACACTAAGCATGCAATAGAAGCCAAATGCTCACAACCCCCCGAGTTACCCACTGAGAATACATACTAATTGATTTAGAACACACTTCACCCACACAACAAAATGCAGCATTATATTATTTGTTTTGTGACACTTACCAACACAACACATACGAGCCTAGTACAAGTGGATATCTCAGACCCCACCCTCTTAAAACACTTCAAGCAACAGACCCACTTTTTAATTTCAATACCGAATACTAATACCAACACCACAGAACACCACTATGTGAATGCCACGAATGACACAGCTCAAATGCCACATCCGCCCAACATTACACGGCCAAACAGATTATTATAAAGAACCCAGAACACATCCCCACATTTACAGGGGAAAGTAACGAAAATGTTCAGGAATTGATGGAAACCTTCAATGCAGCTAGCAAAATAAATGGATAGTCCGAAATTGAAAAATGCAGGCGCCTAATATTTTACTTGCAAGGCACTGCTAAGTGGGCATATGATAATATTTATTACACATCACAGGAGAGATAGCATGGCAACTTTTTGAGTCACAGCTAAAATTAATTTTCACTCCCATTGATGAAATTGAGAAGTACACCAACTTACTCTATGGTAAGAAACAAAAACCAGGAGAAAATTGCCAGGCCCATGTGGAGGATCTCACATTCTACAAGAACAAATGTAAACCAGACTTGACAGAGGATGAGTTCTTTCAAATTATTTGGGTATCACTATTATCAGCTGTGGCAAAAAAAATAACTGCATTACAAAACTGCACTTTTGAACACTACTCCAGAGTTTAAAGAATGTTGAGTTAGAAATCTAATATACAACCAACTCATGGAAAGCCAATCAAAACTTGCAGCACGCACTATACTCCTGGACGAGATTGAAGCACTAAAGGTTCAGCTAGCCACATAAACGAAAGAAATCAGTCACAAAAATACCACCATTTCACCACAAAATGACTGCAAAACACCTCAAAACTCATTTCAACAACAACACAGACACCCAACCCACAGAATTATGCCAATTTACATCAACGCAGAATAAAACAAACAATTTCATGGGAATGAGTGAAGGGAACATTACAGAAACCCACCTTACCATAAGAATTTCCTATATGCCACAAACGGTCATACAGGTCCCTTTAGATTAGAATGTACAAATCAGGAACAGACACGGGGCGAGAAATGCCGACAAAGCCAGACACACAGGCATGTCCCACCCGAGTAGAAAGTGCAGCACATAATTGATGCATCTCAAGTACTCTTTATAAAATCGTGTAGTACCAATCATATGTGGAAATTTCTAGGGTTAATGCCCACAGTGAAAATTTTGAAGAGACACGTTGTTGAAAACCCATGCATATAAAGAAGCCTCCAACAGACAACATTCCAGATAAACCCACCTCCTGTATCACATCTCAGGAATCTAAAAGCGGGTCAGTGAAAAGGGATGAGAAATAAGACCACACCCACAAGGCCACACACATTTACCAACACCGCACCGCAGCCATGAAATGTGATACCAGCCTCCACATGGAAGTGTCGATAACTGCCAATTAGGACGACACGGAAGAATGTGCGAATCAGCATACCTGTGACATCAGAAGTGCATGTGTGCAAGTTCATTGGTCCTCGCTCACAGATGGCCTTGATGTGCGCCCTTTGCCTGTATTTGGGCCACCAGACTGCGGCTTGCCCATTTTTCCCTAAACATCAACAAGAATTTCATACAGACATTGCAACATTCTTTCGCAAATTCAAGCAGCACTTCACTATTGGACAAACAAGAATCAGATTGCAGTGTGCAGGAAGCGACAATTATGTAAACACACGCAAAGAACCACGTGGTGATGATGACAAGCGAGATTGCAAATTGAGCCACCAGTCTTACTTGCACAACATAAACAAAAACAACACGCCGATCGCCAAGTATGAGTGCTGCGCCAGTTACGTCAAGATATCAACTCCACGCATCCTTGTCCAGCTAGGCAGAAATATATACAATGTGTTACTGGACACCACCTGCACCCATTCATGAATGGAATCCACATTTATTACCAACCAGAAGCACGAATCGGTAACGGAAACATTTACACTAGTGAACCCTACACAGAACATTGATGTTCCTAGATACAAAACAAAAACCAGCATTAGCATCTATGGATATAATTTCCAACTTGAATTTTTTTTAATAGATAATCTTAATTTGGTCATCATTCTTGGAGTGGACTTTATGAAGCAATGTGGTGTAGTACCAGTCCTCACCATAGACAACATGTTCGTATACACTTCCAACAATACAAGAATTATGAAGATAACAATTAACACTTACACCATTGAATATGACAGAAGCAATTGTATTGAACATTACATAAATAAAATCGAAGCTACCAAAACACACTCAACAAGCGCAGCAATAAGGAACATCAAAACTAAATTACCAATACACCAACAAAGGGAGCTACACAATTTACTACACGGATATAAAGATTGGTTTGCAAATTCCATCACCGAACTTATGGAGACCAAGGATTATGAGTTTAAATTGGAACTCACAACAGACACGTCTATACACACATGTCCCTACAGAATCAACCCTAAATTACTTGAGCAAGTATTAACTCAAATATAGCAAATGCTGGACTCTAAAATTATACCTCCATCGGATTCTCTCTACGCCAAACCGAGCTTAGTTATTCAGAAACCTCATGGCGGTATTTGGTTCATTACGGACTTCCGACTTCTGAATCAACATCATAAGAAAGTTCACTATCCAATCCTGCGAATCGAGCATATTATTACCACCTTACAAAACTCAAAGTATATAAGCTCTATTGATATGTGCAGTAGCTTGTACGCCATTTATATACACAAACAAGATCTTGAGAAACTCTACTTTTGTGTTGATGTTGTAGGGTTATACAAGTACACCTGTATGCCAATGGTCCTGGCTACAAGCCCCAATTATTTTCAAAATTTAGTTGACATTATGTTAGGCCCCTTGCACTGGAACATGGCGGTTGCCTACATAGACTATATTTTCATTATTTATAATATGTTCACCGAACATCATGCAAACATTTAGAAAGTCATGGAATGGTTGCACAAATACAATGTTAAAATTAATAGCAAGAAATGTAATTTCCCACAACAGTAAATTAAGATACTCGGACATTACATTACACTGTCCAGGATTCAGACTGATCCTGACAAAATTGCCACTATTAACCAGATGGTGCCTCCTAAAAACATTAAGCAATTGTGTACCTTCCTCGGCCTTACATCATATCTACATAGATATATCAAAGACTATGCCCATCTCGCCAAACTCCCAACATAATTAACAAAGGAGACAGCAACATTTCAATGGACACAACAAGAAAAACCGAGGTTCGATAAACTGAAATCTGCATTACATAAACCTCCAATATTAGCAAAGTTTTACAATGCCCACTGTACAATCCTAGCCTGTGACACATCACAGATGGCAATAGGAGCAGTCTTAATGCAGGAAGTCACCGTTAGCAAAGATCGTACTATTATAGCTTTCACATCTAGGAAATTGTCATGGAACGAAAAACGCTACTCGGCCACGGAAAGAGAGGTTTCTGCAATAAAATACTTCGTAATATAATTTAAACATTACTTATATGGCTGGAAATCCATAATAGATACAGGTCATGCAAGACTCCGTTACCTCGAGCCTCAAGACAATGACCGAACATAATTTTTGAATTCAGAAACTAGCAATCACACAAACGGAATATGACTTTGAAGCACGCATAGTAAAGAGCAAACTTAATATACTGGCAGACGTCATGAGCAGAATACCAACTTCAGGAACAGTGGATACAACAGGCATTACACTCAACAACACCGTATACAAGGTCAAAAGGAAATTTTTGGCATGCACTTCCTTCTAGAAGGCATTAGCGGAGACCTTACTACAAAACCCTGACAAACATCAAGATGTTAAGGCTTACATTGCCAAATTTATAACCAATAATTGGGCCGAAATTAAACTACTCCTTAAAAAGGAACTTTACACTACAGACAAATCACGCATAGCAAAAATGATCACCAATGAGGAATACCTTCCCTTACAAGCAATTACAAAAATTATCACCATGCTATACCAGGTTAACATTTAATTCTCTATGCAAAATCACGAAGAAAAATCAAAACCACCTGTCTCGACCCTCGATTACATTGCAAAATTATCATTACGCATAACAACAACACTACACATTACCATTCAGTCTATATACATGAACAGGAGTATATAAAGGTCTACGATGACTCCCATTTTTTACTAGCACCTCTTATACAAACAATCACATCCTCATTTCTCGCCGCATACGCCAATGACCTCCACGTAAAACAATTGAAAATAGTCCTCACAGACCCTGACAAAATAACAGCTAAATACAGATGCTTAGCCAGACGATACGCAATCGCGGGAAATAGTGAAATATTCATGAAAATACGTAAGCTAACAGGTGAGAAGAAACTCGCACTTGTCCTGCAGTATTACATACCAGAGACAATTACAGCCCACCACAATGCCTTAGTGGGAGGTGGCCAGTTCGAGCAGTTAAAAACATTAGAAAAAATATAGAATGCATACTATTGGGACAGTATGAATAATGACGTTAAGGAATATATAAAGAACTGTCCAGTTTGTCAACGAATTAAGGCCACTAACCAGAAACCGATTGGCCGCATGAACCCTATGCTGCACCTCCCCCTTTTCTTGCATTCCTGGAGACTGGATGCTAAAGGGTCACTGCAAACATCAGCGTCAGACAACAAGTACTTGTTAGTAATGACCGAATTCTTTACCAGGTATGCAGTGGCCTGTCCAGTAAAATCGATTGATTGCGCTAATTTCATTAAAGATATCATCCTTCAATTTAGATGCCCCAAATCCATTCTAACCAATAAGGCCACGTAATTTAATAACGAAATGATGGCTGAGTTTTTACGCAAACTCCAAATAAAAAACTTTACACAACGGTGTATAACCCAGCTTGCAACGAGCTGACAGAGCAAGCAAATAAAATACTATCTCAGCATCTGACGTCTTGCGCTAATGAAGACCCCTTGCACTGGGACGAATATGCCTCATATATTCTTTTTAATTGCAATTTAACTGTACACAGGAGTCCCAAATTGAGCCTATTATTTCTCCTACATGGGGTTGAAGCAGTTCAAACATCGCACTTGATAACTCACACTTACTCCCCATGTGCTCACAATTTGTGAGAGCAACTGAATCAGGCACGTGAACAAGCTCATAATAATCTCATCACATCGCAGCAAAATCAAAAGGAGCTGTTCGACGTCAATTCCCTCCCAAATGACCTAAATATCGACCAATTCGTCTGGATAAAGAACTATGCTTGACAAAAGGTACTTACGTTTAAATATCAGGGGTCTCAGGGGTCGTACCGTATCTACGGCATACTTGGACCATCCATGATTGCGGTCGAGATACGAAAAAGGGGACAAAATAAAATAGACACAGTCAGCACACATAATATTAAACTCGCAAATATAAGACACTAACAGCCACCTTTATGTTACAGGGGTAATACGTTTCCAGAATGGGCCATTCCACATTCAGGACGTTGGCCCTTGTGCTCAGTTTCACGTTGAGTGCAGCAGCGGTGCAGTTATATAGGACGCCTGCAGGTGTCTACCTCCAGGAGCTGACACTGCAGCTCCAGTATGAGGGAATCATCCTGCTTCTGAACACACTTCCTCTACAATAACCCAGTATGCCAGCCAACCTCGACGTGTGGTTCCACAGCGCCTGCGCCATGAAAAATTCTGTAGTCTGCAAGAATGCAGAACAGTTATGGCGAATTTTCAATGAAACCACACTAAAAATTGTTGAATTTTTGTCAGAAGTGTATGTATCCCAGCACATTAAAAAAAGCCCTCACCCTAGGGATGTTGCCAGCTGGTGCTGCGACATCCTCACCACCCGAAACCTGAAATCCCTCCTGTCGAACGATGAAATGATTGCCATGCAACTTAAAGAAATACAGGCTAATGTAATGTCTTCTAACAGTAACTTGAATCTCACAATTCACAGTGTGTCAGAAATTAAAGGTCAAATAGAAATCGAAATTAATTCTATCACACATAATATCCAGTCAATGACAAATAATTTAAATAAACAGTCACCCGAGGTAGAAAGGGCACGGGTCCAAGGACAAATTTTGACAAGTATGATACTACAATTACTCGACAACATTGTGAATGAAATTAGACTCAGCACATATTTACAACAGTGCGAAAGCAATATTTTGCCATTACAGGTAGTCCCATGCCAAACTTTGACAAGTCAGTTATTAGAGTTGCAAACAAATATCAAAGAATTTAATTTACAACTTGGCATTACTGTTCAAAATATTATTAAGTATTATACAACTTCCATAACAGAATGCATTATCTCTCCCACACAAATTATGATAAAGATACAAGTCCCACTTCAAAATGCTAAGAATATGTGGCAGTTTTTCCAAGCCATAAAAGTTCCGCACTTGTTTAAGAATGAAACTTGTCACATTGAGTTACCCACTAATATAGTAGCTATTGGTATGAAAATACACGCAACACAGCAGGTATCAGAAGCCCCTGACCAGGTAAAAGGTATGTATTTGATTTCGAAGCAAATTGTAAACAGTACGGAGGTAAGCTGCCTCAAGGCGGCAGTAAAATTAAATAGTGTTGAGCAGTTGTACCAACACTGTAAAATTTAGCTGTGTAGCAGGTAAACAATTGCATTTTAATGCGATTCAACCGCATCAGTATGTAATAGCAAACGTGCCTGGCAGGGTAGCATTAAGATGTGTAAACAAAATGCTTAGCAAAGATATCGCTAACCCAGCCATATGTTCAATTGAAATCCAAGTGCCATGCAGGTGCGAATAACAGCAGAAAAGTTAACGATCATTCACGCGACACATGTATGTGACATCAGAAGCCCTTCATCAGCAGTTGTACACACAGTATTGTCAATCCATTGGCTAACGTCAAGTTATTTTGATGTCACACAGTTGACATTAAACGAGGGCATTTCATTCTACTCAATTAACGAGAATTAAAGAACGATTGGAAAATTTTCATATTTACATGCCAGGCTGCCAACAGTATAATATGTTTCTGGCAACCCCAACATGTTACAGGCGCAACTCTTTCAGTTCTTTCGAAAAAACACTACAATTATATTATTCTATCAACAATCCTAGCTCTTATTATTGCTTTCGTGTTGGTATACTATAAATTAGTAAGAACTTCATATTTACTAGTAAAGGCTGTATGAATTTGCATAGGTTGAGGCATAGGAGCACTGGCGTTTTGCAGTACATCGAATGATCTATATTGTGGCACGCAAAAAAATTTTACCACAGCTCAGTCCAAGAGTGTTTATTAAGAGTAGGCCTCAATGGCGAATATCTATGTGGTAGCTCTATACATTAGCTTACGATAATTAAGTGCACTGTCCACTTCTGCAAAATATTTTTCACAGTGTGCACAATAATTTATATGGACAAACACGTTTCCATATCACACGCCAAGTCACTCGCACATTACAGTTAGAAGGTGGTATGCCTGATTTCCCACGCGACAGTACCGACTGCGCAATCTCATAGCAGGCGAGTAAACATGCTTACGTGATGAAGTTGAGTAGGTGGAAATAGTGCACGCTTTTTGCATAGAGGGCAGTAGTGGACAGTCCTACCAGATCTGGTTCAGTGTATCAGCTCTAGAGAGCTGTAGCAGGCAGTTCAATCCCAGGCAGTGATTGCAGCCTAGCAGTTTTAGCTTTTAATGTCATTATCACGCAGGGCCCCTGTAATTATTCACAAAGCGATTTTCTTACTATACCTTGCTAATAAACCAGTTACTTGTACAGAAAACTAAGAGTATATTACGTAGAACATAGTTATATAGTTTATAACAAATGATTATGACACATTTAATGGTCAGAGAAATAAGACTGTCGTCTAAAGTTTCTTTATGTGTTTGTTCCAATTATCATATAAGTATTTCATATTGTAACTACAAAATGTTAATACACCTTTCATGTAGAATATTTTTAGAATATTTTCTCACGCCATTAGTGGTGCTATGGTGGAATGTTGACCAAACAAAAGGTGCACCACCCTCCAAAAGTTCCCATACCTCTGTGATCGCGCCGGTGTTAACAGCTTTTCGCATTTCTGTTAAGGGGATAAATAAGATATATAGCAGAGAGCCGAGCACAATCCCCTTCCCTCTCCTCAGTCAACACGAAACGATAGCAGCAGTAGATTTGAATTGACAACATACCAGCACAACTGATAACCACACTTGTACATATTAGTTAAATATTATAGTTCATTGTTATTTTCATTGTTAATATGTAGAAATAGTTTAAATTATGGTAACCTGTACCATCTTATGATAAAAACAATGATAAGTTTTTAAGCATTACTCTATACCAGTGACACTAAGCCGCAGTCTCTAACATTTAAGTGTAAATAACGAACTAAAGCCAATCTCTTTTACAATAAATATCTAAACCACCATTATCACTCTACAGTTAAACTGTACATAAAACAGTGTTTTACATAATATGTTGTTCACGTAAAAGCTTTTATATTATGCTCAACATATACACTATTATAGTTAGTTTGACCAATTGTACATACACTAGATGACTAAATATAACTAAGAAGGAATTTAACAAAGAAAACATATTTCTACCAATGTATTTCATCAATCGCCTTACATGTAACGCTATCCCTAGCCTCACATAACTGACAGCTCCCTAGGGAGCATACAAATCAGTGTGCGTAGACACTTAATATTATTACGCTGTCGGCTTCCACGTAGAATATAGACTCTCTCCGGCGACATATGGCTGCCCAGTGCCAGGAGCATGAGGACCCGTCCCTCGTCAGAGAACAGCCATACTACAAACATCGACCAGGCCTCACTCTTACCTTTCCCTTTCGTCCAGCCCCGGTCTTCCCATGCGAGGATGCATGGGTTTTCCAATGACGAGGGGGGGGGGGGGATCTGTGGTCACCAACAGCAAGGGTTGCCAGGAGGTGCCTCGGCAAGCCAGCCCAGCTATTATGTCAACACACCCGGGGGAAGAGTAATTAGGTCGGGTCCATCGGTATATAAGGTTGAGATAATGGCGGCTCGGGGCGTCATCTTGCTCCAGCACGCTGAAGGCCCTGCCAGATCGCCACCAGGAGAGAGGACCACCAGGCCAGTGGTCCGAGTTCGTCGCCGTAGTCAGCCGCCGTCGGGAGAGTCTTCACGTTGCCGACTTCGTTACCCCAGGGTAATTATAACTCATATTAGGGCGAATTAGGTTGCGCAAGGCGACAGGATAGACGAAGGAACATTCAGGCTCCATAAGAGCCCGAGCTCTCTTAGTAACTATTTCAACTAAGATATCTAGCTTCCTGTACCTTATGTTGTAATGGTATTGGATTATTGTGTCTATTGAGTCGCATCTAGTACGGCTAATCTGTAATAGATTCGTGCTTAAATAAAGTAGTGTTATTGTATAAAAGAGTATTTTACCTTTGACTACGAGCATCCCCCTTTAAGGTGCATGACTATCCCTTCTGGAAAGGCCACAGCACCGTGTTGCTGCACATAACAATATGATGGGGCTTGGATTAGTCATATAAACACACTTTAAGCAAAGTCGAGCAGAATACTTTTATTCCTACAAAACCGATGAGATAATGAATAATTATTATTCAAAAGAGAAGACCGGACATGAAGCAGAGAGAACTTTTTGCATTGTTCCACTGCACTCTATATACAACTTCAGTACAACTTAAAAAAATTAATTAAAATAAAAGAAATTTTAAAATTGAACAATAAATACAGATATTTTATTTGACATACTCTAAGCTTACAAAAACAATATGATTACCAGAAACAATGCCAAGGGGAATGTCAACATCAGCAAGTATATAAGTAGCTGGGTTCATTTTATGGAACTTAATTTGACAGTGGCAGTCGTTAAAGACACTTCGTCTCAGATCGTGTAAGCAACTTGAGAATATTTTGGAGTGTTTTTTGTAATAATATATTTTAATAAATTTTAAACACTAAAATGAAATATTTTTTCTTATTAACCTTATATCGTAACCAGTCTGTTATAAACTGTTTTCGTTATTAAAAACATCACTATGAAGCAACTAAATAGGCTAATAGCTATGGTTATAAACGGTTTCAACATACATTCCTGGAGCTATTTATGATATTTGCAAAACTGAATTTCACTATCCTTCCTCCTAAGAGTTCGCAAATTATAATCGCCTATCTAAATGCCTGTACATATTCATTTGCTTACGAGTCGACTTGCGAAAAAATATGGTCTGCTACATTATTATTTAAAAAGAATATATTAGACATTCAATGTAATTATAGGCACATAAGATGCAGACCCCGACTGAAAATAACGAAATATTTTTTATACAACATTTACCTTTTAAATGTTTTTAAAATGCTAAATATTATTAAGTTAATCTGAAAAATCTCTCCAATAAATGTTGTCATGAGACATATATGCATTGATTTATAAAAAATATATAACAAAATGTTTAATACATATAGGTATTGTATGAGCGAATGCAGCGTCTTCATTTGGTGGCTATTGTACCAGTTTTAAGAAAACTTTCTTATCGTTGCTTAAGTAGCTCGGTAGTTAGAGCACCCGACCCCTGTACGAGAGGTTGTGGGTCTAAATACTTATCCCTCCACAAGAATTTTTATCTTTTTTTAAATGTTTCCAAGTGTATGGGAAAGTGTAAAATTTACATAATTGAACTATTATAAACCTATTTTGCATTAAAAATATATTTTCGATACATTTAACTTTATTCTTTTAAGATATGGGCATTTTTCAAATGATAAATAACATGAAGTCAAATAAAATATCTATATTTATTTATAAATGCATCGATTCTTAGATGTCTGATCGTTTTACGATTGATTAGACAAGATCAGCCAGCTGCCTGACACGCGGAAGAAGTGAGGTAAGAGGTGTTGGGTAGCGGGAAGGGAGTGGTCGATGATTTCGTGATGGATAGGAGTCCGGATTGGAAAGGAGAGAGTAATTGGACGGGTGAGCAAAGGAAGGAGGTCTTATGTTATATATTTCTTGATTCTTAGAATATTTTTGTGACTTTTAATAATAATTGCAGGGGGAGGGGGTGCATCGAGTGTCTTTTAATGGGCGGATTGGAAAGGAGAGAGTAATTGGACGGGTGAGCAAAGGAAGGAGGTCTTATGTTATATATTTCTTGATTCTTAGAATATTTTTGTGACTTTTAATAATAATTGCAGGGGGAGGGGGTGCATCGAGTGTCTTTTAATGGGTGGAGGTTAATGTATTGATATTTTTAATACAATTTCCTATTATGTTTGTGGTAGTGATATAAATCGTTTTAATTTTTAGATATTTTTCGAAAAAAATTGGTTATAGGGTAGAGGGGAGAGGGGGAAATGTGAGGTGACGATATTGCAACATTGTTGTGAGATGTGAGGCAGAGGGGTGTTGGTAAGTTGGGGTGGTGGTAATGAGTTTTGAAAAAGGAAGGGGGGGGGGGCTAGTAATGGCATGGAATACCTCTTAAATCCAATATTGTTGCCCTGATATAGGGTTACATAATCTATAGAACATCACGATCGTATGCGTCTTGAAAAGATGAGTCCGGTGATATATAGCACTCAATACTTACGCTTTTAAATGTTTTAATTATAAAAATATGTTTCAATTTAAAATTAATTTCTAATTAATTTTATTTTTTCGGCTCCTTAAATTCCTCATTGTGTGGCTGATCTTCGGGATACCTCAGTGACAACGAGGTATCAGTCAGAAACATTGAGGAGCAAGCACTTTATTCACAAATCTTTGGAAAACGGGGGAATTCTAAGGGGAAAAGGGAAATTTTGATTGAAAAAGACCGATTTCAAGGGGAAAATGCTCGATTTCAAGGGAAAACGAAAAATCTGGAGGAAAAAATTGCCATCCCAGGCCACCGGCTGCACCTATGACGTCTTGGTGGACGGCGCCACAGCACCACAGCTCCAGACCTCGAGCCAGAATCGTATATCCCCTTCTACTGATGTTTTTTGTCATATTCTAATTTTTGTTTAATGCTAAATTATAGTTGTTTTGTTTATTATATTTAAAAGCAGTATGAAAGAAAGAGTAGTTTAACAATGTTTATAATTAGACGTTTGTTAGAATTAGGGAAAGTTGGTAGAATTATGTGTGGTAGCGAAGACGTAAGAGTAAAAAAAAAAAAAAACACGACATTAGCAAGTTGTTTCGAATATTGTCTTGCAAGCATATTTTCAGTATATTAAAAAAATGAAGAAGATAAGAGCAATAAGAATTCTTTCCAGATCAATAGTCACATTTATTTGTAGAATTGCGTGAAGCAGGGACTCTTACAGAACTACGCTACTCAAGAGATTAGTTTTTTTTTTTTTTTTTTTTTTTTTTTTTCACCGCCATGCAGCTTTTCACTGGCAGAATGTCTACTGTCAGGCTTAATATTTTATTTTGTTTACCAATCTAGACATTATATCTAAGTAGAACTTAAGATAATTTCTTTTGAGTATTATTATCTACCGCTGAGAAACTCCTGAACTTCCAATTCCTGTTATAGAGAAAAACAATACATAATTGCTAGTGTCGTTCATTTTAAGGTTGATAAATTGTCTGCAATTTATTTTCCAGTTATAGGATTGGATTTAATATTCTGTTATTTTTTAAATCTTAATTTAGCCAAATTAGTGCTTCATAAATTAATTTCATTAGTAATTAAATCCAGCCTAAAGCCAAGCTGAGTCGATTTTATTTATGTAGAGCTGAAGGCTACGAATTTTGGGCGTATTTCCCGTTTGGTTTGTTTAGCAAATTTACTATTTCCAGCGTGTCTCCAAGTGTGATTATTTCTAGGGGATGAAAATCTTAGATTAATGTGCGAAACGAAATGGTTATATATATATGGTTATTCACACATATATATGTGTGTATATATATACACACGCACATATATATGTGTGTGCATATATATACCTTCAGGTATTGGGGTTATACCGACCGGCGTGGTTAGACAGGCTTTCACATCTAGGTGGCTATTTACAGGCACCGTTTCAAACATAGCATGTTGTCACGAGAACCCTTCGCCTGAGAGTGTTACACCAAGTAAACGTTTTGCGTTCTTTCAATGTACACCTGGCTATTACGCCACAACAATCGATAAACATCCACGGGTAAAACACGTTAGTTGGTTGCTGACGTGGTACACCTTGTTTCTTAACGGCGGCGAGCGATATTACTGCCTGCCAAATGTTTACAGACGGCAATTGGCAATTCGGACTTACATTATTCAGGAATTTGTCGTTTCATCTCAAAAAAGTTTCTACATGTTGCAAATAGTTGGTTTTATTAGCCAATTTTCAGGCCGTGTCTTTCCTTTTATATTCGTTCTAGGCCATATGTCGCACTCATGTTTTCTGCCTCATTTTGCATAGCGAAGTGGCCTGCCCCCACCGACTTTCTACTCGAGTTTAAGATAGACATTTATATGAGCACCTTTTGGCAGTTCACCGCACCACTCAGATGAAACGTAGCCTCTTCACTTAACACGTCACTTACTTTATTGTCAGACACATTTTTCACTGTTTACCGCATGGTGCCGTGTTCCTATAGTTTCAAAGATACAGCCTTTCGAAATGGGATACAACTTTTCGAAAGATCCTGTATTAAGTCATTTTTTAAAAGTTATTTCTTAGTTTTTACTTCAGCTTTGTGCGCTGTTTGACGTTATCGACAGACGAGTACCGATAAAGGTTTCAGGGATTTTGGACCTTAAATAAAGCATTAGAATGAGTATTTATTTTAACTAGACGCGCTTATAAACAAATTAAGGGACCTTGCAATAATGTCTTGGTGTTTTTGGACTCTATCTGTTTGGTTCAACCTTACTGTACTTGAACAATTTAATTTGGCATGCTGTGGTATTGCGTCAGCACCAGTTTATGATATTTTCGTAAAAATGTGTGGTTATTTCAATGCATTGATAGTTCTCTTCTTAGCCGGAAAACTTATAGATGCATAGTTATTTTTAAATACTATTGTATTAATATATTTACCTTCATTGGTATAGACGAGCAGACTACTGTGTTCCGTCAGAATAAATCGTTCTCTGGATGTTCTCACTACTCTGATTGCAACCTTCCCCGCATTATTGTATTTTTGGTTTATCTAGTTTGATTTTTTTAAATAATATTCCAAAAGTACCCCTATACCCAACAAGTTATTGATCTGACACTGTAATACAGACAAGACCGCGGAACTACGATCTCATGATCATCTCACCATTTTAATTCTCCTATAAACTGGCAAAACCAATATTGTGACGTTAACACGAGTTCGCAGTTCAGTCGCTATGGCTGTACTGCTGGGTAAGGTCGTTAGCTATAGGCCGTTCAAGACAAAGTGAGCACTTTTTGAGGCAGTCTTATCAGACATAATAATAACCAATAAATACATTTCATTGTGCACTGAGAAAAAATATTTGATAGAATCTAATGGAATTTGTTTGATGGTGTATTTGTCTACTATCAATCAAGATCATTGCTTGGCGCAACAGAATTATTTGTTTGATATTATTTAGTTGCTTCAACAATGTTGTAGTGCTGTAATAATAACCGATATACACTGCTGAATAAAGTCTGTTCACAGGTTTGGCAGAACCACAACAGTAGTTTATTTCAATCAAATAATTCTGTTGAACTTCAACATGTCTGTGTTAAAACAACCAGGCAGCTGTTTGGATTGACTAATAAGACAATTACTTTCAACCAAATCATTTTGTCGAACCAAAGATATGCCTGTGTTAAAACAAACGTGGATTTATTTGGCTTGGCTACTATGATATTTTTTTAAATTACAAAATCATTTAGTTATACCAGACATGCATTTATTCGACTTAATTATTAGTGTTGCTTCTTTTTACTTCACTGTACAAAAATATTCGAGGTAAAATTCCCCTTACATGTAAGGGAAACTAATTTCCTCTACATGTAAGGTAAAATTACCTGTCAAATGTGGAGTAAATTTACATTACAAGTAAGGTAGTATTCCCTAATCGCACGGGAAAAACATGACAAAAGTGGGGGGGGGGGGAATCCTGTACAAGTAAGGCAATATTATCTATATTGTGTAATATAATTATATTAAAAATCACATCGGGTATTAGTTCTGTTAATATTAATTTATTACCTATATCTTCTGACGAATAGTAACCAATACGTTAACTCTGAAATCCGCGACACTTGCCGGAGGATGGGCACGAGCAATCGACCTCTATTACGGTAGGACCCATTACACTACGACGACTACAAGATATTAAAAGTGAATATTAGTGTGTTAGAAGGATTGTTTCATCTGCCCGTCCTCCCACTTAACTGTTACTCCTACTTGTTTCTGGGCGCAGTTATTTCGAAACACACCTCGGAAAATTAATAAAAGTAATTTTATCAATTTAAATCAAGTTTATTTTCATTACAAGGGCATCATAGCACGAACATTTTGAAACACTATGAAATGCAACTGGAATTAAAACATATTGACAATAGGAACGCAAAATAAAGAAACAAAACTTCCACATACCTTCAAAAACAGGTGTATATTTTTCAAATCCCCATGAAATTACGAGCATTCTAGTTTCTTGGTGGTCTGCCATCTTGCACTCGCTCGCTACCAACGACCAAGCTCATTGTTCAGACGGACGTATCTAAATGGTTAAATTTACCATGTCAAAATAGTTAGGCAAATATATAGTTGATTAAAATTAATCGTTTTGTAAAATCAAGCATGTGTAGGCATTTTAAAAACAAATATATGGTTTTTGCAATATATATATATATAGTTGAGCATACCAGACATGAAAAATATGGTATAGTCAACAAAACATTCGTTTGATTTGAAAAAAATATACCAACAAAATTATTTGTTCAAAACCCAAAAAAAAATCACTATATTTTTTTCAACAATCCAATGTTTGATTTAACAATAGTTGGTTTGAAACAGCAAAATAAATGTCAACATTATTTATTTGGTTGTTTAGTCATTTTTCTCAGTGTGGCCTCGGACTTCAAGTTTTAGTATGGTGAAATGTGTACACTGTGTTTATTCCTCGCATGGGCATTGTGTACATACATTAACGGGCAGCGTAAGGATATAAATTGGCTGAAAGAAAAAAGTAACCAGGTTTTGAAAGGTGTTAACGTTACCGTGAACAGCGTATAGCTGAGTATAAGGGTACTTCAGGAATTTTCTTTTTTGGAAATATGAACGAACAACGAAATCCAAAAATACAGTATGACGGAAAAGAGTCCCCTTAAGCCCCCCCCCCTTTTTTTTATCAGAAGCTTTCTTCCGCGTGTAAGGCCGAGAAGCGCGGGGGAGATCAAGGTGACAGTGCCAAGCGCGTCAAGTGCGACATAGCCGCTATGTACACGGCTCTGAACTGGCGCGCAGTGTTCTTGTCGCACTGTGTGTATATAACTATTTCAATGGTGGAAAGTCTGTACAGGCTATTCACGGTAAAATGAGCACTTTTGAAAGCCCTGCTTAAGATCTAGTTATATGAACGTTTTGTAGTTTTCCGACTTTTGTAAAATTAACATTATCATGGGGCTCACCGCTTTATTCATGCGTCCGTCAAGTGAAACTATGAAATTATTAGGAAAGTAAATATTTTACAAATATGCTCATTTTTACACTCCGATGCATTAAAAAACAGAAAGTGAATGAAACAATTTAAGTAGCCACAAATGGTTACCTAACACTTTTTATCCGACGATGATAATCTGGAATTACATTCTCTCCATCGTTACAAACTTTAATAGGCACATGTCACTCAGTGCGCCTGTTAAAGTATGATGCGGGTAGGAGCAGTGACTTTTTTCTAAGGTTGATTTTAAAAGTTCTCACTTTATGGTGAACAGCCTTTAGGAATGTTCAAAGCAGGACCCTCGACTAGTTCTGCATGTATATTTTGAGCTACGGCGCTTTGAAAAAGCGGTTTATTGGAGAAATCTGATATGCTGTTTCTGACGTTCGTGACATTTTGAAAGCACTGAACAACCCTCATCTGTAGTGCGTGTTTTTCCCGTAGAGCATCACGTTCGACTCGCTTTTAATAGTTCGGAGGGAAAACGTGTCTTTCAAACACTGTTGCGTCGCTGTCCAGGCACCAGGGGTTCTCGGTTGAGAGGAGGCATTTTGCTTCCTCGCCTGGGTGCACTCCAGTCAACAGCCCCAGGAGGACAGGTCAGCGCGCTGTGCAAGCGGACTGCATCGCCGTCTGTGTGCGAGCGAGGCGTCTTCTCACACAGCGCTCCATTCGTTCTGCCTCGTCTGAGCTCTAGCCTTGCTGGACCATAGCGACAGCTATTCCTCTTCTTGTCGCCCTACTGGTGACCAGTCTTCCGTACTCACATATTACGCCGATGTTCTACGAGTTCTATATTTTTTCCTTCAGCCTTTCCAGGCCCCAACTTTATTTATGGTTTCATGTGTTACAACTAAGACACAACACCTGTGTCTTGATTAGGCCTACACACGAGTTGTAGAATTTGTGTTCGTCTATGTAGACTATTCACGGTAGCATGAGCACTTTTGAAAGCCCTGCTTGGGACCTTATGTATTTTCTACCTTATTTAAAATTAATATTGTCATGAGCCTCATCACTTTGGTCATGCGTCGGTCAGAGGAACATGTGAAATTATTGGAAAAGTATATATGTTACAACTCTGGTCAATTTTACACTTCGCTGCATTAAAAAAAAAAAAAAAAAAAAAAAAAAAATCGAGTTATCACAAATGGTTACTTGACACTTTTTATCTTTTTATTCGACGTTAAGATATGGAACTACTTTCCATCCATCATCATTTACTTTACTGGAGCGCATGTCACAGCGCGGCAGTTAAAATATATTTCTAAAGTTGATTTCAAGAGTGCTCACTTTATCGTGGACAGTTTTTCAATAGCCACCTCTAGAATATAGGTACAGTAAATTAAAACGGATTTTTTTTTCCACTACGCAATACCGATTCTTTATTAGAGCGTACGTCGTCTCTTGAAGAATCATGGGGTATACAGACCTACATAAGCCCTATTCGAATTTGTAAATAGTGAATTATAAGAACTTTATTGTATTTGACTTATTTTATATAGGCGGTTTAAAATATGATATTATAGTCCAGATTTGTTTATTAAGACCGAATTCTGTTGTAACTGTTATCTTAGTATGTACAAAAGATCTACTTTTTGTGTTTTAAAATCTGTTATTACCGCCATGCACAAGTTCTAGGTAGTTAGGAAACTTGACGAAACCCAGGGATAAGTGGTAAATGGTTGCAGATGGTGCTGATATTTTCTCAGCTGGCAATGACCAATTACACTCTAGCTATGTAAATGTGTTCGAAATTCGTATTATAAACTCATGCGGATTGTAGGAGAAACTGGGAAGATAATTAATTATTCGAATGAAAGCCCATACCCGTAAACGTGCCGTGCTGTAAATAGGCAGCGACAATTAAAAAGTGTTGGATCCGATGAAGGGGTTGAGAAACAGTTGCTGAGGTACTCGCGTGCTTCTCTCTGGATACGTCTGTTCTGGCAATCACCGTCAGTTTGACAAATGAGAAACTGTTTGAACACATCCACACTGTCAACAATTCCCTATAGTACATTTACGGTTACTTCACACTTATCTGAAGCCCTGCTAAACTTCTACTTCCAGGATATTCCTCCGCCTCATGCAAACTAAGCTTCACGATGTCTTAAAAATTACACCGAAGGACAACGCACAGAACTCATGCGCACTCAGCTGGAATAATATTCTGCATGGGAACTATTTCTTATTAGGCGCTACCAACACACGTGTTTTCTCACTCTATTTTTTTCATATGTATTATAAAGTAAATATTATAGATTATAATGAAAATATAGTTAAACTACAATTTTAACGAAAACTGAGAGACTTTTATGTTAACAGAGTTATAAAACACTTGTGATAAATGACGTGTTTAGGAAATAACTAGACACGTCACACATGGGGCTATTCTTCAAAGGTTTCATTCAAAAAAGTGTGAAGATAATGTGAATAGACTATAGTAAACTTCCTAAACTGCAATGGAAATTTTTAACCTAAACATTGTATGTAAATATAGGCTGTTTACGGTAAAGCAAGCACCTTTTAAGGCCCTTCAAAAAATTTTTCCTTCTCACAAATTCATTTTTTCGGCAGTTTTTTAAATATCAACATTGCAATGTGACCAATAAACACACTGTATTATTTCAGCACTCTCAAAAGTTAATGCCCGGGGCTGCAATAAGATATATTTATTAATGGTTAATGCCTTTTGAGAGGGCCTTAAAAATGGCTCACTTTACCGTGAATAGCCTGTACCACCATATATCAGGCTGCAAATATAGGAATGTTCAGTGCTGCTACAACACATAATTGGTAACGTCCCTGTATGCTTGACTGTTTCCTGAGCAATCGGAGGAACGCTGCCATGGATGTATGGGAAAACTTTAACTCCTCTTTCTCACTATACGTATACACTGGAACAATTATTTAGATTGCAGAAGGAATAGGCTGTTCACAGTAAACTGAGCTATTTTCAAAACCCTGTTTTAAGATCTACGTGCATGCACATTGTCTATTCTTCCACCGTATGTAAATTTAACATTGCCATGAGCCTGATCACTTTGTTCATGCGTCGGTAATGATAAACTGTTTAACTGTGGAATTATAGGGAAGATGATATTTTACAAATGTGTTGAGTCTTTCGAGTATTCGCATTGAAATACAGAAAGCAAAATAAATAATTTCAGAATTCATTGTTTACCTGGCACTTTTAATTCAACGTGAGAACATACAGTACAATAACAGTATTTCGAATTTACATACATTTTTTTATGTTCTTCAGCCACTAAAATGTTAATGACAGATATTGGATAAGTTACAGCTCTGGCAATTTTTTCACTAAAGAATGTTACTATATGCCACTTTTACATAAATTAATTTCGTTTGAAACATTGTTTAATAAATGCCTGTTTACAGTTTTTTACCGAGCATATGATAACGTAACGTAGTATACATGGCAATTTACTTTATGGGTAGTGTATAGTATTTTGCATATATACGCCTCACGTATACATAACCGAATAACATTTTAACACATCCTACATGGAAACTAATGTCACTACTGTGACACTGCTGTTCCAATATTGTCGGTTTGGGGTTTGGTAACCAAAATTATTTACAAAAGCAAAAACGTAATATGAGAGAGATGTTAAACTCTTATTCCGAAATCTCGCAAACAGAATGTCGGAATCGTTGGTGCTGTTATCCAACATCTCCAAAGACTTACGTATACTTTTATTTTTTTCAGAGCTTTATACCTACATTTTTTGTAAGCAAGAGTTAATATGATATCGCAAATTGTGGGATTATTAATAAGAGCTTTTCATTTAATAGTGCAGAGATGTTTAGCAAGAGACAATTCATTGTTACAATTTGTGCGTTTTGAAAAACGATATGAAACATTGCTACTGCAAATCACTTATGTGCTGCACCTAGTATAAAATTTTTAATTCTCTAGACTAAATCGAACATTTTTACTCAAATTGTGACATTCTTATGTTTCTTCAACAATTTTTGTACTTTACATTGTTTATTTGGTGTGTGCGTAAGTTTACTTGAACCCCACTATTGTCGGTGCCAGCTATTGCACAATGATTAATGAGATGAATTTTACGTGGATTTGTCAGTAGTATTTACTTGAACCCCGCTATTGTCGGTGCCAGCTATTGCACAATGATTAATGAGATGAATTTTACGTGGATTTATCAGTAGAATTTACTTGAACCCCACTATTGTCGGTGCCAGCTATTGCACAATGATTAATGAGATGAATTTTACGTGGATTTGTCAGTAGTATTTACTTGAACCCCACTATTGTCGGTGCCAGCTATTGCACAATTATTAATGAGATGAATTTTACGTGGATTTGTCAGTAGAATTTACTTGAACCCCACTATTGTCGGTGCCAGCTATTGCACAATGATTAATGAGATGAATTTTACGTGGATTTGTCAGTAGTATTTACTTGAACCCCACTATTGTCGGTGCCAGCTATTGTACAATGATTAATGAGATGAATTTTACGTGGATTTGTCAGTAGTATTTACTATATATACAAGCAAGAATATATAAATGGACGGGAAATTCTCGACTTTAGCTTTCGTGTAGCTTGTAAAGTCAGTAGATTAAAGCTGATTGTTTTTCTTCCGAGCAGACTCTAAATATGAATCAGTGACAATTTCACTGTTTCAATCAGTTAAACGTATCTGAATGCTACAACAGACACTTCAGTGAATTTAACTTGCAAGCCAGTGAAAAAAAATTCGCAATAGTTCCTTCACTGATTGATTCAGTGACATTACCCACTGATTCGACAGTCATGTTTTCCACTGTTTTGTCAGTGGTTTATTTTTTGACTGATGGACCAATGAAACATCTGAGCAACTTGCTCTATCTGTAATTATTTTTGTCTGATATATCAGTGAAACGGCCTCCTACGAGGCCGAACTTCAGTTCGCTTGTCGCACTAGGAATTTGTCAACAGGTCGGTCTAATTTGAGCTCGTCATCTATAACGATAACACCACCACCAACAACAACATCGACAAAAAAAAAAGATGGTAAGACAACGGCCTTGAGTCGCAGGGTGCGCGAGTTCATATCCGGCCACCAGCGAATTTTTTTTTTTTTTTTTTTTTTCCTTTTTTCAATTACTGTAAATTGCACGATATTAATAGTAAACTATCGCAATATTTAAATTGCCACTGCAGTCCATAGTAGTATATGGGTAGGTCTAGAACATTCCATTTTTGCCCTAAAATCCTCGATTTTCCTCGAATTTCATGATTTTTACCTCCGAAACTATTATAAATAACAAAGATTTAAAATAAAAAAATGTTACAAAATAAAAATTACACAAAATCCTACACGAATAAGTACTGAACATTATATTTCGCGCAAAAACTAAGCAGAATCAGTCGCTTACGCAGAAAATCAAACAAATTTAGACTAAAAAATGCCAGCTAAATCAAAGCAAAATATTCAGTAAATTTAATCCCAAATTATGCAACTTAAGAAAAAATAAATTAAATATTATGTTACTGATCTTTATGGGATATATTCGAAGCTCTAATAATTTTTTACATACTTCTTCTACATCTTCACATTCATCACCAATTTCTCGAAGTTCATCTTCATCGCAAAAACTATCTAAAATTATTAACTGTAATTTTTGTATATTTCTATAGAATTTGAAAACTTTGAAAACTATATTTCGGAGTTCGGGAGACTTCATATTTATAGTATACGCTGGAAAAGTCGATTAAGAAACTGCTTTTGAAATGTTAGTCAAACTGCATTGTAAACCAAGCAATTTTTATTTATAAAGAAAAAATTGATTTCGAATTATGAAAATGTTTTTTATTCGACTAAACAACTTAATTATACATCTAAAAATGTGTATTAATCTGTCGAAACTTTTTGTTGTTTCCGTAGAATCGTTTACATCCTCCATTTATTAATTTTAAAAATATATATATATCTTCAGTAATTCTTTCTTTCAAATAATCACAAGTTACAATCTTCTGGCTAATTAGAATAACATTACAAATTGTTCCTGCTTCAATAGCTGTATCAAAATCCACACTAATTTTTAAGTTTGTTTTTTCTTTAAAGGCAGTTGTTTTTCTATGTAAACAATCAATAACAAATAGTGGTCTTCGCCCATAAATTAAATGAATAATAATTGATATCATGTCGAGGGTTTACAGTTGGTTTATAATAAAGTTCATTATTTTATATAGAGTATCTAGTTTTGATTTTGAATTTCTAAAATCATTATAAGCATGAAATATTTTATCACAAAGGCCAATTTCAATATTCTCTTTTGGAAAAATTTAATTTCTTCCGTTTTTAACATAACAATTGCTTACATTACAGTAATCAAACAAAGAAGCATGTATGTGCGTACATACTGTCCAACACGATTGTTTCTTTTAGTTTGAAAGCCTACAATTACAAATTCTGGCATATCAAATTGTAAATTATTAAACTGATTTCTTATATCAAAATGAAAAACAATTGTTTCAGTAGGAACTTCGTTTTATAAAAATTGCCAATAATTAAAACTAATATGTATTCTTGGATGTTTCTGCATTTTTTCTTTAATTGCAATGGCTGTGTTGGATTCGTATTCAACAATTAGCTACATAATTTCTCATTTTTGAATAATAATTTTACCTGGATCAGCATAACTTTGCTGAACTGTACCATCTGTATTCTTAGTTTCATAAACATATAAACAATTGTTGTCAGACGAATTTCGAATAATAGTAATTTTATAACCTTCTTTCCAGTAAATTTCATTGTTATCTCGAATAAAACCAAACAGATATCTCAGTGGATAGGTTATTGCATTTGTTTTATCACTTTGAACAGATTTGATTCGATATTTATTAATTTCGAGCATTGATTCCATTTTATTTATAAGGAAAGATATTTATTAAGATAGAGAAAACATTATTTTTCTTTATCTTAGTATATTTTTTCTTTATGAATAAAACAAAATCGAATCCCTTATCAAGAAGTTAAACAATTCATATGAATTGGCTAAACTACAATATCTCGAAATTAATAAATGGTATGCTGCTACAGAATTTAAAATTTATGACTCTAAATTTGGTAAAATAATTAATTGTATTCTAGTTGGTAAGCATAAAATTACATTACCGGGTCGCTATGTAAATATGTTTGATAAAAATGCTTTAAAATTAATAAATGAGAAACCAGTTTTTATAGTGTATAGATATGTTTAAAGAACTGAAAAAAGGAAAATCTAGACATGATATAGAATGCTCTTAAAATGCATAAATTCTATTAATTTGAATCTATCCATTTTTTTTATTAATTTTTTATTTTTATTTTTATATTTCATTTTGATTTTTGAATTAAATTTGCTTTGGTTTAGATTGCATTTTTTAGTCTAAATTTATTTTATTTGCTACGTAAGCGACTGATTTTGCTAAATTCTTGCACGAAATATAATGTTTGGTATTCGTTGCGGAGTTTTTGTAATTTCTTTTGTAACATTTTATTTTAAGTATTTGTTATTTATAACTGACTTTGAAGGTAAAAAGCATGAGATTTGAGGAAAAATCGAGGATTTTAGGGCAAAAATGGATTGTTCTAGACCTACCCATATACCTACTACTGCCGACAGTCACTTATTCAATCAGTGAAATTGTTTTCCGTCACTAATTTAATTAGTGAAATTTTTTCACTGAAACAATCAGTGGTTTTCCACTGATTCTAAGTAGAGGCATTTTCACTTATTAGAGTAGTTGAATTTCACCTCGAATCAGTGGTTTCCCACTGATTCGAATTTAGAGTGAAGGATTGTTGCATTTATACTAAATATTGACAGTTGAAACTCATGCCTTTAAAGGAATAGCATGTGTGGTGAATATTCCTCTCTTTACGCAGAATTTATATTTCCTTTTGCGCGCAGAAATCTGATTTACACACAACTTTATTCTCTTTGTTAAATGAAACGTGTTTGACGTCTGTCCGCTTTGTATTCTTTTTTTATACCTAATGATTGTTTTAACCGTAAACAACTTAGTTTGGCATTCTACTTCTCCCAAACGTACACATAAAACCCACCACGGGTAGGGATAGTGATATTTCCATAGGCTTCTTTGGAAAGTGCTCACTTATCTGTGAATAGGATATGATGGTTTTCTTCATAAGGGATCGTCATCTTCAGATTTGGGGAGGGTTGCAAAACACGTTAGTGAGTGAGCGAAGAGATTTGGGCGGTCCTTAAAAGCGAGGTCTTGAGAGCCGATGAGGGTGATTGAAGTGAATATGGAGCAGCGTCGGAATGAAAGGGCGGGGGAAACAGGAGATCCTCGAGAAAACCCATCTACCAACGGCATCGCCCGGCACAATTCCCACTTGCGAAAATTCGGTCACCCGGCCGGGGATTGAACCCGGTTCGCCTTGGTGGGAGGCGAGCGTGCCTAACAAAGCACGTTCGATTTGGACAGTCACGATATTGTTTCATAAGGTAAGCAGATTTTCACCACTAAAGATGCTGCAGTAGTGACTATTGACCTTACCAATGACACGGAACATGCTTTCGGCACTGAAAATGATGGAATACAGATATATTTGGTCATCTCCGACCCGCGGCAGCATTTCGAAACAGAGGAGGATATTTACTTCCAAGAGCGTGTATAATCATAAGAAAAACAAATTGGCATGGATTTGTACTAAATTGAAATTCATAAATGTTGAAGAATCGCATTAACTACATATAATGAAATCCCCGAAGTTAACAAATAACTGACTTGCAGTAACTGTTACTTAGGTCGGTTCCGAGTTCCTCAGCCACGATTCCGCCTGATAGATCCTAATAGAGATATTACATATATACTATAAACATAAGAAGAAGCAATGGCAAGAGACTAACGGTTAAATAGGGCCTGTGAACAGATATTGAAAATTAATTTTCGTTAAAGTAATATGCACGACTAGCAATTTTGATAACTCGGATCAATTTCTGTGCCCCGTTGATATTCTTGAGATCGCTGGTTCAAATGTTTGCAAAGCCAATCGGCCACACCTGTATCCCTTCGCTCTCAGAAACTTAGTTGAACCTAACAATTGCACATTTCTCAACCCCCAAAAACATTAATGATTTTTAAGACGTCAAATAAAAATGAGAAATAATATTGGTAAGTAATTATAAACATTGAAACTTCGTGACATTGGTGTTTAGGAGAACCGAGTTTCACGTTACTCAAAAATAAAGGAATGTTTTCGCATATTATTTTCCCAACACGTGAAGCGGAAATAATCCCGAAGTTTAAAAACAAATTTGATCTTGGGTAACCTCACAGGGTTCATGCATTTCAATGCAAACCCATTAAAATAAAAATATTTTTGGTAATTTTTTCTTCTCCTTACTCAACGGAAGCTATTGGAAATATAGAATATTAAAATTAATTTGACAAATATTATAATAGTATGCCTACACAGAAAATAGATTACTGATATTTATAATAATAATCAAAAATATTTTCGAATAATAGTCTGTTTTTCCTTTTATGCACCGAGAAAAAAATTGTTTCAATCTATGGAGGAAATTATAAATATTCGTAGTACATAAAGTCATCCTACAGTTCTCTACAGTGGGGGGTTAAAAAAACATCTGGCGAACCAACCCCCAGTGCTCGAATACGACTCAGAAATATTACCCGGGTGTCCAACCACACTGAAGAAAATGTTTTGCTAAATCAAAAATGTTTATTAGTCGCAACCAAATTAAGTGTTTGTATAGGGGCAGTTAAATAATTTGTTGTTGGAATCAAATTGTTTTGTTGTTCTTATTTGGTTAGTACAACTCATTTTTGTTTGTCTCTACGTACCCTACATTAAGCAATTTCGGTTAAATGTAAAATAAATTTGAAGTCCGACCATGACTCGAACCTAGATAATTTGCACCCGCGCACTACGCACTGACAACTACAGCTAATGTAGCTACTGGCGAAACAGAACATTTTCAGCTTTTTACAGTTCAATTACTGGACAACGTTCGAAAATAAATATTTCAAGTTTTACTTATTTACATCTTGGTGTCCTGTTGATCTAGTTTTATTATGACCTTCATATGTACCATTATTAAGCAGCAATAAATGCATGAAAATACTTGCTATCCTGTCACAAAAACTACAAACAAACTCAGGAGCTGTATTTTCGAACGAAGGCATGAAACGAGTGACCAAAGAATATGTACTTACAGTTGATTTAACTGAACATTTTGTTAACAGTCTAATATTTATTTTGGCCTAACACAGCGGTTTTGTTCATTAAACCGTGTATTTTGTTAGATACACGAAATTATATTTGAACAGTCACACCAGCTATAATTTAATTTTTTTATTGCAACGCCATCATTACGATTACTATTGGCCTACCTAATAGATGAAATTAATAATCCAATAACAACTACTAAAGCAGTAGGGCACCAATGGTATTGAACATATGAATATTCAGATTTTATTGATGGTGAATTCGATTCATTTATAACAACCATTGAAAATACGAACGGTTAGCCTATATTTGTTAGTTTTCAAATTTGGTTTAAATAACAAATATTTTGTTGGGCAAACTTACCATCCTTTTAGACCCATACAAATAAGTTTTGTTTTTGCTGTAACCAACATTTCTTTTAGTGCACGTTCGATTATCGCTGACGGTATACTAAAATAAAACAAATTTTTACATTCTTCTGTGGCACTTATTTCATCGTATTTAAGTAAGCTGTGGTGCAACCAACGAAAGAGCATTTTGTCAATACAGGCTAACTGCTTTTCCAGCAATTTAGTAAGTTGAATAGGCACGTACACACTACCAAACGCGCTTATGAAGCATATAATCAAAACGAGTTCTTAGCTGCTGAACAGAGTGAAACACAATTATAATTCTGGTGATCCAGTCCAAGGAAAAAAGCAAGAATTAACTGTCACAAATTATGCTCCTGGCCAAGTTATAGTACTTAAGTGGCGTATGGAAGTACTACGCGGTAAGTTAATACGTTTTTTGCTTTTTGATTTTTATAATTTCTCCTGTTTACTTTAAAGCTACACAAAAATGTTGAGTCTATAATCTAAATCGTTCTTCCTATTCAAACTATGTATAGGCGTACAATAAATGATGCGATAGGAATAGAATCCCGGTAAAAAAAGGTTAACTAATGTGAAGTGTCTCAACTTATTAAAAAACTGGGGAAAGTTGATACAGATGGGACAAATTCTTTCAAACGATTGTTTAGTTAAAAATCAATTTTATTAAAATCAGTAAAAATAAAAATTGCGGTATTACAAACAACAAAATTTTTAAATCCTGTATGTAGAGTGTAATAAATTATTCATATGGTTATTAAATGTTTGATGAAAAGCAAGTAACTGATTACTTGATGTTTTTAATGTTGTTTCCCAAAACATTAATTATATCCACTGTCACTTAACATTCTTAAGTCGAACACTTTCGCTGTCTTCGGAAAAAATACCAGTATCTAATTCGTAGTGAATGCACGTGTAAGCAGGACTGTCATTTCCACGTTATACACGAGTCTACTATTTGCAGCAAATGCTTTAGATCAAATCGTACACATGTTTGGATAATGAACATGGTTTTAGGCAATTTTAATTTAGACCATCTTCCGCTTCTTCTTACCCTGTTATAGGCTAAACGTACGTGATATCCTCTAATTCATCCAAAAGCCTTCTTGAAACATCTTTTCTCCCTTTTTCCTTGGTGGCAATGCTTGAAATAACGTGGAATGCTCAGTAAGCCTACATTATACCTCAGAGAAAATGTAGATTATTTCGTTACGGCTTTCGAAAATAGGCTATAAAAAGTGCTAACTTCTACAGTACGTGTTTTACCCAATTAAATCTCAGGCAGTATTGGGGATAGCGCGCTGCAGCTGGCATCGTGCTGCTGTCCGGCGCTGTGACTCACCTCGATCCTCCCCTCCTCTGGACCGACACGCTTACTGCCTTGTTGCCTCCTTCTTCTGGGAAGCCCGTGGCTGGTTGAGAGCGGCGATCAAGCTGTCGCGCCACTCGGCTTCAGGCTGGCGTCACAGCCCCTCCACCCTGCTGTAGAAACTGACAGGAAGCACAAGAATGTTCTGGGAACTAGGACACCCGGCGCAACGAGGGAATTGGCGAAATTTAGAGGCGATGGCCTATGATACTATAAAAACTGCTGTGGTCCAGCGGCCAGCAGTCTTTGGCAAAGGCTATCTAGCTGAATGCGGGCGCGAAGTTTAGTGCGGTACGACTTCGGACGAGGTGTTCTTGGTGACAATGGACGAGAGGGCGTGAAACCCGACAAGTGAAACCTAATGTGCGTGAGGGCGCTCGGAGGAGACTAGAACATTGCGGACTGGCAGGACATGGACTAAACCGAGGTGGGACTGAGTGGACCTGGTAATACGGATTTTATTGTAAATATTATAACTCTCAAATATGGACATATAATTTATAAAATAATTGATATGTTGATGCACTGTCTATTAGGACTGATTTTTATTATTTAATTTAATTGATTTTATTGAGGTAATTATAAATTGTATAAATTGAAGTCATTAATAGTAAACAGTAAGTTATATTCAATTTGTTGTGAAATGTTAAGTTGAGAGAATTTTGTTCGTAGTTATTGTAAATAAAATAAAGAAATTATAATTAATTCTTTTATTTAATAAAGACATTCATCCCTTAACGAACTTGGTTTACCCCACTGAATTTCGAGATGGAAATTGTAACAGTATTTTCATCTGCCCTAAAAAATATAATACTCAAGTTTTATGAACGTGTCACCTATTCTAAATCGTACCACGATAGTATTAAACCACATGAGAGAAAAAACTACAGAATATGTAATAACACAAAGGATTGTTGTAGTCTTTAAACGCTACCATTGTTAAGTTATTTTTCTTTAGTAAATTTAAGAAATAGTCTATTATTTACACGCTACGCATACAAAATACAAAATGTTTCAGTTCTGACTCGACACCCGCACAAATCTCATGGCCCCAGCATTAGAACACCGAACACTGAACTATGTCTTCCACAAAAGTTTCTTCACACGCCAAACAACACGATTCTTCACGTTGTATTTCGTTCTCGATAGGAATGCCAGGTTGTGTCGAAGTGTATGGCAGTCTAAATAGTGATAGGCTGTAGGCCCTGGTTTCTTCGTGCGTATGAAGAATGTTTCTTCGTTGTAGGGGCGTCAGCTTTTTTCTTCTGGGCACTGGGCTTTGATAATTGTAGGTAATTTGGTTTGGACATTGCAATTTTCATTTTTAACTCTTTAACTTGTGCCTGTGCTAGCTGTAAAACCTTCGCTCTTATGAAGTGATTTGGACTGTGAAATATTCACTGATTCAGATTTGCTAGAGTGCAAGTGCATTGATTGGAAACAGTACCTTCAAGTGTAGGTGATAGGTACTATCAAAATATTCCGTTAAAGTCTATTCACGATTTCTTCACACTTCTTGAGTCAAATCTATGAAAAATCACTCCAGGTATGATGTGTAGGGGTAGTGAAATTTCGCGAAAAGATTTCAAGAAAACTTATATATATATATATATATATATATATATATATAACTGTAGGGTCGTATACCTATCTTGATTGGCTGAATTACATATTGACACGTGTTAACTGTCTGCACACGAATTACGTAGGAGCCGTGCCAATGTTGCCGAATTCTGAGAGGCCCGGTAAAATATGAAAATGCCTTCTGAAGTGCACAGCAGCGAATGGCAATAGAGAAACTGCTATTGGCTGTTTATACTATTCAAATCTACCGTGTACTCATTTATTTTTTCGCGAAAAATCCCAACCTCTAATGATGTGTTTGGTTAATTTCTAAATACTCCTATTCCATGTATCGCAAACTTGTTATACCTCTATTAACACAAGGGGATATATATAGTTAAATTGAAGTTTTGGCAGTATTTTATTCATAATTCATAAATTATAATATTTCATTTATAGTAAAAATATGCACGAAAACAGTGAGAAAACAAGGGTGTCAGTTGTGCCGAGTAAAAAATAGTTCTCATTCAAATTTTATTAAAACTGGCTACGCACGAATTCGGTGCGTTGTCCTTTGGTATAATTTTCTACTATTAGTTAAGCTTTGGTTGCACGAGGCGGTGGAATATCCTGGAAGTAGAACTTTGACAGGTCTTTAGTAAAGTGTGAAGTAACCGTGAATGGATTATACGTGAAATTTGTAAAGATAAGCCTCCCTAAACCTTTCATCGAATTAATTGTGTACGTATTTATTTATTTACTGAGTATTGTAAGCTCTCCCCTAACGGCGACGAAGCCGTAGACCTACTATAGTGGTACACTAGATAATCAGGAACGGCGAACTAATCGGCCAGCAGCAGGGCCTGTATTATGATATCGTTATAGGGACATGAACTTCGGATTTTTTTCCTGTGAAAGGTTAGACTTAGAAGCTTCTTTACTATAGTGCTGTGGTGCCTCTAGAAGCCCGTACCTAAAGGAGTGAGCTACTTGAGGGCAGATTAAACCCATTGTATATTATGTTCAAACTATATTCTTAGCTGTAGACCTAAGTATTAAGCTTCAATGATTCATATACATGTCAATAGGAGTACATATGACCTGGTGGGAGGCCTAAATACATTTTAAAATGTTCCACTACTGCACTATGCTAAGTGTATTTGATAGTACATCATTATTGATATTGTAATTTCTTTCAAGTATAATCTAATTTGTTCCTGTGTACAATGGAAGCTTCATGGGAGGGCCTCACCCCCACCTCCCCCCGTAGCTCCCCACCCCTCCTCACCGGAACTTCTGGACACACCACTGAGTTTTACGCCCTGTTCAACTCGTTAGCCAGTTAACAAACAGGAAGGAATAATGTAACCGTATCACGTGCAATAATGTTAAAGCGTCGCAGCATCGCAGAATCCAAAATGAACGAACCGTTGTGGGCCGAGTAAGTGAAAAACTGACAAGTCCACGCTGCTACCAAATGCATTCGCGAATTCCTCTTAGCTCTAGGAATCATCCAAGCATTCATTTGTAGTGATAAAAAAAACTGAAAAACCGAACTTGGGACGGCCTGATCGGGAATTGAAAATGGGTCTTCACGTATGCGAATCCAGTGTGTTTTCAACAGTTCCTCGCGCTTATCGTATAGGCATAGTCAAGTATACACTCAATTATAGGCTATTCACGGTAAAATGAGAACTTTTGAAAGACCGCTCATTTGGAATAATAATTACTTAAAGGCTGTTCAAGATAATGTGAGCACTTTTAAATAAACATTTGAAAAAAAACGCTGCTCCTAACTGCATAGATAGGCCTATATTTAAACGGGTTCACTGAGTGGCATGCGCCCGGTAAAGTTGGTAATTTTGGAGGATAAATAGTTCCATACCTTAAAGCCGAATAAAAAGTGTCAGGTAACCTTCTGTGATAACGTAAATTATTTCTTTCTCTTTCTGAATTTTTTTAATTCATGAAGTGTAAAAATGAGCAAATTTGTAGAGTATTCTACAAATTTGCTCTAAAAAATTATTGGTGCTTCTACAAGGAAAATCCTTGGAAACCCAGTTACCAATCAAATCCTTTGTACACCTACAAAGATTTTTCTTGTAAAATCTGCAAAGCATTTCTTTGTAATAGGGCATATTACAAATTGTATCCTTGTATTACAACTGACATTATTGAGAAGTGTAAATAATTTTTTTTTAATTCTAAAAAACAAATGTAAACAATTAAGTTAGGAACAGAGAACTAAAAAAATATATATACAATTTTAACCTTAGACGTAAGACGTTAACTTTTGAGTGCGGTGGAATATATACACGCCGTGTTTATTACTTACATGGCAATATATATTTTAAGAAAATGTGGTTAAATTAAAAAAAAAAAAAAAAAAAAGGCTAAAAGAAAAAGTAACTAGGGCCTCAAAAGTGCTGACTTTACCGTGAACAGCCTGTAGTAATATATGCAGTGTGATTAATCACTGAGCATTAGATTGTGCTGTTTTGTTTCAGGAGAACGATATGTGCACGTTTCAGCAGCCAAAAGCACGTGATCTCCGCTGTAGTATATACTACATACAAAACTATGAGGCTTAGCATGGTGTCGTTTTATAAAGGGGAAAGATAGCTAGCTTCTCTACCGAACTGTCACTTTTACGCTAACCTGTAGTAAGTTATGGTGATGTTTTATTTACACAGCAAACTTACTGAGTAAGGTTAGGGATTGAATAATTCAATCAGTTTTTATATTCCGCTGAGTTTATTGAGAATAATTACGGGTATTGTAACTTAATATACGATGTATCTCTGGCAAAGAGCGTAGGTATGCCTACAAAAAATAAATTATTTTAATCGACACTGGGTTAAAGAAAATTAAGTTCCGAATAATTCATTCATGGATCACGTAAGTCACGTGCCTCATAAGCAATGAATTTATGCATGAAAAGTTATTTTCTCCCCTGCAGTAATTTTTCAAAAGGACGGCGGGTTTGAGACGAAGATGAGAGCCGCCATCATTATGCGAGCAGTGTCGCGTCGTGCGCTTGCCACGGCACCTCGAAACTTTCGCGGCCTCTCAAACTACCCACTTGATTCTCGTTAGCAAATGAAGTAATTACGTTCCCCGCTCGCGCCATTACACTTTCCCCGCCTCTTCCCCCCACCCTCTCAACACATCTTACCCCTCATTGTTGTCATTGTTTTAATTCCCCGCCCCCTCCTCCAAAGCACGGTCGTTCTCCTAATTGAATGAGCGTTTTGAAAACAACAAAAACACTCCGCGTGAACACGTTGGGGGGAGGGAGAGAGAGAGGGGGCTACTGACAAATCGCGTGTAGCGCGGGGCGGGGCCTGGCGCGGATGCGGTGGGCGTGTCCACAGGGAAGGGGCGGGCCAATCCGCGCGGGGGAAGTGGAGGGGGTAGGCCGGCCCTCCCCTCCCGCGCGACCTCGGCGCTGGAGAGCAGAGTGAGGTGTGGCGGCGGTCGCACGTGTTTCCTCAGCGCCGTTCGCTCGAGCCCGCCTTGCCGCCTCCCAGTCGTAGGACCCGCGTCGCCGCCCCCGCGCACGCCATGCCGCCGCGCTGACGCCATGGTGCTGGAGGCGGGAGCGTTGCCGCCCCCGCTGCAGCTGTACGCCGCCGCATTCTCCCGACCCCCGCTGCTGCCTGCCGCCGCCGCGGCAGCCTTCTTCCCGCTGGGCTTCGCGCCGCCGCCCGTCGCCGCTGCCTTCTACCAGCCCGGGCCGCCGCCCCCCGTCAGGCGCGACGACGCCGGCTCCGGAGGCGGCGCGTCTCCAGGCAGAGGTGAGTCGCTCTCCTCTTCTCATTTGTACACACGTGGACCGCACTTACTCGAGCCGAAACAGCGCCCGTCCATGTCACAACCTTACGGAAGTCTTGCATCCACGTGTAGCCTACAATTTCGTCCTCAGGGCCAAACGTAGGTTTTCACGCAACGTAAGCAAGCAGCATTCACTCCGTGTGAAAGGAGCCTAATCTAGCTCCACAAGTATTGTCAGTTCTCGCTAGTTTTTTTTTTTTTGCCGTAATTCGGCATCTTGGAATGAATTATTACTCTTCAGCTGTCGTTAAAATAATTTTCTGCTTTAGAACGTTTGCTTGCGTTTCGCGCTTGCTGGTTAACCATTGGAAACTTTTCAAACCAACCATTCATAATAATACCTGCTTGTAGGATGACTAAATGTGTTGTAACGTAAGCAATGATTTAGTTTGCACTTGGAAGGTTACATTGCCTAACCGTGTGCAGTGAGTGAAGAATTATAGTGGAATGAATTAAAATCTCATTATAGATATTTAATAAAATTGCCGCTGATTTTTTTATTTTATTGTAGGTTTTGTGCACAGGGCGTACAGTAGACCAAGGTGGGGACCTACTTGTGGTGATAAGAGTATTTACATATGTGCAATTTCACAGGATCGGCTGATCACCTAACAGGGCCGACTGTCGCTGTATTTCACGGTAAGATACTCAGCGAACTGACAGACAGTAGCAACTCGACAAGGCTTTCAAACTAACGCTGAGAGAGCTACACGCCATAGGCCTACTTATTCAATAATTATGGCAGTTTATGACGACTGTGTTGCGCTACTTTGTACTGGACTGATGTTTAGGAGGAATGAATTTAAAAAAGTACAATTTTTGGCCTTTAGGCTAAAGAGGGAAGAGTAGACCTAATTTGTAAATAATTTATTGAAATTTAGGCCATGCAAACAGATCCTTGGAACTAGCTGTCAATATAATATTTGCATCTATAATAATAAAAGAGAAAAATTGTGTTTTTACAAAACAGAGATATATTAAATGTAGGCCTATTTATAATTAAATATAACTATGTAAACCTATCTCTTCGTTTAAAAACAAAAAAAAATTTATTTGCATGATTTAGATCTACTTGTCAAGATGCACAGTGACTTTATATTGGCTACTTTCACAACACAAAGTTTAGTAATACTCTCATCACTAATACACGTGTGGTAGGCCTAAGTTATTACAAAAGTACCTATTCACCTCTGTATAACCGTAACAATAAATATTGTAAGATCTCATTAAAAATTTTAATGTCAACAACTGCAACTGTGCTGATTGTTTCTTAATAAAGACACAGCTCGAACATTTAAAAAATGATTAAGTGTGTGGGAGGGGGCGAGCTGTGTGTAGGTTTCGTGGTTCGAGTAGTGGATGAGCATTTTAAAGGAGGTAAACTTATTGCTTTAATTGTTGTTCTTAAAGGTATTTTTTCTTATAAAAGACTACCTACTACACTGTAAAAAATTTGCTGGTAATCTTCCTAAGCTGCAATGAAAGTTTCTAACCTATACACTATGGAAATAATACCACACATCAAGCTGCAAATATAGGAATGTTTAGCAACGCTACTATACAAAGTTGGGAACAACTTCCCTACACATCGACTTATGGGGAACTACCTTGCCATTCACGGTTTCATACTGTATGTATACACCGATGTGGTAAATTTAGGAATAATTTGTTATGACGTAGGCATGACGCTATAGTATGGTGAAGTACAAACCCAGTTAACAACTAAGGTAGTTTAGTTGGTCCCAATTTTAATAAACGCTTATAATTAGGACATTCGATGTTAGAGTTCCGTAAACGCGTAGGAATCTTTGGTGTTAAAAGTTGAGTAAACGCTTATAAAATATTTACGGAAGCAATTTTATTAAGTCATGTAAATAATTGATTAGGTTCTTAGGCCTACGCGAAAAAGATTAAATCGAGTCGTTTTGTTCAAAAGTATTATATGAGTCATAGTAAGCTGTTAATACAATAAGATGACGTTTGTAACAGTCAGTTATGTAATTCGGCAGGACGTTTAATAAGCAAATTTGTTAGCAGCTTAATTATAAGACTTCCCATAAACTGACGCATTTGTTATAGACCTCGGCTTAAATACACTGCACAATTGTAGGCCTATGTTTCAAAAAACGATAGCTTCGTAGCTTAAGATTGATGGGTTTTTTTTTTTTCACGTGTTACCTATTTTGTGAGGAATCACAGACGTTCGTCGTTTTAAAAACAAGATTACTCATTGACCCAATCAAATGAGCTAATGTTTTCTCAGGCAGAGAGTCAGTATAAATAAAGTTCTTTTTGTAGGCCAATGTGTAACATGAACAGTCCGCTTACCATAGAAAGCTCGCGAATAACGTTTGCGAAAAATTATAGTTTCAACGTGTTTCGCCGCTTGAATTTGTTCCTAAAGTCAGTTACTTAAATAGGTACTACTCTCCCCTCACTCCCACCCACAGTTGGGGTATAAAAAGATACGACATCCGCGTCTAAACGGTCAGTTGTAAAACGGGGGAAAATATTTTTCGTAGTTTCATCTTCTCGCCAAGCGAGTATAACGCGCTCCTCTGGGAACATTAGAACAATGAACATCAACGTCGTAATTTCTCAGGGACAGAAATTTTACGAGGTATTTGAAACTATGTACGATATTTGTCTATGTGGTATTCCCAAAATTACCAGACAGTCCTCTTTAAATGTTAGGCTAGAGTTCAATGGAGTGCACCTAATTTAGTTCTCATCAATAAAAAGAACTTGAGCAATGTGTGCGAATGAATTTCGGTGAAAATATTTTTGTGACTTACATAGTAACAATTTTCTGTATTGTTACAAACAATTCTTTGGGAACTAGTTGACTAATATTTTCTTGTGGCTCTAAGTAGATTAAATATAATTTATTATTTAGGCCTACGACACATTATTTTGGTCATCATACAAAAATGTTTATGTAACTCAAATTTTATAATAAACCTGAAGTCTTCAAAATTTGGTTATTAAAATTTAACATCAGTTTAACACATTCTACAGTCTAAAAAAAACCCTCATAGAGGTACTTATAGTTTTCTGTACGGCAAAGAAAACCATTTATTTGAGGCTGTTTGGTTTACTGCAACACTATGTAGTATTAGTTTACAGATAAAATCATAGAAACCTAGGTTTACTGTTAATAAATGCTTTTTTATACGTTTTTGTTGTTCTATGTTAACATTAGTTTCCTTAATAGCAAAGAAATATTACAAAGGTAGGCCTAAGGGTTAAAAGATTTTCTGCCGCACATTGCAGTTCTCAGTACTAAACTGTAGTCCCGACGTAAATATTCATAAACCAATATATTCTACAGCCTACAGGTGTGAAACTGCAGCTGAGCAAATTTGCAGTCTTCCTGCAGGTGTTTAGTGTCATTCTGAAGTGCAGTGTAGTGATTATCCAAGTCACTAATTTCAATTCTTCCCAAGAGCTAGCATTATATTCTGGCCCATTTTACTACCTCACATAACGTACATATCACAAGTAATCTTAGCGCAATAAGACGAAGTGGTCATGTGATGCGAGGCGCTAGGCTGATAACACAGGGATTGGCTTTAGATTCCCGGAACGCAATTAGTTTTTTTTTAGTAAATGTAATTTTCAAAGATTTGTTACTTCTTTCTTGTTTAAGAAATTACTGCTGATTTACACAGCATATGATTTTTTTTGCAGTGTAATAGGCATTACCCTAAAAACATTTGATGAACCAGAATGTCATTACTGTACTTATGTCTTAGATCAAACAAAAATTATGTTTGAAGCAAGCCGACTTTGCAGTGGTTCATATTTGAACGAATTTTTCTTTGCGGTAACAAATCGTGTGTTGCAGCAAAGAAAGCGTTTTTGCAGGGTACACAAAGAATTTGTGGAATTTACTCTCATTAATTAGTAGAGTTACAAAAATATATTTGACAGCTAATTTCCAAAGAATTCCTCGTAAAATTACCGGAGTTTTTTACAGTGTAGGTATAGTCATATTCATCTAAACCAAAGTAATTTTAAACGCTTTGGGCACGTGTTGCGGTTTACTAGGGTATATCCTTAGCCTACTTGTAGTATTACTCTCTATCGCACTGCTATGCCCTATATAGGGCATAGCTTAGAGTGACATACAGTTAACAGAATATTTCTGGATGTGTAATATTTCCAGCGTCATAAAAAAGTACAAACTTCCTTCACCCTGTTTAATGACATAAGTAATATGTTTGTGATATTTATTTTGATAATTATAATTTAACTTATGTGTTCTGTTTCAGCGTTTTAGTCCACGTACGCCTATTTTAGACCTATTAAATATGTTAATTAAAGATGCTTCTATTTTAAAGAAACTTGTTGCCCGATTAATGTCAAATATAACACGACCAGCGAAATATGCCTATGTTATTTTACAACGGACCTTAAAATCTGTGTGCGATGACTTAGAACATAACTTTTTGTACAGTGAGAATGAAAACTTTAACCGATTGAAGGACTGTAAAACACACTCTAAATTTGAATAAGTGAAAATTTCACTGTTCCAATCAGTCAACAGTATCTGACTGATGCAACTGTGAGTTCAGTGAATTTAACTGTTGGATCAGTAAAAAAATACAAAATCTCCTTCACTTATTGATTAAGTGAAATTTTTCACTGATTTCATCAGTCATTTTTTTCACTGTTTTTTGTGGTTTGTTTTTGAATGATGGATGAATTAAACAGAGTGTAAAAATGGCTGTCGAACAACGTTTATAAATGGCCGTTAAACAACGTGTAGGTATCAAGTGAAATAACTACTAATAAACTAATAAAATCAATACAAAATACTTTCTAAAATGTGTTTTGTCTTTCACAACACCTTTTTACGAGGTGATATGAACATTCAGCCTTTCATTCCGTTGTTACGTCTTTCAATTCGTTTTAATGTAATCATTACAGAGCTCTGTTCAACAGTGGCATTTATTCCATAGACTCAAGGTAAGCAATACTTACCCTGTTACATATTGGAAATGTTTGATCCTTTATAGTTTTTGCCGTAACTTTAAACACATTTAATTCTGAGTTTCCCGTTTACGGTTCGAGAAATAGAGTTTTTGTAACTCCCGTACTGTACACGCATAGTGCTGCTATGTGGTATTCATTTCCACAAACGGAGCGGCTAGTGATAAATCGATGAATCGAACTCGCAAGGAACAGCACGCCACAGCGTTTCATCGGCGGAGTTAGCAGTCGTTCTGTTTGAGTCTTTCAGGCCTACATTTTTCCTTGGAAAGTGGGTGAAAGTGATCGGGAAAACGAGAGCTTTCTTATAATTTGTAATGTGCTCTCTAAATAACATTCAGTTTAATTATTATTACATTCTTTTCGTTTCCGTTTTTGTAACTAATGTTAGGTAATATAAAACGGTAAATACGTGGGGAGGGTAAGCAAATTTGGAAGCTGCATTCGTTGGTAGAAATTGCTTACTCTGTAAAAAAAAAGCTCACTGCACGAAGAGAGTGCACACAGAGGCCTATATACAACCCCGATGCCACCATGTATACCAAAAACATAAGGCAAGGGCATAGAATTAAAATCTTCAAGATTTCGACAGCAATTATAACACATATATTTTCGTCTTATTTTTCAATTTCACTTCGGAGCTCCGGGATGGGGTGGCTGAGTTGTAGTGGAAAAGGGGAGGAGGGGGTCGCGGGTTCGCGCCCCGACCCCTCCGCGGTAGATTTTCAGTTCGCTTGTCGCACTGGGAATTTCTCAGCAAGTCAGTCTAACTTGAACTCGACAACGTCACTTCAATACAACTACAACGACAAAAATAAAAGTTATTAGGAAGGTAACGGCTTAAAAGCGAAGTGGAAAGGGTCTTTGCCACTCCATTCGGCCATCGCTTATTCATCAGTGAAATTGTTTCACGTCACTAATTCACGCTATGGAAGTTTTTCACCAAAGCAATCAGTGGTTTTCCACTTATTCTAAGTGGAGCCATTTTCACTTATTCGAGTAGTTTAATTTCACTGCGAACCAGTGGTTTCCCACTGATTCGAATTTAGAATGCACTTTTTATAATTTTCCACAAACAAAGCGTTTCGAAATTTTGTTGCCAAAAGTTTCCTTGTATAAACTGAAAAACAAATGTGTGCACTCTAAAAAAAATTTTGAAATATTTACTGAGAAATTCTTTGTAATTTTACAAATGCTAGTAACAGTAAAAAAAAAATTTCTTGTAATACTACTTGTTTGTAAAAGTTCAAGGTCCGTGTTTGTAATAAACCTTAGGGTAATGTTTGTACTATACTGAGCCGTATCCACGAGCCTCAGCAAAATTTCGGACACTCAACAACTGAAACCGTATAAATCTGTTTGTGCAAATCTATGGGTGCAAAAATTAAAGTATTGTCAGTTTGAATTACGTAAAACACTTAAAACAACTCAAATAATCATAATAAAGCCACAAGTTCAATAAAACGTGACCGTATTATTGGTAACTGTTCATGTTTCCTAGCTAACACAACTCTTAAATCCACTCTTAATACTCCGTTGTTAAGAGGCGTCCAAATCTCTTAACTCAACAACTGAAATCTTAAAAAAAATAAATGTACCTATTCTTCTTAACCGTAACTTATAACTTAAATATTTTTTTGTATATACTTGTACCTATATTTACCGTGAAAATAAGATTAATATTGTAAGTCAAGTTCGTCTTTTGGATAAAGGTGCGGGCTAGTGATTCAATGGGTGTGAATTCCAATTCCTGTGCCGACGAGGTGTAACTATTTTTTTTAAATTATATCTTGAATTTTTTTTTCTTAGTTCTCTATTATTAATTCATTACATTTGTTTTTAGAATTAAAAAGGTAGTGTTATTTACACTTCTCAATAATGTCAATTGTAATATAAGGTTACCATTTGTAATATTACAAAGAAATGCTTTGCAGATTTTACAAGAAAACTTTTTGTAGTTTTACAAAGGATTTTCTTGGCAACTGAGTTTCCAAGGAATTTTCCTCGTAAAACTACAAAAAATTTTGTAGAATGTGTAATGTCATAATTTATAGAATTGTATGCCAACTTTTACTATCGAGAAACTGAAATAAAATTATTTTTCGTGCTCTCAAAAACAACTGTGATGAATAAATAAGCGATATAAAAATATTTCCAATTATACTAACAAAACATTATACTTTTGCGGTAACAGTAGGCTACTTGAAACAGCAGTTGTACTGCATCATGACGACAATGATACGACCTACGTCCAGATTAGATTTCAGAATAATTATAGGCCTGTCCTTTTATGAGTGAATGAAGAAATTTGGATGGTCCTTGGCATCGAGGCCTTGAGAGCATGGAGCAGAGTCGGAATGAAAGGGAGGGGGAAACGGGAGATCCCCGAGAAAATCCACCCAGCAAATGACATCGTCGGGCACGATTCCTACACCCAAATATCCTGAGTGACCCGGTCGGAGAATGAACCCGGATCGCATTGGTGGGAGGCGAGCAGGCTAACCGCTTAGCCACCGTGGCCCCACGTGTCCTTTTATGAATGTTCGCATCGTGAGAACAGTTATTAGCACTTTATGCCTTAAAATGTATTTATAGATGACTCGGTTAGTTAAAAGAAATAAACAAAGCTACATGATCACATAAGACTATATGTTCTGTGAATGCCAGACCAACAAGGTAACAAAGTTTTACACTCGGAAGAACGTTATATGGCAACATTTCCCCCTTTCCCTCCAATTAAATGAAAATTACATATATAATATATCACGCAATTTGTTAACACGTTGACTAGTTTTAACACATTTGAAAACACAGATGGCAATGTCACCCCTTTTTATGGTGAAAGTGGGGTTAGCATCTTATTTTCAGATGAAACTTTGCAATCCCAAGATGTACCTACGCGATATTTTAAGACTTTTATTAATCAGCATTTGTAAACAAACAAAAAGTGTCATTACTATCACGTGTGTAGAACACTGGCTACTATATAGGGCAGCAGCCAATGAGCAAACATCTGAGCCTCTAGTATACACAGGACTGTAGAGTTTAGCCTACATGTCATTGAACTCGCGAAATTTTCTTATCCCTTTATATAACATATAGGCTAGGCCTACAGTTTTATTGTCATTATCTATAGCATACGACCTATCTGAATAACTAGTAATATGTTTAAACAACATAATCTTTCAAATCCGTGTGAACACACTGGAGCTTTGAGTGGCGGCCGACAAAGTTCGCACAGATTGGCTTCTAAGTATAGTCTATTGAACACCCTTCGTTATTTCATGACAACGCCCGGTGATTATACAGGATTAACAAAGGGATAGACTTTGTGGCGATTATTTCTTTGCCGCAATATTAGGCCTACTGCACAATTGCATTTAGGTCTTCGACGAGGAAGGCGACAGGTACTTTAGGCTAAGCACCTAATGTGCCTATTGGGGGGGGGGGAAGTTGAAGGCTAATGTGCCTATTGAAGGGGAAGTTGAATGTTAATGTGCCTATTGGAGGTGAAGTTGAAGGCTAATGTGCCTATTGAAGGGGAAGTTGAATGTTAATGTGCCTATTAAAGGGGAAGTTGAAAGCTAATGTGCCTATTGAAGGGGAAGTTGAATGTTAAGGTGCCTATTGAAGGGGAAGTTGAAGGCTAATGTACCTATTGAAAGGGGAAGTTGAAGGCTAATGTGCCTATTGAAGCGGAAGTTGAATAATAATGTGCTTATAGAAGGGGAAGTTGAAGGCTAATTGATGGCTACGCAAATGCCTCGCGACAAAATGCCGACAAGTTCAGTGTTGAGAATAATAAAGTAATTCTCATTTTGACGCTTTCAGGCCCTGATACAAAAAATTACGTATACTGTATATTTTTTGTTCTTTTACAAAAAAACCCTTTGGAAACCCAGTTGCCAAAAAAAAATCCCGTGTAACTACAAAAGGTTTTCCTGTAAAATCTGCAAAACATATATTTGTAATATTAAAACTGATAGGCTTATATTACAACTTACATTACTGCATTGAGAAATGGACATAATATTTTCTTATAGAAGTCCAACTTGCCTTGCAAATTTTGCACTTATTTTTTACTTAATACTGTAGTAAATATACCTAAAAAAAAAAAAAACATTAAAGAAGTTATTCGGTTTAGAAGCAGAAATTTGTTTCATTTTAAGATTTCTCTGTAGATATGAAACATTGACAGTAACAGTTAATGAGTAATAGCATCGCGTGTTTTTTAAATTCTAGTCATTTTATTGTGATTATTTGAGTTGTTTAAGTGTTTTACGTTATTGAAACTTGCAATACATTTCTTTTTGCACGCAACTACACATTACGTCATCCCTGTTTTTTTAATTTTATTTCGCAAACAGCTTGGCTACAGTTTTACTTTACGTCGTTGAGTGTCAGCTATTTTTCTTGAGCTCGTGGGTACGGATCAACGTTTCTTGAAATTTATTACAAACATGGCTCTAGTTTTTTTACAAACTAGTAATTTTACAAGAGCAATTTTGTACTGTTACAAATATTGGTAGATTATAAACATTTATCAGAGAAAATTACAAATTTTTTACAATGTTTAGTAATAATATCACAGTTTCACTTGACTGGCGTATGAATAAAGTGATCAGGGAAATTGCAATGTTAATTTTACATGTGGTGGAAAATATTAATTGTGCAAACAAGCAGATCTGAAGTCGAGGTTTTGAAAGATCTGAGTTTACCTTGAACAGCCTGTATCACTCCAGCTCACTGGTTGTGATACTGAAAAAATAATGGTCAGATTAAGTACACCACACATCAAAAGATGTCCAATACTTGCAACACTTAAAACCAGGTCGACCATTTTGCAAAAGGAAGTAGTATCGCCAAAGAAAATTAATTTTCTTGTTATTATTTAAGTCAATTCCATTGGCACCCCAGAACACAAAGCAAAATAAATACAGCTCCAAACAGAGTAAATGGTAAAGTAACTTATATTAGATTTGAAATATAGGGCCAGTTGTAAAAGGCAGTATTTCCAACACAACTGCATCTGCGAAACAGAGTAAATCCAGTGAATGTGTTACAGGTGCAAAGAGTCCTGCGAACAAAAATTGTGACTAGTAACTGCAGATGCAAAAGTTATAGTAATATTTGCATGTATAGCGCCGTTGTGTGCTATTCAGGAAGTAATGAAACCACTTGAGTCGAGACATTTCAAATTTGCTCTTGTGAAATGGTTGAAATTGACTAAAACTCCAAGGGGTAGGATTCATCTTCCTCTTCATTAATCTTCTTATTTTTTTAATCTGTGTAATGTCTGTACTGTGTTTTTATTGCATTATTAACGTGTTTATTCACCTGTTGTACTTTTTCAGAATGTTCTTCATAATTACGTTTAAGACTCCGAGTTTGAAGGACATAAGTGCTGAATGTAATTATATGGTTCGTTTTATGTTTAGTTTTAATCTGTGCAATGTTTGCACTGTGTTCGTGTTCATTTTTATTTGCATAACTTTCTAATTATGTATTGTATTATTTAAGATTTTGTTCACTTATACTCCACTTTTTTAGAATGATCTTTATAATTAGGTTATCTGAATCCTATCTTCAGGCTTTATGTGACAATCAAAACATAATGAAACTAAAACACATAATCACGGGTCCGACATATTACAATTAATGCTGCAGAAGGGTTTAATCCCACACTCCAACTGCAAAAGAGAGTACCTACCCTATCTGAAAACTAGTAATTAAATGTGTGACAAACAAATTTCTCACCTAGATTTTAAAGCATCTTGTTAACATGGACAAAATAGTATAGGCCTGTGTACGCACTTATTGAAAGAAAAACTTAGCTGTGTGATCTAGAATCATACTGGCAATTTCTTATCATTCCTCTACAATTTGTTTTAATGGACCTACTCTCTTTTGCAAATGGTCGGCTCAAATGAAAGTATGTCTGGAAGGGTAAAGTGTGATTCTTTGGCAAATGTTTAACTGAAAAGCCTTGCACGACACTATAGTCACAGTGGAACTGGGCATAGGACAAATACGGCGATGAGTTTGACGTGAGGTCCTGAGTTCAATCTTGGCAAGGATATTTCTACAATAATTTACATACCAAGAGCACGATAGCACGATAGCAGCGCAGGTAACTCGGGTAACCTGCTAGTTTGGTCCTGTGAGCTGCTGTTCCCCGGAAATCAGCTCACGATCGATCTTAATGTTCTATTTATTATCATACCGAGAGTATAAACTCCTTTGAAATAAATTCTACTGAATTGTTTTGTTTCATAATTGTGACAAAGATAACTGTCGAATATAATTTCGCAAGTAATACATCTAGTATGATATGCCTACCTACTATATTACAGAATTATTTTTTTCACTACTGCCAGTCATTTTCTTAATTATTATATATTTTTTACTTATATAAAACCGCCACATTATTACATGAACGTTAAAGTTTTGCGTGTTTTGATTTTTCAAAGTAAATAAGAGTGGTAGGCCTAAATGCTGTGAGAAGTTGCAATAAAGTACAGTGGGAAGTTTAATTTGTAACTCTACACGATATTAGGTACATATAAGTTCATGAACACAAAATAGGCCCTTGTATGTTAGATGACCTGACAAACACACTTTTATTTCGCAATCACATTCACATCATGTCACAAACATTTTAACGCTCGTTGGATTTTCTCCCAGTCATGAGACCTTGTTTAACAGAAACTTTTGTTTTTGTACCTAAGCTTTAGGAAAATTATCTAAGCTTTTTTAAGGTGAGTGTGATTTACATTGAGTGAAGTCTCTCTATCAGTCAAATAAAATCCATAGTCAGAGTTAACTGACCTCGTTTTCAAACGCAACGGTTTGATAACGAGTATCTCAAAATTTACGGAATTTAACGGACGCAGTTACTTTTATTTTAAATTTGGCATTATTTTATTTATGAAGTCAACACAGGGAAGTTATTCCGAACTTAAGAGATATTATATTTAAAAAAATTATCCATAGACCATACAACTAATTTTGTTGGATTATTCACTACCAGTTGTTTTCCAGCGGTACTAAAATTCCTGTTTATTTTTTGTAATACTGATATATATATGTATGTGTGTGCGTGTTTTTTTTTTGCAGTTCTATGGGCAGTAACTACAAGACAAAGTGACCTTTTTTAAAGTGAAACCTAGTACCCGTGACATAACTACATATCTGATTTTGATACTCTTGAACTTTATCAGGGTACATTTTACATAGGAGAAACAATAGCAACCTAAAATAGAGCAATATTATTGACTTTATACGCCATTAAAAACATTGAGACAATCAAACTTTAATGTATGTATCAGAATACTTTGAATTCATTTGAGTGAATTCAAACATTTTACAGTCAGTTAAGTGAAGTAATATAAGGCCCTGAAATATGTTACAGTTGTGTTTAAGAAAACGAAACTATAAACAACTGCCCAAAGTAAAATATACGCAGTTAGAAACAAGAAATAATTACTCGTAAATAAGAAATTAAATACTAAGAATGTTTAATTGTTAATATTATTTGGTATTAAATTGTAGTTAGTATTTACGTCACATGTAAATTCACCTTCAGACTGCTATCATGGTCCAAAACTACATTTACGGATTAATAATGCTGGTGCCATTGTGGATGTTAAACGAAAAACAGAATAAAGAAAATATAGAAAACGTCTTAAACGGAAACCCTTAAAAGAAATCCTACAGAATCGCATTATTATTAAAAGGCAAAATTACCATCACCTTGACGTTCAAGTGACATCGTAAATAAGTATAGGTTAGGCCTTTATGATTCAAAAAATGGAATTCTATAAAATGATAAATTTTATTTAGAGAAAAATTTGATAGTGGCGAATAGATAATAATTGTGAAAAGAACATAGTTCAATTACCGAATAAAGAAGTAATTGAAACCAGCGAGACAATTTATTGGGCAATTCTTTGAGCATAGCATAGTAATTACGTAGCATACGTAACGTCAACACAAATTGCTGCTTGCTGTTAAGTATGCAGCGAAATGCTGTGTAATTCTTATACACAATTATGTGAATGTTGCTATTTCCGCTAACTTATCTAAATACGTCCTATTTGTACACCAGTACACCATACTGAAGACAATACGCCGTAGATTTTAGTTTTGTACTTTTACAAGTCAAATTAGCGAGTGAAAAGATTCGAGTGGCCCTTAACAGCTAGGTGTTGAGAGTCGATGAGGATGATTGAGAGGAGAACGGAGCAGCGCCGTAATGAAAGGGCGGGGGAAACGAGAAATCGCCGAGAAAATCCGCCGACCAGCAGCATCGTCCGTCACGATTCCCACATGCGAAAATTCGGGAGTGACCCGGCTGGGGATTGAACCCGGTTCGCCTTGGTGGGAAGCGAGTAGGTTAACAGCTCACCCACTTCATCCTCTACAAGGAAAATTCTCAGTGACCCTGTTGCTCCAAAATAGTTTTTGGCTACAAAAATTTTTCTTGTAAAAATGCAACACGTCCATTTGTGATATTAAGTTTTACAATAAGCTATGAACTTATTTTTCAGCTTACTTTTGTGAGAATTGGAAATGAAATCATTATTTTTTATCTCAAACATAATTATGATGGCCTATAAATAATATAGAAAAGAATGATATGGTTCGAACTGCACTCACAAAAAAAAACTAACACTTTGGCGGTGACGATATGTGCAGCATTATCTTTAATCTCAGAACCGCAATCATATTATCACATTACCATCTTGTCATACAATGTTTCGGCTAGAATATTGCAACTTTAGCAAGACTATCTGCTGATACGTCATTTATTGGGACGAACTGAGATTATTGATTTACGAAATTACTGTTGACTTCTTCCGAACGGCAATACATGTCTGCAGGCTGATTACACATTTTTTACAGTGCGCAGGATATGTTATTTTATGCATGTTTGCGTTAGGATGACAGTTGCTGGCTTTAAATATCCACAAAATATTATTGCACTTTGTTCGGTAGGTTACAGAAATTATGTAACAAGGGAAATGGGCTTTCTAGGACAGTAAGTTCAAAGGCAAAAATGTTTCTAAATTTGAAACAACATTATAAAGGAATATCGTCCACCCTCTTCTATCTATAATTTTAAGGATTATCATTTTGCTATGTAGTAGCACGACATTCGTAAACACATACACTTGTTTTAACTGTAATACTTAGGGTAGAGCGTGGCTATCCGCCCACTTTCAATTAAACGAACTGGAAAATATTTTTAAAAATTCTAAAAGAAATTTACGAATAAAGAGATGTGTTTAATACGTTGATAATCATCTCTACAAGAAGTGAAACGAAAAACACATATTCGGCAAGAAGCTGTTATACAGTAAAAAGAACAGTGAATACAAAGGTAGGCTATATAATATTTGCCGGGTAATTCCATTCATAAATTTATTTACATGTAATTTTCACATGTAAAATTGTTTTCTGCAGCACATGCACTCTCTTCGTAAGCTCGCGCTTAAATCTTATGACACGCAGTTCAATTACATACTTTTGGCGGATTATTTAAAATAAACAACTCAGAACACAAGAAACCCGTATAGAGTATTGTCCAGGTAGGTTCATTCATGACTGAGGCTTGCGCTGCTGAAAATGTTTTATACTTAAAGGTAGTTTCGTTTACTCTGTTAGGGTCATCTGTCTTGAGACTTCGATTTACTTTAGGGCACGAGTAAATTTTCAGACGTCAAATACCTGGGAATTTTTTTTGTTAACATCCGTTTTTCTTTTTACATATGTTTCTATAATCTCAGGGAAATTGAGAAAATTTGATTTCTTGAGGGGATTTCAACACGATTGTACCTAAATCTGTGTGATGGGAGACATCTGATGTTTCACAATCTGCAGCTAAAAATTGATCGAAAATGTGTGACCAATCCCTTTTAAATTAAAATAATTAGGCTGCTCCCAAAGGCGTATTTGTCTAGCAAAAACCTTTCGAGAGTCCTCATTCAAAAACATTTGCACGTCGGTTTCTTGTATTTTGATATTTTAAATACGTCTAATTTTGCAACACCTGAAAATAAAACAAAATTATTAATTGAATTTACTTGATTACTATAGCCTAGTAGCCCTATTTACACTGATAGTAATAGCTCCAAATGTTTGGATACATACACAGATTTACTTATCAAACTATATTACTTTACTCAGATGGCGTAACCAAAAATACTACCGAACGAATCCCTCCTTAAATAATATGCAAATAATTCCGCTAAATGAATCAACCTATTGTTGCGCCTAGGTTTGTTGTACGTGTTTTAAGAGAGGAACACATCGAAACTCTTGAAACATCACATCTGTTGAAGGACACCTGCCATGTCCGTTTGGTTGTATTGTATTTTCATTGCGACTCTATGGGCCTACGTTCCTTTTCGCCAAATTGTTTCCCTGTTTAGCCTTAGTTGTATGTCGTCCGAAGTTACCTGTGACTGAACTGTTTATATTGTTTTTGTTGTTAGTTTTTGTTCAGTTCGTTCTTAAATGTTTTGCTCGTTTCCCTTGTGACAGATTACTTGATTCCTTCTACAGAATTCTCTGTGTTATTTACATAATTATCTGCTGAAAACAGCTAATGTTGATTCGTTTTTATTTATTTATTGTTATTTTTTAAATTAATAAGTTGTGCCCTACGTTTACTACAACTTAAACCAACCTCTCCAATTCCATGGACTGTTCGCAGTTACTTAAGAACTTCTCCAACGCTCTCCTTACGTTCTATTTTCTGTATTTTGTATCCTTCAGCTTTATGTAACAGTAAAATTGGTATTCACCAGACCATTTAATTCATTCCTCAATAAGGCAAAAGAATCAATAAATTCATCATGAACATAAATAGGCAACTTATACGCTAAACGCTACCTTTATGTTCGTAAGAAGAACATAGGTATATACAAAATAAATTCAGCATCTACAGCTCTAAAAAACATACTTTCAATACAACGTTAGCATTGCCAAATTGACGGAAAACTTTCTGCCAAGCTATTCTGTTAAAATAGCCTATATAGAAGTTAGGATACTGGCTAAACTTTTTTAGTTAGCTGCCTCCTCCCAAGCAAAAACTTTATTGGTCTCCTTCCATTCAAATTTTAAGTGTTTGTAAGTAGCCTACATAATAAATGCATTAATTAAATTTAATGTTTCGTGGCTTTTATGTCACCTGTTGAGACGTTTGCATGGAGATGTGTGTGTATTGGATGTTATCTAAGTATGTTTTATGTATTGCGATAGTTTAATAGATGTGTTCTGTAGCGAACGGTAAATTTGCTATTTGCAAGGGTTGTATGGATACCCTCGCAGGTTGCCATATTAGACATTTGTGATCTGTTCGGGTGGTGGGGAACAAATGTCTTGTCATCAACACGCATCCGTTAGCGGCAATATTGGCAAGCGAAAAACCCCTACACCACAAGGTCTCCAGGTTTGAGCTGAGGAAGAGACCTGTGTTTATTTCACCGATCATTAATTGAATATTTAGCCAAGCATTTGGTTCCGGTCTGAGTTTCTCAATGGAGAGGGGAAAGGAGGGATGCGCCAAAAATTCAACAATGGATGACTCAAAGGGCGGCTGAGAGGAGGAAGGGATGGAGGCGCCCCGGTGGAATCGTGCAATGCACTATTGAACCCTATTTTTATGAGTTCCAGGTCCTGGTCCCATAGGGAATGATTATGATTGAAAACAATAGTAAGGCTTGCCTTTAAATCCTTATTAGATCTCTCGACCTGACTTCCCTTTGGGAAATACGGACTTGAGATGAAATGATTGATTGCCATTTAAAGCACATGTCCCTGAAAAAAGTAGAGGTAAAATATCTATCATTATCAGTTAATATTTCAGTTGGCATACTAAACACTTTCCTTACTTGCTCACTTAATGACCTAATGATGGTGGATGATTTCATGTTCCTTAACAGCAACAGAATACGACATTTTGAAAATATATCCAGCAATATTAGCATTTCGGCGTTCCCCTTCTCAGAACAAATGAGACGACCGAAAACATCAAGATGGACTATTTCCCAAGGAACCACAGGGAGCTGCACAATATTCTGCCCTACATTTGCCTGACGATCCTGTTTGCATATTAGACAGGCATCATAAGTTGGTACAAATTCCGAAACCGAAAGTAAGTTAATACCATCGGCCTCAAGGATAAGGGAACAATGATATTAGATGCAGTACCATTTTTGCCCATAAAATATCAAATGTCCTTTTCAACGACAAGGCAGCACTTCGCCTGCATTCAAATCCCTGAATACCTTAGAACAAAAGGCATCCACACTCTGGACATTCAGCAAGTTTCACGAAAAACTCTGGGAAGCACTGAATAAGATTCAGCGAGGCAACCGGCGTATCATGAACACTGGTCTCAAAGTCGTCCGCATCAAACATGCACGATAGCGCATCTGCAACTTGATTTTCGGAGCCGCGGACAATGGACTTTAAAATGAAACCTAGAGAGTCTTGAAACCCATCGATGTAACTTTCCTAACTGCTGGGGGTGATTTAGGACCCAACTAAGAGCCTGGTTGTTTGTGTACAAATCGCATTCGTCGTGTTCAAAATATGATGCAAACTTTTATAGACCATAAATACAGACTAATGTTTCTTTCTCTTATATTCCCAATTTGCATTCCACCTCCGAGAGAGTACGGCTTGCAAATGTGACTGGACTGAGACCGCTCTCGATACACTGACTCAGGACTGCTCCAAGAGTCAGTGATGAAGCGTCAACCCGAACTACAAGACGTCTAGAAAAGTCTCGAAGCTGAAGGGCAGGGGACGAAGACAACTTCTCTTTAAGGGTAGTAAACGCGACTTTCTGCTCTGTGCCCCAATGAAACTCAACCCCTTTCTTCTTTAAATGGTTGAGGGGAGTGGCGATTTCAGAGTATCAGTCGATAAAACATGCGTAGTAACCCATGAACTAAGATTTTTTTGGACACCTTTCAATGTCTTTGGTCGCGACAAACCCAGTATGGGAGCTACATGATCAGGGTCAATTAACAACCGACCTTCACAGAGTATATAAGCTATAAATCGAAACTTGCAAGACCCGAGGGTGACATTATCAGGGTTCACAGTTAAACCTATCTTTCGGATACTGATTAAGACCTACTGCAAATGCATCAACAGAGACTCGTAATCGTTGCTGTACACGATAGTTTATGATAATTTATGTAATGGAATACAAATTTTAATTTAAACTCAGATAGAATGTGATCCAAAACACAAGACTTCTGAAATAGAAACCCATTGGTATCCATGTGAATTCGAACTGGCTCCAAGGTGTACTAAAGGTGGTGAATTTTCTACATGATGGGTCTAGCAAACACTGGTGGAAACTGTTATTAAGATTCAAAATTGAAAATACTCGATCTTTACCTAAATGTTGCTGCGTGCAATATATGGTAGGCAGTGGTAAAGGGTCCTTATATATATTTTTGTCACTAAATAATGGTTCACGGCAAGATGATATTTGTTGCTATCCATTTTCCTAACAAAAAACAGGTGTTTAGTAGTCATAGGTTGATGGAATGATAACACCAGCGGCCAACAAGTTATCAATAATTTCCCTAAAGGGACATAATTTAGGAGGCCGACATTTGAAGTGTCTGTCCCTCACAGGGATGCCATCAGTTAGGGAAAAGTTGTAAGGCAATAAATCGCACTTCCCTATTCATGACATAATAACGTCCCCAAACTTTTCACTAAGTCCGGCAAGCCTGGCCTTAAAATTTGCCTCATTCAAATCCTCGCTGGCGGAAGTAGTACGTAAAACTGGCTTTTCTTCAAGATGCAAACCAACCCGTATATTTGATGCACAGCCAACAGAAAGGTATCCCTGATCCATATTAACAACCGCCCTAGAGTTTCCTAAAAACTCCAGACCTAATATTAATTCTTGGGAAAGTCATGAAAATACCCAAAAGTTATATGTCCAGGAGAACATGCCTATTTGAAATTGTAACTGGACAATCATATTAAACATTACTATGTCACAATTTGCAATACATTTATCGCACACAACACTACAACATCCCTTAGAAATCAATTTACTGTTTAGAAGGCTTTTGAGGAAAAATTCTTTCATGACACAGTGGGTTGCCCTAGTGTCAATGAAAGTAAGAAAAATTTTGCCCACCACAGGTGACCATGACCAAACATGTTTGAAAAATACATGGAGATGCGACAACTCGACGGCTGTTTAGCCCATGCTCTTCCCCAGTCACGAGGCGTTTCCTGGCCCTTTACAGGTGGCGCGAATGTATCCCGGCTAGCCGCAGTGAAAGCAATGACGTTCAGAAATGGTGCATTCTTCTAACTCACAAGGGGTTGCCACATGCCCTAAACAAGAACAATTCGCACAGAACACGGAGGGACCACGCTGTTCAACTCCCTGTAATGGTAGTGTGTGACCTGCGTCACCTCGCATCACATTACTTTGAGCATAGGAGGCAGGCGAAAACAAGGCCTGCTACTGCATTGAACCAACAAGACATCCTTGAATTTCTGCAGCAATCTGCTACAATTCAGTCATATTTTGGGGCACATATATAATCACGCAATGGTCCTTGACATTCAGGGTGGAATTATCTACAGTAATATTCACAAGTTTCAATTTGCTTAGCGAGAGACAGGGGGCTTCACGGTACATATAAATGGAGTCTATCAAATCACAAACAGGTTCATCAGATTTTTGGAACTGATACATATATTCCAATTCGCAGCACCTTCTAACACGAAGGGGAAAGAAGGCATGTAAGACACAAAATTTAAATCCCAAAATTGTACTTCCAGACCGAGAAGCTAGTTCTTTGTGTAACAATTGAAAAATGAAACCCTCTACCTTTACTGCAATCGCCTTCAGCAATTGGTCTTCCCGGCATAATTACAAACTAACAACCTTCGAGACTGCTATAAAAATTGGAGGATGCACGCTGGTTACATGTAACTAAAGCTAGGAACTTTGTCTAACGAAAGGTAGAGTAGTTTAAGGAAAACAGTAAGTCTCTTGCTGACTCACCGCCAAGGTCAACTGCGTAGCGGGGGACAGCTAGACAGGTGGCACCTCCTGGCTGCGTAAAGTCTACACCACTAGGCGACGTAACTGAATGACTGTGAGGCTCTCCTCATAACCAACTTCGAGTTCCTGCAGTAAACCCAGGAGTTCCTCGCGAGCCAAAGAGTTGATGAAGGAAACTCGGCTAACGTTTGCAGACATCATTATGAAACAAACAAAGTGACAAAATTAGCCGAGTCAGCACAGATATTTGCACCAAAATGGTGCAAATGTACACAAAAGCAAAACACTGACGTACAAATGTTTACCAAAATATAATAACATTAAACCATTTTCGATCCGATTTTATTTTATTTTCAATTCTTCGAACAATTGAATACTGCATTTAAATTTTTACTAACAACAGTGACATGCAATTAAATGTCACACCTTTGTAAACTGATTTATAACCATTCATAGCCCTTCATTTTAAACATTTAAAAGACAACTAACACTGATCATTGCACAACAAGAGTAAGTCACCATAGTATTTAAAATATATTGCCAACATGGCATGTAATATTCTACTTGGTAATATGTTTGTAATATTTTGGATTGCCAGTGTGATTAATCGTAGTCGTCACTGCAGCCCTACTTGCCCACACCTAGTTAGATTGGCATTGCAGGTTTTATGGCCCGAAGGCCGGCACACCCTCCATCCTCTCGCACTGCAACTGTACTCAGTTAAGTAAGACAGTGCACAACACTTTCTCCCCTTCTGAACTTCGTGCCTTGTGCCTTTCTTAATTCTCACACAGCTTTCTGCTGGTTTTCTCAGTAAAACCTGCCTTCCTCGGCATTCAGTAATGCTCTGACTTTGTATGTACATTAAGCCTTTACTCTAGCACTCCATCATGGGTCATCGGAATGTGTCGACTGCCACTGGTAATATTTTTCCAATTTTTTCCCAACTCTGGTAGCAAAATTGTTCCAGAGTTGGTGCAGTTCTTTAACTGTAATTATTCTTCCCATCTCGAACTGCAGTCCCTTTTGGTTTATCACTCCCTGTAACCATTCTCGTATATCTTCAATCTTCAGACATTCAAAAAGTACATGCTGAAGCATATCATCGACTCCGCATACATCACAGAGTGGGGAGGCGACCAGTCCCAAAATGTATTATTTATCCTTGAAATTTCCATGACCATCATAGAGTTGCACACTATATTGGTTCATATTTAACCATTTTCTTTCCATGCCCTATAGTACATTAGGCACCAACTCATAAGTTGTTCTCCCTTACACAGAGTTCCTCCATCTCTCTTGCCAGACTTCTAATGTGTCTTGTATTAATTCTAACTTCTCCATCTTGGTAAGTCTTCCCATTTTCTGCCTTCTCTTTTTCACTGCCAGGTCCCTTTCTTTGATCAGCAAATCAGCTGGTAACACTCCCACCAGGACAGGAAATGCATCATTTGAGACTGTTTTATAGGATTTCAATACTGCCAGCAGCACCTCACTCTGAGCACTAATGAGCCTTCTCTTGTGCCAAACCAGATATACTCTTGTATGCCACATTACTGCCCCATACGCCATAATGCCTTCAAAGACTGCCTTATAAATTATCCTCAATGTAAGGTAATCCAATCCCCATTCCGTATTCCCTAAAGCTCTCAGCTAGTGTAATAATACAACAGCCTTTCTTGCAACCTATTGCACATGTCCTAGGAAGCTCATTTTATCGTCCAGAATGACCCCAAGGTACTTATACTCTTTGGCATGCCGGAGAAATTCGCCTTTGAACTTCACTGTTGGATATCTTGTGAGCCTGCCTTTCAACATCATCACCCTGGACTTGCTAGTCGAGAAGTTCAGCTTTACTTGAAGAGCCCATTCCTCGATTCTTCCCATTATCAGTGCTGCCTTACCTTTAAGTTACCTCAGCACTGATCCAGTGACCAAGATGGATCCGTCGTCAGCGTACCCAAAAATCTGACATCCTTCCGGCAGAGGTATCTCCAGCATCCTATCGAAGAGAATGTTCCATGGGATCGGCCCTATAACCGACCCCTGGGGGCATACCTTCGTCAGCACCTTTTTCATATGTATGGTTCTGGCAGAGTACCACGTCTCTCTTTCATTGAAGAAGTTCAGTAACACTCTATAAATATTTTCTGGACAATTCATCCTTTTAAGCTGCCACATCACCTCCGGCCACCAGGCATTATCGAATGCTCCTGCGATATCCAAAAAATATCGCCATAACATATTTTCCTGAACTGCTTGTGACTGACATTCTGACATCGTACAAGGTGAAGTCAGTGCCACTTCCTTTCTTGAAGCCATACTGTCTTTCACTTAGCATTCCTTCAGCTTCAATATGAGCTTCTCAAATATTTTTCCCAGTCCCTAAAGCAACGTGAGCGGCCTATAATATTTCACATCCGCACAGTCTCTGCCATCACCCTTATACAGTATTCTTACTGCACCCATTTTACATTGGCGAAGAAACACTCCCTCATTGAGATAACCATGGTTATCCATGAGTTCCTTCTTTGGTCTGAAGAAACAACTTTTCACAATTTCTGCTCCAATGCCATCCATTCCTGGAGTCTTCCCATTCTTCATTGCGTAGACTCTCTCTTTCAACTCCTCCAAAGTGAACTCTGGTGCATCCTGTTCTTCAGCCACCTTCTCAATCTCATGTATCTTAAGGGAATGCTCCTCGCCCTCATCCAAGAAGTCAGCCGGCAACAGGGTGTGGAGGAGTGTATCCATACTTTCCTTTAGATCAGTTTCCAGGGTCCCATTTATCTTTATTGTATGTGAGATTGGCATTGCATAGCATTGACGGGCCAGTTGTATACCTATCGGCCACCTCTCTGTCGACTAGATTATATGAGGTTTTTTGACATAAATTTTAATTTCGGCCTTACTGTGAAAGAGCCTTGCTGGTCTTGTTGCCGCCGCTTCACGCATGTGTGTCTTTTGTCTTTAAAAAATTCAGTAATTTTTTTAATGTTGTGCTTAAGTGGACACTTCAGGTTTTCTGGATGAATGCAATTTTCAAGTACTATACTACTTTTTGAGTGTGTGCTGCTAACGTAAGTTTTATGACGTGCACGAGCTTATGGTAACTTTACTTGTGCGCAAGCTGTTGATATTTTCTTTAGTAAACGCTTTACATGGTTTTCATGTTAAAACATTATTACATTTCACCAAGTATTGTAAAGTTTGTTTTATAAGCGATCTACGTATTATCGCTGTGGCCTTGGCTGACAAGTGTTCCAGGTTAGCTTGTTACTCGCTGTGGAGGTGTTTTCCGGAGTCAAATGGTTAAATCAGCTGAGCTCTCAGCAATCATACTAAACTATTGAGTAATAGTCTATGATTGACTTAAAAAGTGCTCATACAACCGTAAACAGCCTATACAAACAAAATAGCTAATCTTAAACTTACAAAACATTGGTATATTCTTTAAAATAAACATTACTGTACTTAAAATGTGATTAATAGAAAGTGGCATAGGGTACAGGTGTCCAAATCTACTTTGAGAAGGTAAAAATTTGGTTAGTACTAATATAATAACTTTGGGAAACCATTTTAATTGCTAAACTTTTCGTATTATGATTTGGAAACCGATTATTACGTGAACTTTTAATCTGAATTCTCACCATTTTATCAAACAACTTGCACAAGATTGTGTTAGTTTTGACTGTACCCAAGCTTTGCCATGGTAAGTAGGTCGAGTGTTGAATATTGAGATTAAGTTATTTAATTTTGCCTAAGTATGCCACATTCCCATCTTTACTAGGGAATGGCCGAGACTCAAAAAATTAAGCCATACCACCAGAGATCTACTTGCCATTCAAGTTGAGTTTGTTTCCGACTGACATCAAGTCAGTGAAATCGCAAGTCGAGTTTCGATGCTTTGAGAGAGTAGGCTACACAAATAAAGCGCATTATGCTGACGTTCCAAAGTTCGATAATCTGTTCTCAACTTAACCTCGCGTGATTCGTGAATTTTATGTTACTAACTGTGACGGTGCTGAAACATTGTACATTATATTTTATTATTCTACGCCGCAACCTATACGTATTATAAGCTGTTCACGGTAAAATGAGCACTTTTAAAAGCCATGCTTAGGATCTACTTGTATGCACGTTGTGTATTCTTCCGCCTAATGTAAAATTAACATTGACATGGGGCTCATCAGTTTGTTCATGCGTCCGTCAAGTTAAATAGAAATTCTCACTAATATAAATATTTCGCAAACCTGCTCACTTTTCCACTTCCATGCATTAAAAAAAGTAACAGGAAACGAAAGAAATAATTTAAATTATCACTAGTGTTTAACTAACACTTTTTTTTTTTTAACTTTAACACGTGGAACTACTTTCCCTCCATCGTTACCGACTTTACTGGGTGCGTGTCACCTAGTACGCCCGTTGAAATACATGCAGATATATGCTATTCACGGTCAAGTGAGAACTTTTTTGAATTCCCTCTCATTTGGAATAGTGGTCGATTGAAAAATTATATTTTAGCCTTAGACGTTAATTCCCGAGTGCGGTGGAATATACGCACTATGTTTATTACTTACATAACAATACTAATTTTAAAAAGATTGTTAAAGAATACAATTTGGCTGAAAGAAAAAAGTAACTAGGGCCTCAAAACTGCTCAATTTACCATGAACAGCCTATAGGAGCAGTGAATTTTTTTCTAGGGTTGATTTCAAAAGTGATCACTTTATTGTGAACAGTCTTTACATGGGATTATCGACGAGGGAGCTGAGGCTTACCTAGTGAATGACCCGTTTGACGTTGCCAGCGAGGACGTGGCAGGCGACACGACGCGGGTGCGCGGCTTGGTAGGCGAGCGAAGACTGAAGGTGCGAGGCTTGAGGCTTCCCCCACCCACTCATCAATCAGACGCTCTCCTTCCTACGTGTATGGCAGGCGTATAGCAACCGTTCGACGCTATGATCTACTTCATCAATATCTGAATTAGCTGGACTTGAACCACTTCGGGAACCATTTGGAATGTTCCTCAACACTAATGAACGTATTTTTTGGACTATAAAAAGGTGTTGTATTTCGTCTGGGGAAGACAGAAAAGATAGGGTCCTCAACATGATAAGATGTGCCAACTTGGCAGATGGCACATCTTCCCATGTTTTATGGGGGGCTTTATTAAGGGGCATTTATAGGGAAAATATTTTAAGGGAATGTGTTTTATGATCAAAAATTTTTTGAAACGGCACAATACTTTTGCCAAGTTTGCTATGCTCTGCGAGCCCATAAATGATGTAACTTTATGAAATTTATTCATTATAAACATTTTCAATTTAAAATTTTTTTAAAGCCTTTGGATATTTGTAATCTTTTATTATGGTTGTATTTTTCAATTTGGGAATTTAATACTGAAAAAGAGAGAAAAAAAAGCCCATATATTAACGGAATGAAATCAAACTGTCTTTTGATCATTTCCAACAATTTTGGGGGTTAATTATTTAATAATCCCATCTGTAATATCAGGAAATGGTTAACCTTTTATCAACATTTAGCGACTGCATTATTCATTTGCACTCTGAAATTGAGACTCTGCTGATTGAAAGATTCTGGCAAGACTCATTTGTGATCAAATGAGTGGTATGGAAGGAAAGGGAGTAAAACGTCACTGTCATGGAGTGGTTGTGTTTCTTGCGGGTGCTCCCGCTCTGTGACAGCTGATTCCTGCACCCTTACTAAGGATACACTCCGGGCCGCTTCGAAAGAAGCTAAACTCGAGTCTTCCAAGTCGGACAACATCGATACGCTTCGCGGGTTGTTACGTGGTGTAGTTTTTAAAGAAGGCGCTGTCGTGGAAGATGAACGTGGTTGGTCCGTTCCACTTTTATTAAAAATTCTTAAATATATTCCTCCTGGAATATACGGTAAAATAGTTATTACAAAAACCTTTAGCTAAACCGACGTAGCTGATTTATTGACCGCTTCGTCTAATATTCAAGACTTAGGATTGTATGAGACGTCTATTATTTATTCAGCTGCGTTACTCAAAGTGCCAGAAAAATTTGCAGTCAGTTTCGAGTGAAGACATTTCAAGTAAATTGGGGTTTGAAGTACTTTGGAGTAATTTAATAGAGCAGGTTGGTATCCCAGTCGCTATTGCCCGTTTACGTATAAAAATGGTTGAAAAATGTCAGCACAGACGATGGAAGCGTTAATGAAGGGAATAATACGTTTTCTGAATTTCTCTCTGCGACGACAAAAATACATTTCTCGGGGTATTTTATATTTTCCTCGAGAAGTTATTTAAATTATATAAAATATAAAATTTTTCTGCGAACGAGGACGTTTCGAAACCCTTATTTTAATATACGGATAATTAATAACGTGATAATTTCCCGAATATTTCGTGATAAATTTCCTGTTTACAAACTTTCTTCACTCGAATACTTAAAAGAGTAATGTTTTTTTTTTGGAAACAAATTACAAAATAAAAGCTGCGAATTTTTCCTACAAGCAAGAAAAGTTTTGAACATTGTGCGAATGCCGTTAACAAAATGCTGGTCTGCGATGCATAATTTAATGCAGATACAGAAACACGTGAGCATAAATAGACTGGGAAATTTTATTCCTTGCACGCGTGAATTAATAGTTGGTAGTGTGGCCGCACCTGACTTGTAAAAAGAAACTAATGAGCAGGGAGCGGACCTATATTAGACACCGAACATGCAATTCCTTGCTCTAATCGCCAGTATTCTCGGTGGCTGTTCACGCAACCAAGTCCGCTACAAGTCACACCGTGTACTGAAAGGTGTTTCAGGAAGTTGCTAAAATTAACAGCGTTTCAAACACGCTGCTGCTGGAATAACGATTGTCTCCTCCTCTTACCACTTTGCATGCTTTCCTTCAACCTTGAACTGCAGCTTATATCTCATGGATTAATTTCTCTGCGTGATTTTGTGGAACATTTCTTGGCCATCAATTTACACGCAATTTTTTAAATTTAATATTACAATTAAAATACTGAATTTTCCAATGCTTTTTCTTGTGAAACCTACACAATTGTTTATTTAGTTCCATCTTCATAATAACTTTTAAGTCTACATCTGTTGCTTGTTAAAATTCAGTATTGGTATTACATATTCTACAATGACGTGTTACAAAATGTGCTCTAATTTACTGGTGGTGCTACAAAGATTATCTTTGCAACTTGTTTCCAAAAATATATTTGTAAAAGTACAAACAATTTTTACAGTGTGATGTTAAACGTGTTCGTTTCGAAACGAATCCTTGAAATTTGCAAAATTCGTGGGAATGATTATTTTAAATTATTTTTAATTCAGCATAAAATAAATATGCGATTAACTGGTTTCATATATATTATACAAAATAATTGCCAGTAGTAGGGAAATAAGAAGTCTGGCGCAAGGGGATCGGGAAAGGAGCGCAGGAGCCGAGGAGCCGTAATGTTGTTACGTCACCGCCCGACAACTTGGATGTCATTGACCTTATACCCCTGACTCATGTGACCATTGACCCCAAAAAAATTTAAAACTTAACAAATTCCAAAAAATCACCTGCAAATTTCAAAAGATTCTAAAAATTTCTAAAATAAATCCAAAAAATATATTATTAAAAATTATTTAAAGGATCCTCAGAAAAGGCCATTCTTTTTCGGAACAGGTGACAGAGATCAGCAACCCAGATGAACTTGAGTCAAGGCAAGTGAAACTCAAGACCTATGACCTTTGACCTTGAAAATGCGAAAAATACAAAAAAAAATTAAAATTCCACAAAAAGTTCCAAAAAATTAATTTTTAAAAATATTAAAAAGTTTTTAACTTATATCTTTAAAAAATCACATTTATGAAGGGCCCTCCCTTCCCCTCCCACAGCTTCACCTATTACTCACCTCTGTTCGACTCCAGCAGACGACAGACTCCCTCACCCATAGGTACTCCACTTACCACCCACCCCTCCCTCAGCTATACTCATTCCGCCATCTTGATTTTTTCGTTCGTCATTTGTTTATACATTACTGGAGGCCACCATCTTGGTAGGCGACCGACAACTTGCTATGTGATGACTATCTCGGTAGGCGGCCACCGTCTTGGTAGGCGACCACCATCTTTGGTGATGTGGGTGCATTAATAGATATGTAGTATTTTTTTATATCCTAATGTTACCAATTAAATCAAGACGAAAAGAAAGGACATACAATTTAAAGCTGCATATTTTCGATACATAAATATAATACATAGCCTGTATGCCCCTCCTTAACGATAACTTTGACTTGTTAGCTCGGTTGGCCTGATGAACATCAGTGGCGCATTCGCGTGCCGGCTTGCTGTGCGGGAGTTCGGAATTCAAGTCCCGGGTAAGGCATGGGTGTGTAATTGTGTACGTCCGTCTGAGTCCCACCTTTCGTAGGAATAAGTCAACAAACATTGTCACGCGTCAAATGCACCAGGTATTAAAATAAACATTAAAAACAAACATTAAGGTAATGGCTTCGATGTAGGATACTGTAAGTTAAAATCCTGATCATCGCAATTTCTAATGTCTTTAGTTAAATTGCGCAATATAAACAGTGACTATTGAAAACACGTTTATTTCTTGTACTGATTCGGCTACTAAAAAAAAATCTCCGCAATCACTGGGCTGTTACTTATTTGTTCATTGAAATGTTTTCACTGAAACAACCAATGATTTTCCACCGCTTATAACTGAAGCTATTTTCCCTGATTCGAGTGATTGAATTTCATGGTAAAATAGTGGTTTTTCCATTTATTCTAATTTAGAGTGGAGCCAAAACATTAAAGCAATAATTTTAGTAAAACATATAAGAAACATTTTAAAGGGGGTTTGAACTGGGTCCTGCGCCTGTAAAGATTTTTTTTGAGATTACTAAATTTCTACTTTACAACAACGAGGTTTCTGTATGAATATCCAGTACGCTATAAACGTGTATCCTTTTTAGGCGTGTGTTTTTAAGTTAGTTTTTTAGTCGCCTCTTGATTATTCCTCTAGCCTATCATAAAAGCCTGGGCGTTAGTAAGCCAAATAAAATAATATGTAGACGATTCTACCAGGAATAAAAACATTACAAACTACCAAATTAACTAATTTTGTTTTAGTGAATGGTAGCGAATAAAAAAAAACTGTTTAAGCCTTTATTGTACAACGGATCTTTTTAATGCATAATGGTTTTAAAATCCATGACTGCAGGATTATTTTTTCTGCTGTTGTCTGCGTAAAAGTTATTTCATAATTTTAATAGGTCAATAATAATTCGCTTTTGTAATTTTGAACATCGGCTATTCGTCTGATTAAAACTTAAGCAGTGTCTATTACTGTCTGTATCAACAAACTAAAGATAATTACGGTATTTTAGAAATTATATTTAAAATACATACTAAGCTTTAAATCACTGCGTTAGATTGTTGGTCATTCGTAAGATAATCCTCGAGCATTTTGTTTATGTAATTATGCCCTATTTCGGGGTCTTGAATTGATCGTTTCAGTTCTCCATGGGTCGTTCATAATTATTTCTTGCCTAGGGATTAATCATCTTTCTTGATAAACAATTGATCTTCATTTGAAGACAATATTCGTGCATCTACTGATTGAGTTTTTCCTTTATTTCCGTAACACCCAACTGTTCTTTAATTTCTTGTTTTCTCTAGTGATCTCGTAATAAGCAGCCTACCTCTTTTGACTTGCTTGTAATCTTCTTTCAGGGTTGGTTTTTTACGTTAGTTTTCACAACCACGTAGCTTTATGGGTATTGCCAAAACATTATCATTATTCTGGATCAATTCTTTCAGAACTATGTACTCTTTATAGTTTTTCTTATGGTACCATAGGTACATTGAATTCTCTTTGCATCATTTTACAAAATACAAATACCAGACATCCCAACCTTAATGGTTAAAAAGGTGAATTGTTATAATGTTAGCTTACCGGTAAAAAATAGTCCCTTTGACAATTTAGAGTGGTACCAACATCAGGAAAGTTCAAATGGCATTGTACGAGGATGGTCGGGTTATTCGTGGCATGCCACAGGAGTCATGTAGTCGTATCGCAAAAACGTGGAACAGTGAAGGAATGTCTCGCATGAGTTGGAAATGGGGTGCAAAACAGATGTAAATAATTTCAGAAAGAATAAATGATTCCAATAAATATTAAAGAAAAATATATTAATTATTGAAAGTGATAAGTTATACTTAATTTGTGCTTGTCAAAGGCGATAGTGTGTATGAAGTACCAAAATGTGCAGGTGTATCTCGAATCGTATGGTCAAACGAGTAATCTACCAGCAGTTACAAAAATCCCAGTTCACGGGAAATTCGCGTCAAAACTGTGACTATAGATATATATATATATATATATATATATATATATATATATATATATATATATATATATATATATATATATATACACATACAATGGTGAACATAGGCGTGTTTCACTGCTTGTGAATACGAATCGCTTCGTTTCCAGACAAGAATTGCTAAGTCTACACAAGTCCTTCACAGTAATTTTCTAAAAGAACATTCCACAAGGAACTGCATGCTATGATAGTCAGCTATGCTTGTACTTGGGCTGTTCATGAGATTGTAAATATGTCATCTGATCAGATAAATCTCGTTCCTGCCTCCACGGGAATGATGCTGAGCTTCGTGTTCATCTTCATCGTAGACTTCACAGAGCTTTCCGCTGTAGGATTATATACAAGGTATGGTTCAAGCTGTAAGGTAGTTATCCATTATCTGTGGTTCTATGGATGTTATAATTACACATAAACGGGTCTTTTGCTTGAGGCTCCAGAAAATTTGAGCTTTTAGACATCCAGTTTTTGCCCTTTTCTCATCATCTTACCAAGGAACTTAATATTTCAATTCCTGTACCCCAAGATAATAATTCTGGTTTTTACATAGCTGCAAATGTGGCGGACTGGCTCGATAAACATTTGGGAGTACTCGTGCATCTGGAATGACCAGAAAATACTCAGATTTAGACTTCTTAAAAATATATTGGACTGCCCGGAACGACGCTTAAGAAGACATACAATAAATCAGGCCAAACTAGTCAATTATTTTATGTAAGTGAGGCTGAACCGTAATGTCGCTTATATCCGACCCGATGTTAAGAACCACCCAAATATCTTCAATCACTCACTTGTTCAGTCCCTTGCCAAATCGAATCGCAGTTGTTATTCGGGGTCGTTCAGGTATCGCATCCTACGAAGTACATCTCTGTCACACGTGAATATCTATCTTCGTCAATTATGATCTCGGCTCTAAGATGAACTTAAAAAAATTATACTATAACTTAAGTTATTTGATTTTATTTTCTTAGGTGACATTTTCAATTTTCATGTGTAATGAAATCGTAAATTTTATATTTTAATTAGATAAATTAAACCATTATAATGCATCAGTCTAATGTAGAGAGCCAACGAGCTGACACAGGTGAAATAGTTTCTTATGTTTCGATACGGTACTGTAGGTAGGCGAGCTTAACGTTGCGACCGAGAGAGGTGGCGCAGTGATAACTCACTGGACTCACATTCGGGAAGAACCCTGGTTCAATTCCCGGTCCGGCTATCCTGATTTAGATTTTCCGTGGTTTTCCGAAATCACTCCAGGCGAATGCTGGGGTGGATCCTAAGCAAGGCCATGGTCGATTCCTCCCCATTCCTTCTCCAATCCCTCTTCCCTGTGCAACTTCCACCGTCGCTAATGACCTCGCTGTTGACGAGATGTTAAGCTCACTTACCTACCTACCTACCTACCTTAACGTTGCGCCAACAGTGAGATAATTAGCAAAGGAGTAAGTTGCTCAGAAAAGGGGAAGGAATCTGTAATGGCCTGCAGTGACGAATCATCGTAGCATTTCCTTGGACTGATTTCGGTAAACCATACTCTAGATTTGAATCAGTGATAATTTCACTGTTTCAATCAGTCAACAGTATCGAATTTAACTGATGAATCAGTGAGAAAATGCTAGATTTCCTTCACTTATTGTTTGCGATATTTTCTACTGATTTGTCAGTCTTTTTTTTTTTAAACTGTTTTTCAGTGGATTATTTTTGACTGACGGATCAGTTAAACGGCGTGTAAAAATGGCTGTTAAACAACGTTTGAAAATGGCCGTCAAACAGCATATATCAAGTGAAATAACAACGAATAAACTAATAAAACCAATGAAAAATACTTTCTAAAATGTGTTTCGTCTTTATAAACGCCATTTTTCTAGGTAATATGAACACTCAGTTTTTCATTCCGTGTTTGCGTCTTTCAGTTCGTTTTCATGTAATTATCACAGTGCTCTGTTAGAAGGTTTAAACTGCATGTAATGTGGCGAAAGAGAGTGTACTCATATACTACACTAGTCGTTCTAACAATCCTAATGGTACCAATTAAAACAAACACGAAAAGTAAGGGCATACAACCTAAATCCTCATGATTCGATGAGAAATATATACATACATTTTCCTCTTACTTTCTTGCTTAGGTTGGTAGTGCAGGTGGTAATGTATTGATTAAAAGCCGAATTGGAGATGGTCTGTGCGAGTTCAATCCCGGTCACCTCCGAAAATTTCTTTACTTTTTTTTTTTTTTTTTCAATTACGTTAAATTGAGCTATATAAATAATAAACTGTCGTACATATGTTTATTTCTCGTAATTATTTAGCTAAATCCAATACAAACAATATTTCATTCATCACTGCAGTCGGCCGTCACTAATTCGAGTAGTTGGATTTCACTGCGAATCACTGGCTTTCCACTGATTAGAATTTAGAGTGCATAAACAACAGATATCCGGATGGCCGTACCGGGTATCGAACGTTAGTTCTGAATGTGAGTCCCATGGTTTACTACTACGCCACTTCCTTTAACCCATTTAGATATATTACTTACGTTAACTTTCAGAAAAGAGGAGTCTCTTCGTTGTAGCGTACATTATATTCCTGTGTAACAGGAAACAAATCTTAAAACTGACTATGGATAAGCTATACTGTATAACTCTACCTTCAACAAAAACTATTTCTTTATAAAACACTTTAACCTTCACAATTTATTCACTCCCATAACTGAAATTTTACTGATTTTATCAGTGGCTTAATTTCACTGATTTCACAGTGATTTCTTCTGGCCTGCACACACTGTTGTCCACTGCGTTTTATTGTTTGCTCAGACAGCCAAAGTTTATTAATTAAAATTTTAGTGAGTAGCATTTCACTGACTGAAACACTGTTTCGCCTTTGACATGTAAGAATTTATTGATGCACATACACTTTTGCGAATTCAGTTAAGTTTGATCTGTATTCTTGAAATCCGAGAAAATCTTCTGTTCAGGTTGGAGATAAGGATTCTATTTCTATGCGTTCTCACTGGCAGTCGTGTTTCCTACATGATAATTAAATTTAAAAGGCATTAAAAATTAATCACATGTTACGGTAAACAGATATGATCAGTGTTTTCCCGCGGAGTTCCGCTTAGCGAATGCAGTCTAGTTAAGCATTTTTTATTGGTCAGCTTTTCATATCAACAATATAGATCTCGAAACACACAGCTCCTTACTCGAAAAGTCAAATACTTGCCACACACGCATTCGAAATAAACGGAGTTGTGGAACCTTCGGCAGGTTTTGTCAACAGGTCAAACAGGTTCCGTGGCTCGCAGACAAATGTTTTCCATGGAAACTGGTAAACTTCGGGCTCACAGGCCTACAGCACATTAATCAAGGTGCGGATTAGCATACTAGCTGTTCTCTGTCAGCGGTAGTGGCTACTAATCATTTCCTTAGTGGTTTGTGGTGTAATGTAGAGGGGCAAGTGTTTTTACGAGCCCCGCTGCTCTTGCCGAGTGTGACATGCCCCAATGCTCGTACGCCATGCGAGTAGAAGCTCTATCGTTACTTAAATCAGCTCTAATGCAGTCACCACAAAGTTTTAACCAATTCTTGATTTATACAGTATGATTCTCAATCAAACCGACAAACTTACTTCGGGAGGTGATTCTTTATGAAAAAGTAATAGGAAAACATATGTGACACTTTATACCTAAACCGAATATTAAGGGAGGTATGAGCCCTTTATAAAACGAGATTTTAAGCGGAATTTGTGCTAAATATCAGCTCTTACGTTAAAGGTCCCGATAACATACAGTAATGTTCCGAGAGTTGTCATTGTATTTTACTTCGTTACAGATATTTTGCACGAATACGGATTAAAACCTCGTTTTTCAAGGGCTCATACCTCCCTTAATCGTTTTAGGTATGAAGTGTCACATATGTTTTCCTTTTACTTTTTCATGAAGAATCACCTCCCGAAGTTTGTCGGTCTAGTTGAGAATCATCCTGTAGAGGACTGCACTTATGTAAACTATGGTAATACCTACTGCTTGGCATCAGTACAGCAGTGTATCAGTCAGCCAACTATATTTTCGTACTTTTTCCGTGAACTTGCCCATAGGTATGAATAGGATATTATAGGAAATACTCATGTATATTTTATCATCATATAATCCAGTTTTCCGTCAGTCTTTCCTTGTTACTTGATATCTCGTGCTTTAGTCTTGAAGTTCGCAATTATTGAATTTTGCGCTAAGACTTTACTTTTCAGTTCTAGAATTTGAATGAGCACATGTGGTTTTAGTGCCTCTATTATTTACTCATTCGAAACACTTTATCTCTGGGCGTACAATTCGAGATAAATGTTACGTTAGGCCCATGCTGATATCTAGAGTGCTTTTGTTGAAGGAATCATCTGCACTCAGCATGCTGTATGAAGAACATATTGTTATAGTTGATTTACAGTAGGTTCAATACATCTGAAATTTATAAATTCATAATTGTATACTCTAATACATTGTTCGTATATTTACCATAGGTATAATACTGTATATGCATACTAAAAATACACGATACATTAATGAAAGCATTTCTACATTTCATAAGTAAAGAGTTAAATGTTTCGTGAAGATCTTAACCTTATAAAGTAGCATCCCTATACTTTTAGCTTTATTTGTGGTAGATTCCTTGTACTGTATACAGGTTTAAACTATCACCCCAGTTTAGGAATCTTTCTTAAAATATTTTTACACCGTATATTAAGTAAATATTTTTATCGAAGAATATTTTAGTATTTCGGTTTCCTGCGTTGTAAATACACAAAAGTAGAAAAAAATCAGAATACAGCTTTAGAAATAAATTTAAATATTAATATACTTACTTGAACTGGCTTAGATCAAATATATTTTTACACCTATAATTCTCTAGTTATGTTTCGCTTTTGCACACGTGATCACTGTAATGAACGATAAAAGTCTTCTTCAGTTTAGATCATAGAGGCCATTTCCCCCCCTCTAAATCTCCAGGAAAACAGCAGCGTATATTTAAATCACAGATAATAAAAAATTTGACAACTTTATCAAGACAGATATTTATTCTAATGTTAACGGGCTGTCTCTATTCCTAAACCTTAGCGATCGAAGTATATAGTTCAGGAAGCTTAGTGGCTACACGTATAGGCCTACGTATAATGGTATATCAAGATGAACAATAAAGCACAGAAGAACTCGTGTCTACATACGCCCTAAAAGCACACGAAGTGATCAATTTAATTCGTATGGCTATTGGGCTACAACCGTGAAATAATATTACTATAATAATACATTTAGTATAAATAATTTTCTTTCGAATGAATTTTATTTGGATGAGGAATATGTAAAAATTTTCTCAAATTTTTTATTGATGTTTTTTCCGCAATCGAAATTGGAGTAAAATTTACTTTGATAGTTAATTCACATTTTATCTATTCAAACGTGATTTCTGAATTATTTAAAGACAATAGATTTCTTTTATATTATTTGTAACACCGTAACGTCTTTTTCGTACCGGAAAAATTTGGCTGAAAAATTTATTGAGCTAATTACACAGTAAGTGAAAATTTAACTACGAATATTTGAATCGTTTGTTGACATGTACCGTACGCTGGAATAGACCACTTTGGAATAAAATATTAGCTTTATTAATCTTGGATTATAAAGTAAATACTTACTTATATTGAAATAATAAATGAAAAATTTAACTTGAATACAATGGTTTTAAGGCATATCAGTTTTACTAAGGTGTTCTGATCTCATACTCAGGTTGATTTGTATCATATGTGATTACTATTTACCCTAGGATGAGCATATAATTTCTATAGTTCTGTTGGTCTTCCTTCCTACTAATTGCCATTTTTATCGGATTTTTGTTTTTCGGAAGACGCAGTATATGGGACCAACACGTTATAAGTAGACATATGCAAAATTCGCGTTATTATTTGCCATCAGGATGAACTTCACAGTACTGTATATACCGGAGCCGGCGTCGTTTCTTCATTGGCTGCTTCATAGAAGTGAATCCACGCCCCCTTTTTACTGACCTGCATGTGATTGGGTTACACAATTGTGAAGTGTTTATTTATTGGTGCAGAGTTACCCACTGTGTGTCAGATAGTGTATTGTCCAGTGTGAAACTTATTGCAAAGGTACACAAGTTTGAAGCTTAACTTGTCCCCAAATAATAACGCAATATTGCAGGTCTCTAGTAATAAGTGACCCAGTAAAGCATGAAAAACTTTTACAACAGAAGTGGTACTTTAGAAACTGCAATGTTGTGAAATATAATACTTTTTTTTAAGTCATTTTTTTTGTGTTAATAGGTATATTAAATATGTTATATTTTCATTTTGTAAAATTGTTGAATCTGGCGTATTTATTTGAAGTTAGAGCTCGAAGGAAGTTTGTGGTGTAGGGATTGGAGGGGGGAACGAGAAAGAGTCTGAACGAAGTCGGGGATGGAAACAGGAATGCCCCGAGAGAACCAGCGCTGCGCCACACCACTGGAAGTTACACTCCCGACTTCAGAATACACGTCTGAGATCTTTCACTACCTCCACTTTGCGGGGCCAGAGATCGAACCAAGACCTCGGTACACTCTAAAAAACTATTCGGAAATTTACCATACCAGCGTATATACGCTTAGTGAAAAATCAGGAATTGTAATGTTTTCCACTATACATTCATTGTAGCGTTCCTATATCTTCTCAGGAAACAGGCAAATGCATAGGGAAGTTCCCAACTTCTTATAGTAGCGCTCCTAAACATTACTATATCTGCATACTGATGTGTGGTATTATTACCATACAGTGTATAGGTCAAAAACTTCCATTGACGTTTAGGAAGTTTACCAGAATTTGTTTACAATGTAGCACGTAGTAGTCAGCTACAGGGACGAGACGGGTTGGCGGTTCCTTTCATGTGAACATACCAACTCTCTGATTGGCTGCGCGAAGCCAAGATCTTGTGTCGGACATGCTGTACTGCATACCGAGAAATGTTCCCTGTTGACTGGTTTGCAGGCTGGCAGGCAGGTTTTCAGGCGCTGATTTGGCGGACGGTGTCCCAACATGCTGCTGGCCAGTGGCGCCATCTTGCTGGAGTGTGTGTTTGAAGTTCGTTATGTAAACACTGCTGTTTCACATCTCTGTTCTTTAAGTACTTGTGCTAGCGGTGTGAGGTAAAATACTGAGAATTTCAGCTCAATCTACCCCCTGGAGGATGGGCAGAAGTCCATGAAACTGGCTGGAAAAAACAAGACATTAGTTTTCAAATGGCTGGAGAACTTCATTCATGTTTCTGGGACTTCAAAGGAATCGCCTGTTCTGTTACCTCTGGATAGTCACAGTTCACACACAAAGAGTCTGGAATTAATTGATTTAGCACGAGATAATGGAGTTATTCTTCTGTGTTTGCCACCGCATTACATCCACCGCTTCCAACCTCTGGACGTTGGATTCATGAAACTTTTGAGTTTGTAGGTTGCAAGATGGCTCCGTAGAGCACCAGGAGGTTCTATTGTAAGTATTTTTCAAGTTTCTACACTGTTCGGGGTAGCCCACGATCAAGTAGCAACCATGAATACAGCTGTGAATGCATTCAAAGCCACTGGAATATGGTCTATCGACAGATGAGAGTTTCAGGACCGTGATTTTCTTCCAGCTGCCTCTGACAGAAACCTCAACATCCTATGCACATCCTGAAGTTGGTCCTTTAACTTCCCTTGCACAAACACATCTTGGGGTCCCTACACTGGATTCGGTATCCACAAACGATCCTGAAAAATCCGCATTTCCTTGCATCAATCCAAAAGTTGCTTCACCATTCCCGCAACCTGTGGAAGATAAGAAACGAGAAGAAGAGGAAAAACTGCTATCCTTACATCAACACCATACAAAGAAGAACTACAATCTATGAGGCAACAAATGAGGCCTACCATCAAAGCAAAGAGAAAAATTAAATTATTTAAAAAGGCAAGCAGTAGGTCAAAAGTTAAGAAAAATAATAGTAGGCCTAAACTAACACAGAATAGGAGTCCTCACAATGAGAGCGAGGAAGAAGGAAGATGTGCAGTGCTTGTATTATGAAGAATGGGGGTCAAAATCAAATGGAGGCTGGACAATGCGTACATCATGCAAAAATGGTCGCACAATTCTTGTGCTGGGATGGACAGCGACTATTTTGAAGTGATTTGTGTCTGTGACTTATACAAATAGGCCCTGATGCCCTCAGCTTAGGAATTACAACATGTTTGGCTATAAACCTATTTTTACCTGAACTTTTAAAGTGTTAGTGCCCCCTTTTTTTCAGTTTTAATAGTTGTCTTTTGAGTTTCATTATTTTATAAAACAGTAACAAAAAAGATTTCGTTACAATACACATGTATTTAAATTAGTTAAAAGTAACTATGTGGCACTATTTAAACATTTGCAAGTTAATTTTACACGTACACCATTCTACACCATCCAGTGCTGCAGAATGGGGCAAACTCACTATTTCAATTAAATATATTTATAAAACCACGTAAAACTTTTTTTTTTTTAACTTTCTTCAATGAAAAGTGTACGTAAAGGTCCAAGGAACGTACCAAAGTGGATATATAAGGATTTTTAGTATTTCTCACTACAATAAGCAAGTATAAACAAAACGCCCCCCATTATGACCCACGCTCCTCTAATTATTTTCCAAATATACAAAACCACTATCTTTTTATTTATGGTATTTATTTTAGGGTAGAATTAATTTTGTATTTTCCAAACACGTAAATCAAAAGATGCGTCATATATCCCGGGTTTACCTTAAGTGATTAGTTAACCGTGAGCCAGCCGTATTAATCTTTGTTTCCTCTTATACGTGTCCAGGATAATCAAAATATTAATTCCATAAGCGAGAAATGTATAGGTTAGTGTTAGATGCGTGATAATTTTCTCATGTGATGGGAAGGGCTGGGGATGGGAAAGAAATGTTCACACTGCAACCAGCCGGAATGGAAAGCGTGGCCTCCGAATGCGCGCGGATCACACATTTAGCGACGTCAAAGGAATCGACGCGCCATTTTTATTATTCATTTGTCGTTCGTTTGCCTGTTCTGCGAATGAACATTGCTCGGTCACTACACATTTATCCGCAGAGACTGTGCGTACCAGCTTTACGTGGACGCGTCGCCACTGAAAGAACTGCAGCAGGCCATAGCAGACGCGCCATTAAGAGTGGGATGGACCCCCCGCATTTTTTTATGAACTATTTGTCTGCGCGAAGACGCGTATCTCGGCAAATAAGTGCTATGAAAATACGACTTTTGTCAGAAAAAAATTTAAAAATATACCTATGCGCCTATTTGTTTTACTTTTGTCATATTAAGTGTATTCTCGGAGGAAAAAAAATCGTAAAAATGGTCAAATATCGCATTTTGAAAGCTTGCCTATGCAGTTTCCTTAAGCGACAAGAGAAAAGTACAAAGATAAGAGCGTAGTTTAATCTGTTGTCTTTCATCGCGTGTAATAAAACCCCTATGTTGCAGATCTAATTTGCACAGTACAGCGTTACGGCGGAAACACTGCACGCCTTGCGTGTATGGAGCGATGAGGCACTAGGCGTGCGTGTTAGCGGCGCCCGTATCGCTCCCTCGCTTCTTGACCTTGGACGCGGAGTTCATACGGAGGTCCATCCCACATCGTATAGTTGCAAAGAACTCGTAGAACTGACATAGAACCAGTTGCTCCTTCACCGTCGGTTATTTATTGTCACAGATCAGAAAAACCCACGAGTTCATTCTCCTGCACTCTAAATCTGTTATCAGTGAAAATTTCACCATTCGAATCAGTTTACGGCGTCTGGCTTATTCAGCAGACACTTCAGTCAATTTAACTAATGAATTAGTGAAAAAAATGTCACTTTTCCTAAGCACTTATTGATTAAGTGAATTTTCCACTGATTATTCAACCATTTCATTCCCTGTTTTTCAATTATTTGTTTTTTGACTGATGATTCAGTTAAACAAAGTGTATCAAATGAAATAACGCATAAACTAGTAAAACCCATAAAAAAATTTACATTTTTAATGTGAGTTTGGTTTTTTATTATAGGCCTCCCATTTTACGAGGATAGATGTAAAGTCAGTCAGCCATTTCGTTTTCACGTGATCATCATAGCGCTCGGTTTGAAGATTGAAACTGCATTAAATTCGTTGGTGATAGTGCATTCATGTGTACTACTTGTTTTCAAAATCTTAGTATTACAAATTAAGCTTAAAAGGAAAAAAAAGGAAGGATGCACAATTTCGATAACATACTTCATTTCACATACTTTCCCCATTAAAATTTATAGTTCCGTTGGTGGCCCGATTGGTGATTGGGTTTCCCGGTAAGGTGGTTAAGACATAAGCCTATAAGCCAAAGGTTCACAAGTTCAAAACAAACAAACAAACAACCTTTTGGCCGACCTCCCGTGTCGCTGTCGGTTAGTGAGACGCCGCCGATCTGGGGTGCGGGATGCTCTGGGTTCGAATCCCGGGTAACGCAAGGGTGTTAATTTAAGTTAGGTTCTAAGTTAGTGTGTAAGTCGTCTCCTGCTAATATTTCACGCATAAAACCCTGGGGACGTTGAAAAGCCCAATACAATACAATTTTATATTTAGCCCTGCCACCATAGCTCAGGGGTAGGATGGCTAACCTGTATTCGAGTGGTCGCTGGTTCGCGCCCCGGTGCCTCCGATATGGAAGGCTTTTAGTTAGCTTGTTGCACTGGGTATTTGTCAGCAAGTCGGTCTCACTAGAGCTTCGTCGAAGGAAAAAAAAAATTGTGTAAGTAACGCTTTGTCATTGGGGCACTGTGGGTTCAAATCCCGAACAGCGCATTATTTTATTCACTTTTTTATAATTACTAATAATTGCATAATATCAAAAGTGACTATCAGGAATATGTTTGTTTCTAGTAATAACTTGCCTAAATTTCACAAAAACGATATTTATTTCGTCACAAGCTGTTGGCTGTCACTTATTTAATTAGTTAAATTGTTTCACTGAAATAACCAGCGGTTTTCCACCGATTGTGGAGCCATTTCCTCTGATTTGAGTAAACCTAATTGAATTTCACCGGTTTCCCACTTATTCGAATTTAGAATTTGGAGGCTAAGCCACACATTGTTAAGTATAAGAGCGCAAATATCACTTTATATTGGCCCCTTGTTGTCGAAATGGGAGACTACTATTGTATCCATGCTTTGCTGCGTGTTTGTTGTTGGCTCAGAATCCTCCAGGTGCTATCAAATGAAGAAAGGGGCAACTGCAAGAGGTATAACAAAAACAATTTTTAACTGCTAGCTGGTCCCCTAATACAATTTTTCTCGTGCCTTTTTATTGTGAATTAATCAAGAGTGGTTGGCCAACACGCCACCAGTCTGACACATATCTCCAAGCAATCATAGCATGAGACGTGCTTCCCTCTGCAATTTTGCTGAGCTATATCAGTGCCTCCAGTTGCAGTTATGACATGAATGGCGTGCAACCTGTTCGGCTCGCAGTTCCTTGTGGTGCAGTACACATACAATATACGATAAATATCAAATAACTATACTTGCTCTTAATATTTTTACTATGCTGTACCACATAGTGATACAGCATAACTGATCGTTAGTCGAGCTATTAAGTTTCTTCGATTTATTTTTTCATGAAATACTGTGACGGGCAGCGTCACGTCACTGCACGTTTATGAGTAATTAGCAACTGCAACGGATATAAACACTATTAAAATTAATGGGGTGGTGGGGGGAGGGGGACCACGTCGCACACACCCTCGAATACTTATTGTGCTTGCTTGGTTACCTGTTAAATTGAGCGGCGTACTGTCCGATACGCACCAACACTTTTGCACGTTGATTTTGAGGTTCAAAAACCCCGATGTGACTTGAAACGCTGATGAAACTGACCTAGTTCTTGCCGGCTTCACGTCACTGTAAAAATATTTTGAAACATTTGAGGTACCGGAAAAATAATTGGTAATGTCCGTGTTTATTTTCACGTGCAGCAGCAACTAGACCTGGCAGAGAAGTGTACAGCGGACTGATGTTTCAGTGATTCGTCACCGGAGCGCAGCACAGTCGACAGCAAGCTTGGTGATCAGCTTGTGATGGTGCGGGCCACCAAAAAAAACGTGACGTTTCGTTACGTTGTTTCCGGCAACTTGGTCAAGAGGATGGAAGTTGAGGGCATACTGCAATATTATTGGGTGTTTATAAATTTTCATTGGGTCAAACCCCCTAAGGGAAATTGGTGTCCTCTGCGTCGGTCACCATTTATGGTAACGAAAACCGCTGTTGGTTGTGATTATCTTGAACCCTCCCAGGAGTAATTGAAAACCCCAACGATTTCTTAGAAATACGGTTTTTTGAGAGGAAATTATTCTGATTGGTAGCACAAGAGGGCGGACCTGTGTCAGTCAGCGACCTCGAGGAGGCAAGCTTCTATCAGAGATAAGTAACACTCTTATTGATACACAAATGTAGACTCATAAAGCAAACAGGTAACTTACATCACTTTGACGTTAGGCGAGGGCCATGCTGGCCGGAAATTTTTAGAGTTTTAAATTGTTGCGAAATGTTGGGCTTTTAGCCAAAATCCGATAATTTCACCTTCTGTGACCAGGTTTTTGTAACCTTATAAAGAAAATAGTGACCATGTCGTCACCGAGAAGTAAAAGTGGTTGTAACCACTAGGAACCACTTGTAAAAACTTGTAACCTCTTGAATATAATGGTAAATAATTGTAACCATTTGCAAACATTTGTAATCACTTGCAAACATTTGAAACCATTTGCAAACAATTGTAACCAACGTATAAATTATGGCCTTAGTCGTTTGTATCAAGTAGAAGATATGCGAAACTCCTTGTTTTTAAGACGTTTAAAGAGAAAATTTTACGAAGTTTAGGGCTTTTTGCAACAATCACATTTACTCGTGAGAGTTAAGGCTGGCATTGCTTAGCAGTTATTCCCATCAACTTGGGATCGCGAGCAAATTAGTAAATAACAATTGAGGTTATGTTTTGATTAATGACAAGTAAGGTGTTACCAAAATGGTTCTTTCCTGGTCTAGGAACTAAAAATTTAGTTGTAATGTCAAGGGTGAATGTAGGTGCGACCAAAATAAAGCCTCCAGTTTGTAACAATGGTAATTTGGGGATGGCCTTTTGCAATTTTGTATTTACTTATTCAAATGACCAATAAGGGGCATAAATATAACCTGTATGAAAAATTTGCAAGTTTTATCTGAATACCAGCGAATGTATTGCTACCTGAAAAATATGGTTACATTTTACTCTTATTTTTTTGCAACCTGGCTTTTTATGCAAATGTTTTAAATAAATTTGTTATATATGGGAAATGAAAATAATAATGTTAACTTTTCAACATGAAATATAAGAATGATAATGAATGGAATTTTCCCACTTGTAATATTTATGAAATATGAAGAAAAAGTAAGAATATACTCAAAATAAATAATATTACCACACTTCTTTGTTTCTATTAAAAAAAAAAGTTTATAACTTTAATCTTACCCTTGCAATGCACAGAAAAATGGTTTTTTGCATGGCTTCTGCCATTTTAGTGTTCTGATGGTTTTCTAGGTCTTATTCAAATCATGCCTTGCCAAGCTCTTGGTTTAGGACGCAGCAATGTCAGAATACTGTCCTGTTATAAGTATGGATAATGGTAAGTATAGACATTACCGTTTGTTCACTCTTACTAGCTCTTGCGAAAATATTATGATCGCTTAGAAATAAAGGATTGAAGAAATTGTAAGCGTTGAGATGGAAGAGAATAACCCACCACTCTAACTAAATGCAAGATTATCGAAACTTAATTTTATCAGTAGATTAGGGCTCTGAATACTATGTAAGTCGTAATAATTTTGCACTGGAATATGTAGAGATTTTAAGCAACTTCCCACATATGTCGTTATTGGCGCATTAACGGTGATGACATGCTATCAGAGGTGTATGAGTGCTTCTATGATAATTTTTTCATAAATTTGCTACATAATTTTATACGCTTACTATGAATGGATGAATAGTAAAGTTAATTCCCGTTTATTCATAGTAACTTTCCTACTTTTGTTCAGGAAAGATTCAAATAATAGTGACGTTCCCATCGGTGCATAGGGTTCCGATATTTGTAGCCTGATATTTGGTAAAGTTTTAATACTGTGTATAGTTTAAAAATTTCCAACACGGTTTAGAATGTTTACATGATATTTTACTGTATAGATTTTATATTTCTTTGGTGATGTTTATTCAGACACGCAGACCAACGTATAGTTGTTCACTTTACAATGAGACTGATCATTTAACTGAGTATTAAAAACCTTCGAAAACATCAAAATCGTAGCCTTAGCTATTAAAATTTTAGCGTTTTGATCACCGACATGACTTTTTTTTTTTCAGAAACGTCAACCGTTACTGCTGAGGTATCTAGTTCCCCTGCTATGTATGGGTTGCGCTCAGCGTAAATTGCGTTTATTAAGTCATAGGCCACTTGACTGATAGCTCTCGTGTTCGAGGCGGCAGCTTTAATAAGCCACTATAAGTAAATTACGATTAACACAAAATGAAAGTATACCGCATATTTTTTAATGTCTCAATTACAGCTGTATCACGCCTTCATCAGAAAATTGACCAAAAATTACTGACCCTAAACATAAGAGCGTGGAGAACCGACATCATTAGAACCAGCGAGGTGCCAGAAATTTTAATGACGGTGGCAACTGTCAGTGAAATATTGCACATATTTAAGTTGATATACTGCACACACCTGCACTAACCAGATTCCTTTGTACTCGTAGTGCATAAATTTTCTTCTCCTTAAAGTGGAAAAGAGGACTCATACAAAGAAAATAATTGTCCTTACAAATTTTTAACTCTATTCATTTCCGACAAAAAGAGACGTTACTCAGACGTTGCACAATAATGTGCAAGTTATGAGAAAATAGACAGCGGCATTAAATCATTGCAGCTCGCAGTTATAATCCATCCACTGTCTTATATAATTCACTGAATAGCGAAACTTTTAATTTCCTGTACGTCAAATGAGTAATGTGCAGCTATAGGCCGTTCACGGTAAAGTGAGCACTTTTGAACCCCTGGTTACTATTTTCTTTCAGCAAATTAATATTATTCCATCATTTTTTAATGTAAACACTGCCATGTGAGTAATAAACACAGTGAACACTCTTCGCTATGCCCACAATCAAAAGTCCCAAACCATAATGAGATGTATTTATTGTATATTATGTTTGATGAGACTGTCTCAAAAAGTGCTCACTTTACCGTAATCGGCCTATACCAGCAAGTATCTAAATATTTTGTTACAACTATAAGATTAATGCAAAAGTATTTCGTGTGCCTCATTGATACGCCTATGCAATTATTTGCATTTTTAATTTATAAGAAACAAATCATTATCAGTTCCGAACCGTACTCAAAAAGCTTAACGCTTTGGTCGAAATTTTTGTTCTGTGGGCTATTAAAAGAAACGGGACCATGTGAATGAATATTGAAACATATAAGCTATACTTGAGCAGGATGCTGATATTAATTAAGGGGTTTGGTTGTAAACTATGATGGCATTCTGATTAAAATAAAGGTACTCCATGTACAGCATGGCAAGTGGTCAACCAAGCAATCTCATGCACAGAGTTCCGAAGAGCAACTGCAGGTGACATACACAAATATCATATTCATTGTGTTAAGAAAATATCCATTGCGTAAGAGGCAATCAAATAGTCAGCATTCAGTTACAAGCTGCTAAATTTTCGATCTTAATTTGGATTTGTTCGTGGGGGAGGATATAAAAATTACATTAAGTTTACATATTCTACAAGTAAATGTATAGTGCAATCCTTATAACACAACACAAGCATATTTTTTTGGGCTCAATGTCCCTCACAAACTAAAATGTAGATTTTTCGCCAAGAGTACTGCTACATAGTACAAAGCTTTATTTGTAAGAAATTTTTTTTTTAAAAGTCTTACTGTAAATTATTAAGTGTATTCATCAATTAAGTATATTAAAAAAATCGTAGTCTATATTTATTAACAGTTATGTAATGTTTTGAATAAAGGAGTAATTTTTATCCAACTGTCAGAGAATTAATTATTGACAGTAAAAAGCAACAGCTACAATAAAATTGCGGAGCTATACTCTAGGATTTGGCGTCCAAATAAGTTTTCTAAAATCTTTAGCCGAAATTATTGAGAAACATCATAAAAAATTACCTTTCAATGACATAGTAGAATATAACATGTTTGAAAACACCCATTCGGCGTATTTTCCATGGAAACAGGATGAACTCTAATGACAATTTTTGAGACGATTATTAAACGTTTCAAATGTGATAATAACATTTATCTACAAGAATATTCGCTAGAGCCTCCAAACTGTAAGTGATGCCTTTGGACCTGAGTAAAGAAAAATTAAAGTCTGATATATGCCTATTCGATTTCTAGAAGAAAGTATGCTAACTAAAAAAAAAATGTATAATTTAGAATAGTCTGTGAATGGTCCCTAATTATTATGTCTCAACACCTATCAAGTGGAATAATAACAAACTAACAAGTGAGTTAACTGAAATATACGTCCCCTTATATATGAAATATCGCATAACTATATAGGGACACCTGTTTTCCGCGAAGAGATACCTTAACTACTACCTGTACTCCAAAACACTACAAAACACTAGAGCTCAGATCCACTTTCGTAATTGGATTATTTTAATTGCCACGCTATGCAGGTGTCTGCCCACGAATCACGGATACTCAATGTCGAAGTTACCTAATTCTGATTGGCCCAGCCAGGTAAGGAACTGTCTCCCGACAAAGACAGGTAGCCAATAACCAAAGAACTCCACGTATGACAGGATATTGGAGTCTACCCTTTGTGTCAAATTTCTCGCAAAAAAATAGGTGGCCCTACACATAATTCACGTTGTTAAACTGAATCAGCTTGTAAGTTAAAGGTTTCGGCTTATTTTCATTTCTCTGCCTATAACCTTTTCCTTTAAGAAGACTTCAACGTCTCTAATGGCAGAATCTGTGCAAACTACAAGTAGGAGCCTAAGTTTATATCAATGACTATGGAAGACGAATACTTGTTATTTTAAGTATAGGCCTATATGCATTTGTGGTTATAATTGCACCCCTTAACTAATAGATTAAAAATTGATTCAAATGGGTGAAATTTGGTTGCAAACCACGCAATGAAAACTGCTCAACTGGAATCATAGGAATTCAAGCGATTATTATAATGACTGCGCTACACTGTTATAGCATTGATTTATGCTAATTTGCAGCAGATTTCTCTGCTCGAGTTGCTGGTTTGCAGGGCGTTCGAATTATTCAACAGCCAATATAAGTTTATTGACGATATTCAGCGAGTGGCTTTTCAATGATGGCAATCATTAATTTATATTTGGAACGCAGTTCCAACTGTTGCATCTCAAGAAGCTACCGATCATTAAGCTATAATGAAAAATTGCTCCTGGGATCTGATGAAGTTTCGAAATGTCGTGTACAAACAAATAAACTCTTAGTTATCCTGTATAAATTTTGCGGTTATCACTCAATAGGCTGAGTGGTTCATTGTCTTGTTCTCATTGGTGAAAGATTTTTCTAGCCTAGACGCCCAAGCAAGCTAGTAGTTTTGTCTGTTGGAAAAATTAAAAATCGCAGAAACTTAAAACTCAATTAGATATTGCCTACTTTTATAAACTATTGTTTTACTCGTCATGTATATACCCTAAAATATTTTTGGAGGATTGTAATTTTACAAAGAGTTAGAAATTTACTAAGAATATATCAAGCAAGCTCATTAGAAACTTGTTGGACTCTCTCCTTTGAAGAAACCCCTTAACAGAAAATCAACTAAAGGTAAAATAATTTCCCAAATAAGAAGTGTGAGTGAGTGAGAGAAGAGATCTGGGCGGCTCTTGACTGTGAGGTCTTGAGAGCCGACGAGGCTGAAATGAGATGAGAATGAAGCAGCGCCGGAATGCAAGGGCGAGGGAAATGGGAGACCCCCGAGAAAACCCGACGATCAGCAGCATTCCACTTACGAAAATCTGGGCGTAACTCGCCTGGGGATTGAACCCAGTTCGCATTGATGGGAGGCGAGGAGACTAACAGCTCGGCCACCGGGGCCACATTATCTCTTGTTAAGTGCAGAAAAAAATGTGTTCACCAGTTTCAATATAGCGGCCTTAAAACACCAAAAAAAAAAAAAAATCATTTATTTATTCCTAAACATTTTAGGTTCTAAAAACGCATGTTTAGTTCTGAAAGTTAAGTGCTTTTACTTCAAAATAAATTGTGTGAAATCACCCTGAAATAATTTCTCAGTGACCAAAATATATTGTTAGTTATCAAAAAATAAAGGTTGCTTATTTTGTGAACACTAATAAACGTTATGAAGTATTGTGAAATTGACTTATTGTTGTCAAGTAGTGTGAAAATCAGTTTACCTTCGCAAAATTTCTGGTTGTTTTAAAACGGTTTATTCCAAAATTAAATATTCCTCCAAAACATATTTGCGATAAACTATGTTAGAATTTTCTACCGAATTATTTTGCAACCCTTACGTGAAAGAAAATGCTTTTTTTTTGTACCGCATCCTAACTATTTCTTAAAGTTTAAGTATTTTTAAGCTACCTTCAATTTAATCATCACTACACATTTAACAATAATATTTACAGTCGAAATATTTAAATTGCAAAGAAAATTAAGTTTGAGAATTGCGGGTTCCAGTTTCGTTAATAGGGCCGCAAGTGAAACGAAGGTTGATTTCCCGCCTAAAACAATCCACAGTGTACTCAGTATAGCATAGAATAGAGGAATAGCTGGTTCTGATTTCAGTGTTGGGGTCATGAAGACGTTACCTTCTGTGCACGAGGGATACGGGTTAGAATCCCGCAAAAGTTGTTCATTTAAGTTGTGTACCGCATTTTGATGTAAATTTTATTTTTTTACTCTGCTAGTTACGCCCTTTGTTTCTGATTAGCCTTTCTTATAAAACTGGGAGAGGTAGCAAGACCAGTAAAAGTATGCTACTTAATTCTAATTGATGCACTTAATAGGGAAATGCAGAGCACACACAAAAATGGCACACTAATTTTCCTTCAGTAAAACGTGTGTACTGTAATGAAAATATTTACCACATATCAGGCTGCAGTTATAGAAACGGTGTCACACAAAGTTGAGAATTTGATATTATATTTATCTCTCGTCCTGAACAAATGTAGATTTGTTGATGATTTTTTAACGTGTACCTTGAAGCAGATACACGAAACTGGTCCTTTGTTGAATTTTCATATGCTTCTCTAGAGCTAGATCGAGCAGAACTAAGCTTATCCATAAGTAAGTAGAACTGTATACTAGCTGACCATCGAAATTCCGCAAGGTATCTAATTAATTATCTATATTATAAAATTAAATCAATAATAAACACTGTCTGTTAATCAGGGAGTTCATAGGACGTTTCTTCACCTGTCAGCTATTGTTTGTGTTTGGGTATAATAATCCACGAAATATTATGAAATGTATATATATAAGTTCCACACGTGTTTTCGATAGGTTCATGCTATACACTGGCCGACTGACACAGCAGTAACAACAGTGCAGCCCTGTTCTCTTTTACGATTGTACACTAGAGACGCGAACGTATATATACATCGATACTTTTAATCGATTTATATTTTTCGTTTCACTTAACTGAGCCAGTTTTATTCCCGTTCGATCATTTCTCACATCACCTGCTCTATATCTGACAGCTATTGTACAGAAGTCTTGCGTGCGATTAATCTACTTAGCGTTTAATTGAAAGTGACAAACGGTACAAGGCAACGGAAATAGAAATTCGCGCTATAAAAACCCTCAAACATCACAAAAGACCCGTACTTAATGGATGTGGGCAGTTCTTTTTCTAAAAAGAAAAAATATATAATTTTAGAATCACGTCTCGTTCATCTTTGCTGGTTTCACAACCACACAATATTTGGCATCTGCCACATTTTTTGCAATATCAAATTTACTTGGAACTAAAAGAAACTCCAGTCTTTAAGTCTAAAATTCATTAAAAAGTTCCAGTACTTACGTACTCAAGTACTGGAGACGTATTTTCTCTTTAACGTGTTTCTGCAAACCAAAGCTGGCTGAATATTTTATCATATCAGTTATTGCGTTGGACGCAAAATAGTTCTGTTTGAAGAGCATATTACTTGACTATCGATGAGAGATTAAAACAAAAAGGTTGACTGGGACTGCGCAGTGCAAGGAAATAAATTTTATGTTCTGAAATGGTTTCTGAAAGAGCAGGATAAAGCAATGTGTGTTTTCCAAACTCATTATGCCTATCACTGGAAAACAATATTTGGTAATATCTTGCGACTGTCAAGCACACAATTGGTCTTAGTTCCTTTTACATTATTAGTTATATAGCCCACTAACAATTTTAAGAAATTATTCGCAAATTCACATCACCGTATACGTATACGGTGATGTTTGGTGTAATAATACCAAACGTCAGGAATTATTCCCATACAATGTATAGGTGAAAAACTTCCATTACAAGTTAGGGAATTTACTAGAATTATTTTTACAGTGTAGGTGGGGAAAAAGTTAATTACTTGAAATCCAACCGCAGTCTTTGATAATATAATATTGTCTCTGTTGTCGCAAGAAATTCCGAGATAAACGTGTGCGAAAAACATGGGGAAAATTTCGGCAGGGTATTGCTGGGGGTGAAATGGGGGTTAATATGTTAACCTGTAGTTATAAATAAGGTAAGGATATCGAATGTGTTACCCGCCCTTAATTTACACATAATAGCAGTTGCCACCCTATTGCATGCAATAAAATGTGCTGGAGTATGATAGGTATCACGTGATAGAATGTAGTGGCATTTAATAAATCCGAATTAATTATAAAAACATGCATTCGAGTGCACTGAAATGTAACGAATTGACTCTCACAATTAAGCATAGCGCGAAAGTAAGTGTTAATTATCTCGAACATTTTGGGAGGTAGTCAGTTGCACCGAAAGATACCTTGTTCTCTATTGTTACCCCGTGTTTCATGTTTTGTAGCCAAAATATGATAATACATACCCCAATAAATTTTACTGCATGCAGTAGGGTGGCAACCCCTATTATTTATATTATGAGTATGGGTAACACATTCAGTGTCTTTAACTTCTTGGTTACTACAGATTAACATATTACTGTACAAAATCCCATACACGTACTGAGCGCCGTTTTCATATGGTACCAAAGTGTATCTTTCCCTTCACTCTTCAACACCCTCTACTTTACGTACTTTTTTTAGATGGACCACGGGGTGTACATGTTACATCATTCGTGTTCTTTTACCTCCAGTAATACCACGTCGAAGTTTGTACCCATATTTTAAAGTGATTGAAGAGATTTGGGCGGCTCTTAACAGCGAAGGCTTGAGAGCCGGTGAGGGTTATTGAGGTGAGTATGAAGCACTGCCGGAATAAAAGGGCGGGGGAAACAGGAGCTCCCGAGAAAACCCGCCGACCAGCGGAATCGTCCGGCACCATTCCCCCATGTGAAAATCCGGGGGTGAACCGGTTCACCTTGGTGGGAGGCGAGCAAGCTAACCGCTCAGTCACCGCAGCCCCCCAGTTTCAGAAATACGTCGTACACCTAGTTCAGTACAAACGTAATTATTAGTCATTGAAAACAGTGTCAAAAATCTACAGGCCCTAAGCAGTAGGTACTTCAGCATTAATGTTGGGAAGTTACTTAAACATAGGCCCTAACACTTAGGCCTAACCAACCAGCAACAGAATACGTAGAGTTAGGCTACAGAAGATCACGCTGCAAATATGAAGTTATGAAAACATGTTCAGATCAGTGAAATCAGTGAATATTCTTCCACTCTGTGAGTCAGTTTTAGCTTATTGATAGAGCCACTTCGTTTTTTTTCCCCCGCTTAAAGACACACGCACAGGTTAGCTATACTTCAATATACTACATGCACAATTGCAACTTTCGTTCCTTATTGGCCATGTGATTTTGCGAGAAGGCATTTTCGTACCCAACTGATCCAATCAGAGTTGAATAACTCCTCAAGTGAACGTCTGCATTACGTGGGGGCAAACACCTAAGAAACGTGGCTTTTGAAACCATCCAATCGCGCAAGTGGATCTGAACTGAAGTGTTTTGGAGTACAACTGGTTCTGAAATATGTTCGCGGAAAATACAGCAGGGTTGCCTATTTCGTTGGTTGGAACTCACTGAAATGGCGATGTCTGTGGAATCTTATAATTAGTACCCTGCAAAATTCGTGTTATCTGACATCACGCTATAATTCACTGCCCTATACATACTCTAGTGGCTGTCCTTTGTTAATTGGCTTCTGCAGCAGTGAAAACCCATTTTACTTTTTGATTTGGTTGGACGTGATTGAGCCAGCCTCTCATAAGTATTTTTGTATTGGTCGAGAGACGTCTAGGGCTTGTTCGGACAAACTGTAGTCCAATTACAAACGCAATACGAAAGCACAAGTGTTTGAAGTCTCGTCTGTATTGAAATAATAACGCGAACTTTGCATGTCTCTTCTTATAAGACATCCGCTACTTCGAGACGCTAGTATGCTGTTAATCTTGTTGATGCCAGTTGGCTGCAGCTTATAAGAGACTTTCAGTAACTAGGGTTGGACTCACTGATGATAGTGATACAACTTGATAGTGTATTACATTACCCTAATTAATAAAAAAGTGATGAAACTTGGAAACGCATTTTCCTTAATAACACGAGACGCAAATTAGGGGAAATGATTGTTCATTACAAGCACACCCGCAGCTAGAAGAAACTTGGCCCCCCGTGGTAAGAGAAGTCTTAATGACACCATGTTTAAAAGGCAAGCTTGGTAATCGTCGTGCCATCAACGGGACATCCTGTGATCAAGCCTCATTTCACATTGCAGAATTACCGGCTGCCATGAAATTGACAACACAATATTAAGAAAGAAACGTATCTTCATACAAAATTTGTGTAACACAGTATCTGAATACGTAAGCTGCACCTTATTATCAATCCTATAAAAAAAAAATACACGAGGTATAGGTACATGCAAAAGGAGTTTTCTTGATGTTTTTGAAATTTTGTGGCAATGGTATGATTGAATTGAACTAAGAAACTTGTTTTACTTTACCGTTATCCGAAACTAGTTACGGAATAAAACAACGAAATGGAAAATAAAAATAGAATAATTTTAATGGAAAAAAGAGTTTTAAATAGGAATTAGAAATAAATTTCACCCAGTAGATGCTTTGCAGACGGTCTTTATGTCTCATTGAGCATTCTTCCTGTCTAAAGCAATTAAAACCTTGCTGTATATCTTGAATTTATAACGTGTTTTCCGCACACTCCTTTCAGAAGGCGTATCAAGTTGTTTGGAAACTCACCCAAACATTTCTGGAGATGATTCCTTCTGAAAAATTAGATAGTAAATACGGTGAGATTAACAGTCTAACACTATTGCCGAGTGAGATTTCCGCCTTCGTAAATCGAGTTTATAAGCTGTATTTTTCCAAAATATCAGAATCGCCGGAAATCACATTATACATTCTCGAAAGAGTAATTTGTGTTATTGAAGTCTTCAACCTAAGGACAAACTCTTATCAATACGCCTCAGATTAATGAAGACAATAGGGGCGACATTTTATTGCATACAATATTATTACTATAAGGTTTTATGGAAGTTTGATACCCGTTATTGAGGAGTACGGCCTAATCAACAAAATTGGCGGCCGTCTTGTATCAGCTGCCCAGGGGGCTTTATTCTAAGTCTCTCCTTCCGACTAAAAACGAAAGATTCTTTACAACTATCGGCCCATACTAACGTTCTGCATTCTAAGCTTGAAACGAAGGTCGAGTGACGTTATGAATAACTATTACAAACGTGCATCACACATTGTGCACAACATGTTACAGACTATTTTACGTGTGGGATGTTATTACAAGCGCTCAAATGTACACATACTCAATTGTAAATATTTATTCAATAAATCACAATTACCTTATCGTAAATGAACATTTATTCACCCCTCAAACATCATGTGTTCGGTGTTCTTGTGGTTAAGTTGAGTGCTTCGTGACACAAGCGTCTCTATTGTACGAGATCGAAACTCCCCACCTGTTTAATTTTTAATTTGTTTAAATATGTGAAATACAACAGTTATGTGATGATATGCGGTGACAACATATTTAAAAAAGAAAGCTTATTAACTGTGTACGTTTGTATTTCGGCCACTAATAGGCTTCAATTTCGAATGTTTTGGGGCTGGCTCAGTTATAGTCTATTTCATGTACGTGGAGTAAATTTCGGCAGTTCTAGAAAAGTAGCACGGCCACAATATATCCTTCCACCATAGCTGTTTTGTCAGTGAAGAAAAAGACGTTTGTAAATAAATGTTTGAGTCCAATGCATACTTGCATTTTCCTTTTTCCTCGTGTTTCCTTCGTGACAGGCACTGAAAGACTAACGTTTTCTAACTTCCGTCCAGTAATTAATCTAGGATATTATAGCTAGGTTGGCATTCCAAATTCATTTATTTTTGTCATTATCAAGTTATATATGTTGGGGTCCTGTTTACTTCGAGGCAAAAAGATAACAATGAACTTGAAGAAGGGGGGTCTTTAATTTAACGTCTTTCGTGAGATGACATTATTTCAAGTGTGCAGAATTTTGTTTTGCATATTAGGTATTTTGATTCAGCAGTAGAAAATTTTGCTCGTATGGAAATGACATTCAAATTATTTAACTTCGAAGATTTTAACTTTAATTAAAAACCAAACGCGATTCGTATACATCGCTGTTCGTATTCATATAGATGAAGCAACACACACACACACTTGACCGAAGTTAACTTTACAGCCGTTGCATTTACGATATAGACAGATAAACAAATATCATTCACTCACTATAAAAATATGGAAAGTACGGCATTTTCAGGTAGCGTGCATTTCAATAATTATATTATTGTTTTAAAAATACATTTACGAAACACGCAAACGTACTGTTTGTAAAATTCTAAGTGGAGACATTTTCACTGATTCGAGTATTTATTTCACTGCGAATCAGTCGTTATTTGAATTTATAGAGTGTAGACCTACCCAAACCGCGTGACTCTTCATGTGTAGAGACATGCAAAATTCGCGTTATTATTTGGGGACAGGTTAAACTTCAAACATGTGTACCTTTGCAATAAGTTTCACATTGGACACCTTAGGTAACTCTGCGCCAATTAATAAACATATCTCAATTGTGTACCCCAATCACATGCAGGTCAGTAAGAAAGGGCGTGGCTGCACTTCTATGCAGCAGCCAATGGAGAAACGACGCCGGCTCCGGTATATACAGTACTGTGAAGTTCAGCCTAATGACAAATAATAACGCGAATTTTGCATGACTCTATGACGTTTATGGCGCCTGACTAACGCATAAAGGACACAATTACCCAAATCACACTACGTTAGTGTACTGTGCTTGTGTTTGGTACTTGCTGTCCCATTGGACCTTCGTACTTTCTAAGCCAGATGAAAGAGACGAGATTTGTGTGCTAGTATGAACGAAAAACATATGTGAAATGAAATTCACAGTTTCGTTAATGAATTACATTTCGTTCTTAAGTAGTGTTACTCGTGCTGACTCTAGCATCAGCCACGCACGGTCAGGCGCTGGAAGGGAAGAAGGGGGGAGGGGGGTGACAACCTCGATCCTTCTCTCTCCTCTGACGGTCTGTTCCGGGCGGCCGGCAGAATAATTGACAGCTGACCTGGCTGGTGTCACAGCCCCTCCCCCCTTCTCTCAATTCTAGAGAAGACGACGGCTTGGGAGGATGCGCAAGAATATTCTGGGAACCCTGACCCTCGGCGCAACGCTGTGTTTAGAGAAATTTCTGGGCGATCGCCGACGACACTACAAATGCCACCGCAGCTGGAGGGACGGCGGTATTTGTTAAAGCCGTTTGGCTGAGTGCGTTAATCGGTAAAAGTCTGGTGCGGTGAAGGACATCGATAAAGAGGACGGACAACGACGGGAGATTGCGAGACGACGGCGGGCGAGGTGTTTGCGGTGTGAATGGACGAGAGAGCGTGAAACCCGACGAGTGGAGGCTACTGTGCATGAAGGTGCTCGGAGCACTGTAGAACATTGCGGACTGGTGGGACCTGGACTAAACTGAGGTGGGACTGAATGAACATGTCACACTGATGTTGTTGTAAATTTGTATTGCAACTGTAAAATATCGGCACATTCTTATCCTTACTACTATATAAATGGGAAAATGTGTTTGTGTGTTTGTTTGTTTGTTCTTCTTTCACGTCAAAACGGATCAACGGATCGGCGTGATTTTTTGCACAGAAATAGTTGGAGGGCCGGAGAGTGACATAGGCTACTTTTTATCCCGGAAAAAGATCCCATTTCCTTAAGAAAAATTCTTATTGTAATTTTATCTCATTCCTTTAGGAAAATTCTTATTGTTATTTTACTGCATAAAAAAAGCATTGTTAAAAAAATTCCGTCATTTCTCCTTTCTTTTTTGTCTATGGACTGTCTTCCATTCCTTCCCAAGGGCTGCAGTAGCTCAGTGGGTAGAGAACCCAATAGTGGGGACGCAGAAACTCAGTGAGCAGAGACCCCATAATGGGGCCGCAATAGTTCAGTGGGTAGAGAACCTAAAAGTGGGGCCACAGAAACTCAGTGGGTAGAGAACTCAATAGTGGGGCTGCAGAAACTCAGTGGGTAGAGAACCCAATAGTAGGGCCGCAGTAGATAGATATATATCAAGTGGGGCCATAGTCTTTAATGTCATGCGAACGAAGTCGCACGGGTCATCTAGTATTTATAAAGTAATTCAACAGGTTTTGAGACACTATATTGGGTATTATATTTTGATTTTATTTTATTAATTTTTTTAGGTAACTGTAAATTGTACTGATTGTATTTATCAATTGTATATAGCAGGATCTATCAATTTAATGTGAGTTATTGAGCCCAGAGAACTTTATTTTCAGTTATTGTAAATAATGTAGGAAATTACAATTAACTCTTTTATATTAAAGATCTACAACCCTTAACGAAGTTGGCTAAGCCCACCGCCTTTCAAAAAACTGTAACAGTATTATTTTGTGTGAATCACAAGGTCTGCTGCTACACACTGTTGTAGGATTGCCCATTTATTAAGTTTGAACGTGTTACGGTCACTGGTATCGAAGCTTGATGCGCACTTTACGGAAAGTAATTGTTGAAAACCACACGAGATCACATACGACTTAGACATAGCGACTATCATTACCGGGATTTCTGTGTAGCGCAACATTTTACGTCACCTAATGTGTACTTAACTTCACTCCATGTACAGATTGTAAACATATAACAATGCAGTTAGTTCATAACGTATAAGCAGAGAGCTGAAAAATTCGCGAGTTCAATAACCTGCACGCTACACTCTACATTCTTATGTGCAAATATGCCGATATTAACTGCGCATTGGTTGCCTGCTGACACAGAGGAAGGCGACTATTGGGTAAGCGTGTAGATCATAGGCTAACGATAGATAAACGCACGTATTTCGAATTCTAGCAGCGTGTCCTGAAATGAATCCGCTTATTCTTCAGGCCTTTACGTATACGGTTGTACATACTTCTGTTACCAGACATCGGAAACTTTGCTGGAAAACGCGAATCTCCAAAGATATAGGTTTTACGAGACAATACCCCTCCTTAGCCTCAGAAAAGTTTAATTCGCGCCCTGCATATTCGTTACTGCGAAAGTCGACCAAGGTCGAGGCACGTGCCAAGTTTGGCGACGACCCGTCAACTGTGACCGTCGCGTCGCGTCGCTTCAGAAGTGCATACGCAGTGAGCAGAAGTGCATACGCAGTGAGAGTGTCGACTTGATTGTTGCGAGAGGAGGCAGATCTCCAACTAGCCGTGGAGAAGAGAGGCCGGCAAGTTTCGTAGCCAATGGCGACCACACGCCGCCCCCGGGAGAGCGGCTCCGTACTCACCACGCTACTCGGACTGACTCGCACAGCTGGGAACCGGTTGGTCGCTTAGCCGCGGCGAGTTGTTGCAGCAGCAGGTGCTGGCCAGGAAGGGAGCTGATGATGAGTTGTGGGAGGGGAGGAGATGTTCTGCCGAGATAACAGAGCTATCGGCCGGCGACGACAGCGGCGCGGCGCGGTGGTTCTGCGAAGCTGCTCTCCGCTGTCGCGACGTCAAAAACCCCTAACCACTTCCTCCCGCGACAAACACCAGACAAACACACAAGCATACCCGTCCAGGGAGGATGGGGGAGGGGAGCAAGTGGGTACAATTCTCTTGTACCCGCGTCCCCGGAGGGGGGGGGGGGAGGATGTCGGGCCTGACCCGTGAATGTTAATTTATAAAACGAAGCATTGCATAAAACTCAAATTACAACACTCAAAACTTATTAACTTTTTTTTTGCATGGAAGACGACCGTGTTGTTGTGAATGGTCGATTTTGCTTGATGGAAGGGAGGGGGGTGGGAGGCAGTAAGGGGCCCCCAACACGCACGCATTGCTCAGGAGCCTGGAATTTCTCTTTGTGGGCCTGCACACAAATGGCGTAAGTCGATCCTTTCATGATGTCACTAAGTACTTCTAAAGTACATGGGCTCAAGATTTTCTTTTGTTCGTGTTCGAGGCACTGCGATACGGGCGACTTTTACGTCGCGCCCAGCGCCCCGTCGCTCCAACGCCCAAGTCACTGAACCGGCGTGCAGTGCTTCCGCCGTCACTACAATCACTAGAAACATATATATTTTTTTGACGCGAATACGTCTTTAAACTTGAGACCATAGTGGAAGGCCATCCAGAAAATCCGTTGATAACAAAATCGGGGTATAGAGTTTGGCATTGCAGCTCCGAATATATCGTCTACATTCGAAATTCAATTACACCTCTCGATTATCAAAGAATATGTTACGTTGAGTGAGGACTGCGAAGTATTGTGCGTGGTAGTTGGAAGTTATGTTGAAGCGGAGGGGGGAGGCGACTTTTTTTAGTGCGGTTCGCCACGTCTTGTAACTTCCGCGTAGTATAACTTTTGACAAGGCGAAGTTACGGCTCTCGTCAAGATCAACCGATTGCGCGCATAAAAATATTTGTGTGGCGTGGTTATGGTGCAATTGTACGCGTTTAATGTAAAAAGTTAAGAAAACTTAACACAATGCCGGCCTATACTCGTCAAAAAGATAAGTAGAAATACGGAATTTGTACACGGTTGGAAAGAGCATCTCAAAAGAAATCCAGTTATACCCATAAAACCCCCATATGATCGAGTGAAGCGGTGCCGAAAAAAAAAAAAAAAAATTAAGGCATTCGAGCGCGTCAACGTTGACGTATTCACGCAAAAACAAACGGCCGTGCCCGCAACACAGCCACAACCCATTTTTTTTTGCAAAAATATTTCAAGACCAGTTGTAATCCAAAACACTTTTGTTCATATGCACTTTCGTGTTTGGATGATTTAAAATGCCACGTACCTCAAGTAATCTGTCCACGAATCATTGCCCCATAGTGGTATATTACGATTGACTCAGTCAAATAAGAACATGTCTTCTGGCGTAGACACGCGGCCAATGACCGAAGGAAGTTGTGGTTGTGGACGTAGGATATTGAAGTCTAGCATGGCCATAAATATTTTTGCGCAAAACACATGTCCCTGGATATAGACTAAGCGTCCTTCGATTATTGGTTTTGTGTTTTGTGGCTAAAAAGTCATATTGCCGAGATATTTATTTGCAGAGGTACGCGTAAATGAGTAGCAAACAACGAAAGTTCGGAAAATATGTCCAGACTACAAACTTTCAATGATAAAATGAGCTCAAACAGCCGTGCGATCTCCAGCCGCCCCGGCCAGCGTTACACCGTTATTCGCAAGCTGCACCGTTGGAACGCAGTTCGCCAATCAACGCCTCGTAACCCACAGCTGTCCAGCCAGTAGGGAACATTTCGCAGCCAATCAGAACACACGACCCTTTCCCAGAGATTCGCGCAGCCAATAAGTAGAGACCTGAAGAATTCGCGGATTCAAACAAGTGCGTTTATGTAACTGTAGCCATTGGCGCGCGCGGTGTTGACACCTCCTGGAGAACGCTGGTGCAATTGTCGCTTTCCACTGTGACAGCAGGCAACCAATGTGCTGTTGATATCGGCATATTTTTGTACATAAGACTGCTGCGTCCAGCCCACAGGTCATTGAACTAACGAATTTTTCAGGTCTCTGTCAATAAGAGAATTGGTAGACTTACAACAGAGAAAACGCCCCGCCATTTTGTCTCAGCGTACTTAGCACTCTACTCTGAATGGCTGCTCTGGGAACGGGTGTTTGTGTCTTGATTGGCTAAACCATGCTGAGAAAGGTTACTCATTGGCTGGCCTACCGGCTATAGTTTAGGTCCACCTGTTTTGAGCGAAAATATTTCAGAATTACTTGTTCTCTAAAACACTAGAGCTCAGATCCACTTTCGTGATTGTATGATTCTATCTGTCACGTTGTGCAGGTGTCTGCCCGCGAATCACTGACACTCAATGTCGAAGTTACCTCATTCTGATTGGCCCAGTGAGGTAAAAAACGGTCTCCCGACAAGAATACGGGGCAGTAACCGAAGTAGAACTGCACGTATGACATAGGAAATTGGAGTCTACCCTACGCGTCAATCTTTTCGAGAAAACAATTGCTCCTAGCTATGGCGTATTCGCGGTTTATTCACACTTTTTTTTAATTAACCCTTTCAGACCCATTTTAATATACGGTTTCAGGTGTTGCAAACACAAAATTTTATGATATATGCTGTAGTTAAGTCCACACAACACTTGTTCCGTCTCCACAGCCAATGCTATAATTCGCGACGTGAGAAATTCGCGAGTTCAATTACCTATACGCTAGACTTCACAGTCGTATATACTATTATACAGATATCAACTGCTTATTGGTTGATTGTTGTGGTAGTATAATGCGGCGGTTGGGCGCATAATTTATTCCACGTTTGTTATTGGCTCATTTATCTCCAGGAGGTGTCAAACAACCCATCGACCAATTACAAAAGTAACATGAACGTACATGTGTGTGAATTCTAATTTGTCTAGGAATGGAACCCGCGAAATTCTTGGGGCTCTCCCGTCCCTCCCTGCCCATTCGTTCCGGCGCTGCTCCATACTCACCTCAATCACCCTCAACAGCTCTTAAGACCTCGCTGTTAAGAGCCGCCGAAATCTCTTCACTTCACTCTAACTATAATGTTCGGTTACAATTATATGAACCAAATATGACCTAGACTAGTAAGACGGTTTGCGGAGCATTTACCCACAAGTAAGATCTTTGGTCACACAGCTCAGCAGTGTGCATTCAGAGCACGTGCGTGATGTACACGATTTTGTACACTGGATCTGAATGGGTAAAAGCTTTCAAAAATTACCCCACGTATGACGTATTTGGTTGTTTCTTAAATACATCGTGTATCACAAGCGTTATATACTTGTATTAATATAAACATTTCTCGTTGATTATAAAAAAAAAAAGGAACTTAGATTTTACTTACAAATAGGGGCAACTGCTTTTCGCGAAATATTTCGGGACAAGTTGTGTTTCAAAACACTTTAGTTTAGAACCACTCTCGTGAATAAAGGATTTGAATTGTTACGCGTTTTATCTGCCTGCCCGCGAATCACGGGCGGTCGGTATTTGGAGATACTTAATTCTGATTATCTCACTCATGAAACAGACACTATTCACATAAAGAGAAGCGGCTAATGGCCAAATGATGACTGCAAATGTACGCACAGAATTTTGAAGTCTAGGCTTCACGTAAATCGTTTCACGAAAAACAGGTGGCCCTAGAAGTTATAATATTTTATATTTATAACGAATATAAATAAAAACAGGGAGGCAATAGGTGTTTTGGTGATACCTTGTAAGAAATACCAAGTTCTCGTGTAGAATATTATATCGATGAGTGCGGGCGAATACGGTGGGATGTACCTTTGGTGTAATTTTCTAGACTTTGCTAAGCTTTTTTTTTTTTGCATGAGTTGGAGGGACATATTGGAAGTAGAACTCTTCAGCAAGGCTTCAGAAAATTTGGAAGTAACTCGTGAATGGATCATAGTATGCAGGTGACCAGGCGTCGGCCAATGACGCCATTTCGCAAACGTGTGCGAATGTAAAGGCTGTTCACGATAAAGTGAACACTTTTGAAATCAACCTAAAAAAAAAGTTACTACTTTGCATGCATATATTTTAGTGTGCGCACTGAGTGACATTCATCCAGTAAAGTTGGTAACGATGGATGGAAAGTAATTTCATATTTTAACATCAAATAAAAAGTGTTAGATAACAATTTGTCATAACTTAAATTATTTCCTTTGCTTGTGTGTTTTTTTATGCATCGAAGTGTAAATGTGAGCAGATTTGTTAAATATTAACTTTTATAATAATTTCATAGTTTAATTTGACCGAAGCATTAATAAAGTGATGAGGCCCATGGCAATTTTAATTTCACATAAGACGGAGGAATACACAACGTGGATACAAGTAGATCTCAAGCAAGTGCTCATTTTACCGTGAATAACCTATAGTTGGCGGTATCAGCAGCTGTTTCGCTTCTGCATTCGCGAGTAGTCTGCGCGCGCGGCGCGTCACGCAGAGCCAGCCGCCCACGAAGTCTCTCCATCCGCGAGTTGTTGAGAGAGCTTTGTCGCGAGTGGCTGAGCGGGGAAGACAACTCCGCGCAACGACAGTCCTGTGACGTGCGGGTATACTGTTGTTGAAAACGTAGCTGTGAACATCGCCACAATTACGCCTTGCATTGTTTCCGGGTCGTTACTTCTGTGAGCGCTGCGGTTCCGACTACAATGACACGTCAGCGCCACTCTCCGTCCCGAAATGGCATTTCCTGCATTCAAGTCCTGCAACTCTCTGATAACTAGGGACTAGGGATAGGAAAACTTCGTGAGTTCAGTGACCTGCACGCTAGACTCCACAGTCATGTGTATACTCGAGCCTAAGATGTTTGTTTATTGGCTGCTGCCCAATAGAGTAGCCAGTGTTACTTCACTACTGGCAGTATGGCACTCGATACTTGTGTCGTTGCTAGTCTGCTATTGGCTCAGAGTTGTCCAGGGCATGTCTAAGAAACTGCGATCCAATTGCAAAGTCAACTTCAGCGTACACGTGTTTGACGTCTACCTTGTCCTGAAATGACTAGCGAAATATTCCTCTCCCTACTAGGAACCTGCAAAATTCGCGTTATTATTTGGACATAAGTTCAACATTAAACACACGTACCTTTGCTGTACATGTTTCGTTGAACCATACTTTATTTGACAAGCCCTGTGTAATTTTGCGCCAATAAATGAACACTTCACATTTGTGTAGTCCAGTCACAAGCAGTCCAATTAGGAAGAGGATTACCTCACATGTACGCAGCAGCCAATGAAGAAACGACACCGGTTCGAGAATATACAGTACTGTGAAGTCGAGCCTGATGTCAAATAATAACGCGAATTGTGCATATCTCTACTTGTAACTATAAGAAAGGGCAGTGATATTTTGTGAAAAGATTTCGAGGCAAGATAAAGTTCAAAGCACTGTGAGGTCGTCGAGCTTTTTTGATTTGTTGAATCATGTTGTAAGTCTTGGTAACTGGTTGCTCACGAATCACAAAAGCAAATTGTTGAAGTTACGGAATCTTGAGTGCCTCGGTCAAATAAGGAAACGACACCAGCAGCCAATGTAGGTATGACAACAGCTGAGATGTGTGTATAGTATTGAAGTCTACAGCGTGCTCCGATTTATTCGCCAAAAATCAGTGGCTCTTTGAGATATAGGCCATTCACGATTACTTCACACTTTTCTGCAGCCCTGTTAAAGTTGTACTTTTGGTTACCGATTACTAGAGCCCCGAGTATTTCACGGATTGAGTTGGCAGCAAGCTAGGCTGGACAGCCCTCTGTACACTCCAGACATTATCGTTTGCTTATTGGTGGCTGTGATCAAGTGAGGCCTCTGTACAAAACTGTTAAATAATCACTCACACTACTGTTCTCTGCCTTATTACTGGCTCTCAGTTTAACGGGGCGTGTCTAAACAACTGTCGTCCAATCACAACAGTACGAGAAAAGAACAAGAGTTTGGAGTCTACCTCGCCTTCGAATGAATCCGTGAAATACTCGTGGCTCTACCGATTACGTATTCTTCCTCTACATGTAAACATAAACACTGCCATGAGACTACGTTTTAACTGTCAAGTGCTTGTTTACTGTTTTCAGCCCTTCAAAGAGTTTAGTCATATTTCAGTAACCATTTCGTACGAATCTTCACACTTTAGGCCTATAACCGTATTTAGTTCAGCTTTATGAGATTTTTACTATGTCTGTGTTGACGATAGTTCTTACGGTTATTATTTTACATTGTTAACATATTTGTTACACGCGATATAGCACATTACACGTAATACACGTTAATATTCTACCGCGACTGTGTTTAACCTTGTTATAACTGCAGGGGAAAGAACTGTACTATTTTACTTCTTGTTATTGATTCTTTTTTTTTTCATTACAAGGACGGCCTCAGTTGGAATAAAAATCAAAACGAAGGAACAACCAGTACAACGAAAAGACACACTAAATTCAAGCACACAATTCGTGTTGCTTATATTTGCTGCGTAGTAACGACAAACTTAAAATATAGTGGTGCTACTTACTGTTTTCTAGGTTTATTTCATTACTTATTTAAAACTATCGGGCTGGGCTTAGTATTTTGTTGGGTTTGTGGCAAACATTCAAATCACAGAAACGTAAGCACGTTACACAATTGTGTTTCAAACACCTAGGGCAAGGTTACAACTTTGTGATAAACAGACATGACTTTCAAACAATTAATTTCGTATTGAAATCAGTTCACGGTAAAAAATTATAAATTTCACACGTCCGATATTTGCCATCACACACACACACACGCACACACACATACACACACACACACACACACACTGGTCCAACGTAACGTAATGGCAACAATACTCTTTCACACACACAGCGGTCACGACGCACTTTACAGTATATTTATTCCTGCAGTGGAAAAACAGATTTATCACAACATCGTAACTTGCCTAGGAAGGTTTAAAAAACACAACGAGTACGAACTTGACGCTTCGTTTAGAAACACGCTATGTCGTGTCGCCGTCGCCAGTCACCACTTCTGCCAACTTCGGATTTGTAACCGTCCCGCCATCACATCAAAATATGCTATAATAAGTAATCAAACAATAAAATCTCGTTTCAATTGTAAACTGCAAATTTAAAAATCATTATTTTTTCTGTAATAAGTACAGGCGGTACGAAACTTCCCGATATCATATAATACATATCAGCGTATATATACATATCATATACATATCAGCGTAAATTACTGTGCGTAGGCCCAGTGACATTGTTTTTTTTTTGTCCCAGGAAGAATATCAATAGGCAACGTTTAATTTACAAATAGTATACAAAAAATGTTGGTCAAAACAATATTTTAACTGTGAACTATTTCTTACCAGCCGTTGCCAACACATCGCTGATCTCGCTGTTTTTAATTCGTATTTAATACGAAATAAATATTACAAGTTAGTTCAGATATTAAGTTTAAGTTTCATTTATTTAAGAATACAATACTATAAAGTTAATCAGAGTGTTATATATTTGTGGTGTACAAGTTATTGAAAGAAAAAAAAAGTTGACATACAGTATTATGCGCAGGGCAAATTTTCAAAGGTTTGTTTCAAAACATCTGAAGAAACCGTAAATAGGCTATAGGAAACCATCAAGTGAATTCTTTTGTAAGTGATCGAAGCTAGTAACTTGTTTAAAAACGTTTAGGCCTAGTTCCATTAATGTAACAAAAGTATAACTTCATAAACCGGCAAAGGATTTCAATTTTAGAGTACACCAAGAATTCGCAATGGCACTTCGGGGCTCATAAGTAAAGACAAATTTTTTTCGCGAAAATATTTCAAGACCAGTTGTACTCCAAAACACTTTTGTTCATTATGTAGCAGTGTGGGTAAGCCTTTGGCTCGGTGCTTGCGTGCACCCACCAGCGCACGACAAAACAGGGCGAGGTCGCGGAGAGGTGTGATGCAGCCGCGCAACCAGAAGTCGCGGAAGTTGATATAACAGAGCCGACATTTTGTAAAACACAAGAAATATTTAAGGATCGCTGAGCGGCGGGTTCGAAGACTTACTTCTGCATGCACAGGACGAACAAGATGGACCAGCTGATGGGGTTCGAGCCGCTGTAATCGCAGTGTATTCAGCCTCCGGCATCTCTTCAGATAAAGAATTTCCAGCAGGGTCAACGATGGACTTACACTAGATAGATACGTGGCCGTAAAGTAACGTAATTAAATAGATAATATAGAGACTTGCAGAGTTAGGTTAACTTAAAGTAATACACTCCCCGGAGCCATGTAAAGTATTGATTATTAATTAGAGACATGCAAAATTCGCGTTATTATTTGGGGACAAGTTAAACTTCAAACATGTGTACCTTTGCAATAGATTTTTCGTTGGACAACACGTAGTCTGACACACCTTAAGTAACTCTGCGCCAGTAAATAAACATATCTCAATTGTGTACCCCAATCACATGCAGGTCAGTAAGAAAGGGCGTGGCTGCACTTCTATGCAGCAGCCAATGGAGAAACGACGTCGGCTCCGGTATATACAGTACTGCGAAGCTCAGCCTAATGCCAAATAAAAACGCAATTATGCATGTCTCTAATTATAATGTAATAAGTTGCACGGGTTATATTGTAACATATATTTATGGTTTTTAAATATATTTGAAGTAGAATGTTATAATGTGTTGTACCTATGAGATACGCATTCCCCTAACAGACTTTACTGCTGGCCGCTAAGGCGAAACCGTAGCAATATGCACTTTCTTGGATGGAAGATTTTAAATGTTACGTACCTCAAGTGCCTGTCCACGAATCACGAACGTTCAGTATCGGAGTAACTTAGTACGATTGGCCCAGTCAAATAAGAACATGTCTTCTAGTTTAGACACGCGGCCAATAAACAAAGGAAGTTGTGGTTGTGGACAGAGGATATTGAAGTCTAGCATGGCCATAAATTTCTTTTGCGAAAAACATCTGTCCCTACTCATAAGACACCTGCGTATGCTACGAATGTAATTAAGTACTGAGACAACTATATCAACTTTGGTTTTTAAATGTGAATACACCCGTTTCTCCCAATAGCATAGTATGTTATAAGCGGCAAGTTCAGTGACGCGATTATTTTGAAAATCCAACAAGCACTTTTTTGCGATATAAGGGGGTTTTGATAGGTGTATTTGACTGTAGCTGTGGAGGATTAGGTTGCACGTATAACGTACGTGCTAGCGATACCTTAACACGTGTGTGAAACCATGCGGAAGGTTGTTTCTTGGTGGTGTTGTTGGTGGTGTTAGAGATAAACAAATAGCCTAAAACCTGTGTTTAATTTGATTTTCTTAGCTTGGTTACAATTAATCCACCGGGCAATTGTGCCTGTTTCACAGTCCACGCCAATGCAACATTGCAGCATCTCCCAGAGGATGACGCAATCTACCCCGCTGAACACGCCGCTTAATAACATACAGCGCTATTGGGACAAATTAGTATATCCCATTAAAAAAAAACCAAAGTTGATATCGTTATCTCGGTAATCAATTACATCTTGGAACATACATAGGCGGTATTATATGATTCCCGTAGTGCCATTTGGAAATTCGAAATCAAAATTTCGATATCTTCAGCGGTTGAGAAGATATTTGGGGTGAACATCTTAACTGAATAAGACTTTATACATTGCCTGCTAATTAATGTCTATATAATATTGGTTTGTGAACATTGATTGTTTATGATTTTTATGTAGCACCGTTTCGCTGTATTTTACTCTCTTGGAATCCCTAAAAAATTATGGTAATATGCTGATTGTGCTATCATATGAAACAGTGACAATCGTATACCCTCAAATACGTTATCAAATAGTTATAGGTTGTTCACGGTAAAGTGAGCACTTTTGAGACACTAGTTACTTTTTTCTTTCAGCCATTTTTTATCCTTTGACCATATTTTTTCAAACAAATATTGCATTGTAAGTAATGAACACAGTGTGTATATTCCACCGCAGTCGGAAGTTAACGTCTAAGGTTAAAATAAAATATATTTATGGACTATTATTCAAGATGAGAATGCTTTCAAAAGTGCTCACTTTACTGCGAACAGCCTATAGCCTATTGTACGTTGCCGAAAGTATCAGCGTGGACTGATTTTTTTTCTTATCTTTAGCTGAAAATACTCGTAAAATGTGTAATTATTTTTCTCGCTGTCCAAAAGCAGACATGTTGTAGCTGTAACGCAATAATGGGAAACATGTTAAAAGACACGTGTCTAGGCAAACGTGTAAAACGCTTTTAAAATGGCGTGAACTGCTACCTTATTTCGCATTAACTACTGTTCTCCTTATCTGCTCAAATACAATAGACGAGGAAACTAACACACTGAAATTTATATATTCGTTAATTGCACCTGAGAATATTCCACGTTATGTATGGTTCATTTAACAGTTTCGTGCAATTGATTTTCTTTTTATATTAGCGGCATGTGAGGCTTATAGTTCGAGGTAGACTATTATTGTCTAACAAACGTATGCAGCATTTAAACTGCCCAGGATTGCAACTCAATACCACCACTGTATTGGAACGATTTTCAGTTAAGTCTAGGTTACTTTAATAGTTAATATAGTTAACTAGACTTGCATATAGGCATAACAACAGTAAACACGTTGAAATATTAAGTGAGTTATTAGCTTCGTTGTACCACAAAATAATTCGGAATATAAAGACAGGCCGTTACAAAAGTAATTGTTCACTGAGAACCTTTAATGCGTCAAATCCTTTAGCGGTCATTTTCATAGAGGATCAGTTTTCATGGGTTGCGTGTATGGTAAAGCTTGTGTTTACTGGACAGTGTTCGCTCTAAAGCTGGCAGGATATTCCATCTGTCGGTGGAGAGTTGAGCGTCTAGCAACGGAGGAGTCGAATTGTCTCTGAAAACAACAGATTGCTATGTTTCGTCCATTCGCGCACCGGCTAAACGGTGAAATCTTTAGAAACCTAAATATGTTAAGTAATTAAAAAAATATTAAACCTATATTATTAGACATTAATTCATAAATTCTTTCAGTGCGAAATTACTGCATGGAATGACTTGTAACTCGCAGCCAACAATGTCAAAGTTAAATTTCACGCAATAACGGACAGTGATTTTTTTTTAAAGCTCATTTATATAGTGCTCACATTATCGTGAACAACTTAAGTCACTATCAGTCGGTTTTCCAGTTCACGTTTACGCTTGCGCATTCTCTTTACAATGGCCCCCACCCCTCAATGCTTGTTGACTGAGATTAAATTCACATTGTTTAAGATACTGTAATTATGCCCGATACTGTTAAAAGTAACTTCTAAATATGGGTTCCGAACGACATGAATTCACAGACCAATGTTGTTAACTGCCCATGCGCAATGATTCAGATTGGTTTGTAAATATAGCTTAAGTACTATTTTATTTGGAACGACTGACTGAATAAATCAAAACACTCTTTTAGTGCAATCTGGACTACTTCTTCCAATTCCATTGCATGGGGGCGATATAATAGACAGTGTTCAGATTTTCTTCGCATGTATACGGTGGAAAACAAACCTACCCCAGGTTTTGGAATTTACCTATTCAACAGTGACACTGATGACAGAGTGATAGCGAGCTGTAAGAAAACAGAGAATAAAGAGAAAGAGAGAGAGATAGAGAGAGATAGATAGATAGACGGACAGCTAGAGGTGTGCAACCCTTTGACAGTAGAATCGTCCAGGTTGAATAAAATAGACAAATACATCTATTACCGAGGCTCTACCCGAGGCCAAAGATTATAGTTATTCATAATTACCCGTAAACCAATCACGTCACTTAGTATATGTATTATATCATTGGACGATCTCTGTCTGTATGTCTTTAATACTTCTAAGTCCCTTGAAACTCAACAGAAGTTCTTTAAATTTTGCAGAGCGAATCCTCAGGGTAAAATATAGGTCAAGTTCGAATTTCAGCAAGGTCAGATTACGCAATCAATACCTTTTACCCTAGAAACTCATTGTTAATTACTTTTTTCCTATGAAAGTTTTGTATTGATGCATAGAGATTATTGCATACAGATATGAAGGTGATGGAATATAATTTTGTTTACTTCAATAGTCTCGCTTCAACAATGTTGAGTTAACTCCAAAGTGTGGCCACAGTGGCCCAGTGGATAGAGAGATTCCAAGTTGGGCCGCAATGGCTCAGTGGATTGAATTATATCAAGTGGAGCCACAGTGGCCAAGTGAATATATATATATATATCAATGGAGCCTTAGTGGCTCAGTGGATAGAGAGATTCCAAGTGGGGCCGCAGTGGCTCAGTAGATAGAGAGATTCCAAGTGGAGCCGCAGTGGCTCAGTGGTTATATCGATTCCATGTGAGACTTTAGTGGCCCAGTGGATAGAGAAATATCAAATGGGCCCGCAGTCGCTTCAATGTTGAGTTTATTTCACATCATTTCATTATTACCTACACATATATTTGCAATATTTTTTTTTGTATGATAATCAAAATTTGTAACATGGTAACTATTTCAGGCACGTGATAAAGAACTTTGAATTGTAAACTTTGGCTGTATTAATACATAGGTCTACTACCAAATATTCCTTGTTTGTTAGCAGAAAACGTTTCGTCACGCCTTTTTTTTTTTTTAGTATTGAAGTTTAAGTGAATCTTAATATTTCAGCTAATCGCGTACTGGTTAATAAATAACTAACTGAACGAAATACTTGGATGAATATATGTAAGAGCGAGTATAATAAGGGAAATTTGAATATAACATGCTGCCTGTTTGGAAAGACCGCAGGACTTAATGCATGTATCTTGTAATAGTTTATGGATGAGTGCTATTGAAACCGAAAGCACACCAAGGAGTGCTGCACACATACAAAAGGTGATGAAATAGGGATTGAAACACCCAATAATTTCGTTTCATGGACTCGCATAGTAAACATAGGCGATGAGAACGGTGAATAATGTGGCCTAGATTAAAAGCCCTGAGGCATTTATCATCACTTTGCAATATCGATTTAAATTCTTGAAGTACTGACATAATAGGAAAAACAAACGTACGCCTACAATAAAATACTTTACTGGGTTTCAATATAACTTGAAGTTTTCTCTGCACTTAAGAAAACAACAGATATATATGTATATATATATATATATATATATATATATATATATATAGTTTATTTTATCGAATTATAGGCTACTTCTGCGTCAGATGGCGAGTATTTGAGTTTTTGAGTGAAGACTGATCCGTGTATCAAAACAGCACTAAACACATTCCTAATCTGATTCCTTTTAACATAATTATTCCATAACATTATCTATCATCTACTTGATTTTCCCATATATAAGTGCCGTTTTTTCTCCACCAAGTAAAGAATATCTAATTTGCATAAAACTTTCTTGACTTATATTTAAACTTTTAAAGATTAAATCATAGTATTTAAATAACTTACTTAGTAGAAATTTGAGACGATCGTTATTAACAACCGCAATTTAAAGTTTCAATAAAACACACAAGTATATACTGGAAATGCCTCGAATAGAATTATTTATATGGTCAACGTTATGTAGTTAATTAAGTGCACGTTAATTATACACCCTATACAAAAAGTGGTAAATTGCATCTTATACGACCTTCATAATCAACTCTATGTAAATTCTAGCACCTCAAAATTACCTTTATATGCAAATATCCACGTATATTCATTAATTTACTGGTATACACAAATCACGAAGTAAATTAGTGGAAATAACTTTATGAGCACCACTTGTACGCATGCCAAAAAAAAAGGTAAAATTTTGCAAGGACAAGAAAGCCAGTCTATTAATTTTCAGAGAAATAGTTGGAAATATATTCAAAGTTTTTCATAAGTCGGGCTTTGATCACGTGTTACCTAATTAGTAAAATTAAATCTGAAATGAGAAGAAGCTAATTAGGAAAAATAAGTTAGTATTTCACAATGACTGGCTTGTATGGTGGTTCCTTTTACAAAAAAAAATTTTTCTTTCTTTTTCCTAAGAAAAATGCATTTCTCACGTTCTTACATTTATTATCTACTGTTAAGCCTATTTTGAGGATATCTAGTATAAACAGAAAAGTTCACCACACCTTATGCATGCATAATTAGCTTCATGAATAATTCATAGGCTTGAGGCTATCAAATTCAAATTAGCATCCGAATCACTGGCTAATACATGTAACTACAGAAAAAACTTAAAATAAAGTAAGTGAATAAATCCCTTAGAGAAAAGAAATACACTGTGAAGATGTTTTTACGTTTCACTCGCTATATTCTTGCGGAATAAGAACTTTAGCATGGCGGCGCGACTAAAATAGTTATTTCCCTAGAGTAGTATTAATAAATACGTTGCTATTTAAGGGCTGACTTACTTTGTCATATAAAATTCATAGCTGTTTCCAGATTCGCGAAATATACATGCACTGTAATTTTGGAAAGCAATTATTAACGCCCACAATTAAAGAATAAGGCTGAAAATATTCAAATGTGTACCGTAAGTGTACGATAAAAACGTGCTTGTTACCTTGTTAGACAAGACTAATTTATAAAGTCTTTTCCTGTAAAAAGGGAAAACATTTAGTGTTAATTACAAATAAAGTACTCGAATTTGCGCGATGATTTCGCCTGTTACCGTATAAAAAGTGGAATGTTTTCTCGTAACAGCTCCACGATATTGGCAGCGATAAATATGTTTCAAACTGGTTATAAACAGTTATTAACCATTTCTGGCCGCTTCAAATGTTATTACAAATTACCTGTTAATCTTTTTTTTTTCCATGCAAAAAGTGTTTATACCCGTTTTTGTCGGGTGGAACAATTTAAAATCACTGTTATAGCATTCTAAATAATCCCCTTATTTGAATTTTGCTGTACTTCGGATGTCTCATTCCCGAGACAGCTATTATGCGGAAGTCACATAGCCCCGACAAACACAGCACGACACGACAAAAACCACAACCACGACACTACAGTACAGTTATACTTTCAATGTGACTGCTTGAATTGACAGCTCGACAGTTTTCTGACGCTACGCGAGCAGAATTTTTCGGAACCATTTAAAAGGTGCCTATTTACTACGCTGTTTCAAAGGCGGCGTGGAGACGGGAAATTTGGAATACATGGTGGTGACAAAGTGTTATCGCTATTGCATAAAAAGGTAGAATGATTATTTTTAAGAATCAAATATAGTAATTTTCGTAATTTGGTTTTATTTTAAGCTGCGTATTTACCATTGTGGGGAAAGCTTGCCATACAGTGTCCCTTTTTGCAAGGTCGTGCACTCCGTACGTCGTGCCGCACGACATGAAGATAATATAAATAATTTTTAATCCGCAATTGCTGGTCGGACGACAGAATTGTCGGGATTACGTCAGATCTATCTTGCATTTCATTGGCTGTTTAGTTTAACGTGTTTGTATCGTGCTTGTCGTGTCGTGATTGTCGGGACTGTGATTCCGGCGTTAGGCTACATACACACTGCGCGGCGCACCACATGGTAACACCGCCACGTGCTGTTGTATTTCCGGCGTGCCGCAAGTCCAACCGCACGTCGAGGTAAAGGCTGTTCATGATAAAGTGAGCATTTTTGAAATGAACATTATAAAAAAGTCACTTCCCCTGCGTATGTATATTTTAACGGGCGCACTGAGTGATTTGCGCCCAGTAAAGTTGGTAACGATGAGAGAATGCAGTTCCATATCTTAACGTCGGAAAAAGGTGTTAGGTAACCATTTGTGATAACATATATTATTTATTTCACTTTCTGTTTTTGTTTTTTTTTAATGCATCAAAGTGTAAACATAAGCAGATTTGAAAAATATTTACTTTTAAAATAATTCCACATTTCCACTTGACAGACGTAAGAATAAAGTGATGAGGCCCTTGGCAATGTTATTTTTACATAAGGCGGAAGGACACACTACGTGCATACAATTAGATCCTAAGCAGGGTTTTCGAAAGTGCTCATTTTACCGTGAATATCTTATACAAAACCGTCACTTCCTGCGGCCAGTTCGTCATTTCCATCATGGAGCTTGAACGATTGGCAGCCATTGTGTAGCCCTACTGCGAGAGAAATAAAAACATAAAAAGGAAATATTGGGTTCATCCTACGTGACAAACGCGTAACGAGTCAGACTTCTCGCCTCCAACCAAGGCTAACCGGGTTCAATTCCCGGCCGGTTCACTCCGTATTTTCACAAGTGGGAATCGTGCCGGACGATGCCGCTTGTCGCCGGGATTTCTCGGGAATATCCTGTTTTCCCGCCCCTCCTCCATTCCTGCGCTGCTCCATGCTCACCTCATTCCACCATCATCGGCTCTCAAGACCTCGAGGTCAAGAGCCACTAAAATCTCTTCACTCACTCACAACAGTGAGGTTATCAGAGTCGGAGCAAGTTGCTCAGGCAAATAGGGACAGTAATAGTATCACCCGAACCAGACATCGAACCCGTGTCCTCTGGAATGCAAGTCAACTGGATTTGCTATTGCGTCACCTGGTTCGGATTTTACCAAGAGTTTATTCTGTCTGTTTGAAAAAAATTGCAATACAAACTTGGTGGCACTTTAAAGAAGTAATCGTGTATAATACAAAAGATAAATTGTTTAATGTGTAACTTACATACAGTATTATAAGTTGCCATGTCCCCTGTCTTTCTAAGAAAATAAAAATCGTGAATGCAAACTAGCCTTCAGTGTATATGTGTTTGACGTCTATCTTGTCTTGTGTGGACATGTTTAATACCGAAAGCCCTTCTCGTAGTGCAAGTGGCGGAGATTCCAGTTAGGCTAGTAAGCTATTTCCGTATACCAACCCTTTCCAAACACAGACATCAGCTTTCCGGCATTGAACTAAAAATCAATTCAATCAAAGCTGGAAAAGGTCGATTCCAAAATTCTAATATTTTATAACATTGTCATCTGTCATTAATTATTTAAGTACTCTTGAAAATTACTTTTTAACTTGGTTGCGAAGGGATGTAATATGAATATACTCTATCTAACATATTGAGCTATGAAAGGTGGAATTATTTTCAACTACCAAAGCATTCACTTGAGATTTTAAAAGCTAACTGACCTGGATGTTAGCCTAATTTTATTTTATCTGAAAATATTAAATACAGTAGGTCTTGCCCAGTAATTTTTTTTAAATATAATTATTTTAAATTTTCGGTGTTTTAAACGAAGCAAAAGTCTTAAAAGGACTGCTCATTAAAAGGTATTTAATGTGTTCGCAGTTTGCTGTATACAAGTAACACAATCTAAAGGTTAACACTCGTATAAAAATGCAACGTTTGTTGAAAAATGTGTAGAACATAAATACTACACGGAAGTAAAATGAGCTTTTATGAGTTGTGTGTGAAACATGTTGATATCTGAACCTCTCATTGTATAAAACTGACTACTCGTTTTTCTGACTACCAATAGATACTAAGTTATAATTTTAGTAGCCTGCATTTTGGAATATATATTTTACTCTAATGTAGTTTCTATGGGTCACGTATTTATTTTCGAAACGTTGTTTAGCACATTACATTTCATTGCAATGACGTAACACTACTCAAAGAAAAGTTCAATTTTTTAAAACAACTTTTTTTTTAAATATATGTATTTAATTATTAAATATGTTACTTGAGCTTTGGAATAATATGTACATAATAGATGTAAAAATGAGTTTTTGGTGGAGTTTGCTTCTTGTTTGATAGTTAATTTTTTTTTTTTTTTTACTTTAGCAAACACCTGAAAAGAATAGCACGTTTCATTTACTGAACTGAAAAATATTTAATACGAATTTTGCAGCTGTTGGCACAATTCCGAGAGAGCTTTTAACAAAATTTAAATGGTTAAAAACTGAATATTCATAACTCCTGCCGTTAAATTTTTACAATTTTTATAATACGCCCTCTGGTGCTGCTATGCGACTCCACTAAGAATTGCTTCACAATTTATATATAAAGCAAATACTCTTTCATACCTGTGGGCAAAATGTTTTTGAAGTTGGACGGCAGTAACGTAAATAATAGCATTCAACGACTAACAGAACAGAATCATTGGCTAAGCTACCTATATTATAGGAACTGGAAACTGGCGTTTTGGGCATCGTATATAATTCAAATATTCCATGACGATTAAATTGCAAATAAGCGAATCGCTGCCTCTGTTATCATTTAAGTGAGTGAAGAGATTTGGGCGGCTCCTAACAGCGGGGTCTTGAGAGGTGATGTTATCATTTCAGGTAAGGTATGTAAATATCTTAGACGCTCGTCCAGCTGTAATTTTGATTAGCATTTGCGATAGCCACTCCGAGATATAGGTCAGTCTTCAAATTGGCTGACAAATATGTACGAATCAGCCCCCTTCGCTAGACGTGGAAATAAGCTGCATGTATTAATGACCAATATTGACATGCCTGTGACAGGGCAAAATCCAAGAATTTAAGTTATTGATAGAACTACTTGGCCGGTTTTCCTTACGTATATTACTTCACATAAAATTACTGATACGTCACGGAAATGTGTGTTTTTAAACATGTTTAGGTTAGTTTTCTTTTCAAGCTGCCCCCAGTTTAGCCATCCATACAAAACGGAAAATTTAATAAGAAAACGCACAAGAAATAAATTTTCTTGAACTTGCTCTTTCCCAAATAACGTAGGCTTTTCAGTAAATAAGTGTTGTCTACCTTTTTTTCAGCTCTTGAATTTAAAATGTTAAAATATACCATTTTTTTTTCATATGACTAAACGTCACAAAATCCAGTTATTTGTTTGTGTACAAAAGCATTGATTATGGAGCTAATAAATTACACGAATTTTTTGTAGCAGCAGAAAGTAGCTAAGTTCACACATTTATTGAGAGTACCATATGATTCTGTGTTTGTCTCATCACTGTTTCTGACGGAAATTTAAGTTCGACAGGAGAGAGTATTGGGCTATGCGATTATGTCTACACTCATCAACAATAAAATAGCTGCACCCACACAAGGAAGTGTTGGATTGGAACGCTATTCGGAAGGAATGAAAAAGTACACGAATATATTACGAATTGAAACTGGCATGAGCAATATTAATTACACTACACATACGTATCTCAGTACAGTATGGAGTCGAGCCTCCATGTTCGCAAACACATTCCACCAGACGTCACGGCATAGAGTTTTAATGGCGCCATACGGTAATCAATCCCATGTGTATTGGACATTCGCTCGCAGTTGCTACAGATTTTGCGGTACGGGCGGAGTCGTGGTAGATCGCCGATATCATTCCACATATTTTCAATTGTGGATATGTCTGATGGTGAGGCTGGCCACAGCACAGTATCTACGGCCTCAAGGCTGGCTCTCGAGACAGCAGCGTTGTCAGGGAAACTCGCGTGAGCGTTTACAAAATGGCAGGGACATCGGTCGCAGGAGCTCGCGAACGTATCGTCGGATTGCCAGGCGACGTCGATCGGACGTCATAGGAGCCGCTACCCGACACCGCGGCGCCAGGAAGCCCAGATGTGTGACGTGCAAACAAACGATTCGTCTCGCCACCAAGCGCGTTGCCTCCATTAAAGAATGCGGCGGTCGAGACGAAAATGGGACTTGTCACTGAAGACTGCCCGCTGCCATTCTGCGGGGATCCACGACGTTCGGTCACCGCACCATTGCAATCTGCGGTGTTACGTGCAGTCGTCGCAACGGTCTGCGTGCAAGTAGTCCTCCAGCCGTCAGCTACTGGACCAGCACTCGCAGGATGCTGCAGGTTGGGCATCCCTGCTCGCTGAATATCCGCAGTAATGGCGGGCGAGGCACTCCGCGCATGTCGGGCAATCCGTCGTTTCTCCTTCGTGGCGGTCACACTTTTTGAATCAACTTTTGAAAAATACCCCCATGTATGACGTGTTTAGTTATTTTGTTTTAAATTATAATATTTAATTTATAATAAATATTTACAAAAACAGTGAGAAATCATGCGTGTTAATAGCGCCTGAGAAGAAATAGTTATAATACAATATATTATTACAACAGAGTGCGCACGAATTCGGTGCGTTGTCCTTTGAAGTAATTTTGTACACTTATTTAGGCTTAAAGGCTATTCACGATAACGTAAGCACTTTTGAAATCAACTTTAGAAAAATGTCTGTGCTCTTGCCTGTTATATATTTTAACCGGCGCACTAAGTCACATGCGCCCAGTAAAGTTGGTAACTCTGGATGGAAAGTAGTTCCATACCTTAACGTCGAATAAAATATGTTAGCTAACCATCTGTGATAACATAAATT